>CM021105.1:290772555-291145116 GCA_007115665.2 Sequoiadendron giganteum | reverse complement strand
TTGCCCATTGCTTTCCTCACTTTAGCTGAATCTGCCCTTGCTGCGTCGTGAAATCCACGGCCTGTGACCACCGAGGAGTACCAACTAGTGAAATCATACCTATCACCTCTCTGAATTACACCTCCATCCACCAAGGTTTCTAGAGGTATATGCATCAAAGCCCCCAAGCGAAGTACAGTCTTCGTTTGATAGATGCGAGTATCACCCCAGGCCTGATCTACTATATCCATCCGTGCCAAAATACTTGAGGCCTGTCGATAAGCATCGGCGAGGTCCTCCATGAATTTCCCTGTCTCAGTATGAACACGGCTAACCCGCTTGTCTGCCTCCGTTTCCATTTTCTTCAAATCCTCTAAGGCAACAACTGACTCCTTCGGAAGCTCTGATGGACGTTCCACTGCTGGGTTTGCTGGTTCACCTGGACGTGCTAGATTTTGCATGTATCCTATCAAGGTTTTGTGCTCCTTCTTCAATTTCTTATACTTCCCCTCCGTGCGGAGCAACTGATCCTTCAATGCCTGATAGGAGTTATCGAACTCCTCGATAACTTGGGCTCCCGTAAGACGACCCAACTCTACTGTGGTGATCACGTAATTTTCAGGCCTCTCCTCGGTTCGATCACAATCTTCCCTCGGAATAGCCACCTGAAACGTGCGAGAGCCTGACTCGTCGGTCGAGATCTTTGAAAACTTTCGGGCCCTTTTCTTCTCTGGTGGCGCACTGATCCTCCTGAGGAACTCCTCCATCTCAATGGCCGGATCCGTATCATCCTTGGGTTCTCTCCTCATTCTGTCGGAAAGCCAATCAGGCACTGTCTGCTGTGGATTACAAATGACAAGGGGCTGTTCTTCTGTTGCCTCCATCTTGTGCACTTCCTCCCTTCTTGCACTGGTTTGCTCAGGCTCATCCTCCTCTATAAGCTGGGTATCTCCCGACCCTTGGGTCCCCTGTTCTGTGTTTTCTTCTTCTTCCAAAGCCGTGTCCAACATCTGCTCAAAATGGGTGTCGGCCATTGTTTCCTCTTCCTCCTCCTGTTGGCCGCCCCTGGATAGACTGACGCTAGCTGATTCCCGGGCGTTGGGCTAATCTACCTCCTCAAGTCCTCGCTCTTCCTCTAATCCTGCCCTCTGATCGGCAAATAATGAAACCACTCTCAAACTCGAAGACTGAGTTTGTGAGTGCACGGGTGATGCTTGTTCTATCCTCAACGGTATCGGTTGGGTTGGCACTTCCACTTGTGCCCTTGATGCCTGAGCAATTTGTTTCCCTCTTTTTACCGATAACGGCCTTGGGTCACCCATCAAGCTATAAGTAAGGGCGATCGACTTGCTCTTGAGTCTGCATACATGTCTGTCGGCCCAAGTCCTGGTAAAAGTCATCACCGGGATAGAAAGCGTGTCCAAGTCCATGATCTCTGGCTCGCACCAATCAGGTGGTGGGACAGGAGTATCCCTAACTGAACCATAGTCGGGTTGCATAACGTTGACATCTTCCTCCACCTGGTCGGGAACTGGAATAATCTCACATTCTCTAATCAACTTGAGAGGAAGTCTGGAAAACATCCTTCTTCTTATCTCAGCCTCATCCACTACATTTGCCCAAAAGTCCTCCAGATGAGCTCTGTGCCGGTATTCAACGTTCTGTACCATCCGGATGTTCCCGTAAGGATCGAAATCCTGCCTGCCTGTGTGATATGACAAATGATAAGATTGCAGCTCATCCTCTGCCTCTCGGGCCGCTTGCAAAGAGGGACACACCTCAATGGAATTTCCCATGGTGATAGGGAAATCCAGTCCACCCTTCTTTTTCCTTTTCTGAATCTTATCGTAGGCAATCAATTGCCTAGATACCTCAAGCATTACTATGTGATCAGTGGGGTATCGTGGTAACCGATACGGATACGAAGTGAACCCCTGCAGCCTAATATATGTGAATTTCGGGAATTGGATGAGCCAATACCCATATTCTTCAATCAATGTCTGTGCTTCTTTAGATATTCTCTGCTGCGTCCTTTGCTGAAGTGTCCTCGCAATGTGCATTGTGAATGCATCATTTGCCCGTTTATAGTTGGCAGTGTTAGCTAAATGTAGCTGTGTGCAGGCTTCATGGATTTTGAATTGACCAAGGGCACAGCCGATTGGCTCCTTGTACGAAATCCCTCTGTACTTAGTCATTCTAGCCAACATGTAAATTACATATGAGCTCATGTAGAAAGTCTTCGTCACCCTCGGGCTCCTGAATTGCTCATCGATGTGGTTGCTAATCATCCTAGCCCAATTGACACACTCCTTTCCCTCCAAGATAATCTCGATGAAGTAGAACATCCAAGGCTCAAAAATGTAAGCCTGTGCACTCCCATTTACCCGGCTCAGCATCATTATCAAATCACAATGTTCTTGTTTCACGTCCTCGGCAATTATCTGCTTTGGGAGCTTAGTGCGGGGTGGCCTCGGCTTCTGCATCCAAACTCTGTTGATGACTGCAGTGACTCTTTCGAAAGAGGAAGAGTACATCTTATCTGCCCTTTTGTTTGTCCTGTATAACATCTCCTCGGCAGTTGGAATCCCAAATGCCTCTCCGATGGCATCCGGCGTGAAGTTGGCGAGCAGTTTACCATCCGGAGAGACAATCGTCCTACGTTCTGGCTTGTAGTGATTGGCGCACTCCATAATTAGCTCCGGACACTGAATTGCTGGCGGAAAACTAGCAGCTGCGTAGATCCCACTCTTCATTATATTATGTGCCGTGACTGATGGTTGATGGCTCCCTAGCCCGAACATCCTTGATTTGAGTGCATTCAGATTAAATGAACCAAGGCTGGTGTCATTTAATCCTGCCAACTTCGAAACTATTGTTGACTTTGGGAGAAATGGCTTAGCGAGCCTTTTAATCATTGCCTGTCGGGATGAGCTAGCCTTGCCTGCTTCAGTGTTTGCAGCTCTGCCTGCGGCTCTGCTTGTTCCTGCAACATCCTTTGCTCCGGCCATCTGCAAAATAAAATAGAATAGCAATAAGCTAGGCTGCAGATTTTTTAAATAAAATGAAGTAACCTCCGAGACGGCTGCGAACGTGGAGTTAGCTTTTTTGAAAATAAAAACTCTCAGCATAAATTACTAACTCCAAACCTCGTACTGTATAAAAAACTTCAAGCTTATAAAGAAGCTTTCAACGACTGCACTTCCGACTGGCGAAGAAAATTGCAGCCAACTACCAACTTTCAGCAATGTGGATACTTTCTCAGCACAAAATGAATTAAATCCTTTGTCTCGACTTCGTCAACCTCAGCAACTTTCAACTTCTAGCAGCTCGAATAAGTAAAATCTGCAGCAAGCTTCAACTTTCGAAAATAAACCTCCAGCAGCTCCGGAAAACAACTTCAATCTTCAAAATTGCAGCAACAAGTTCTCAGCTCTTCGGCAAATAGAAATTTCTTCAGCAACTTCGCACTTTCAGCAACTCAACACTCCGAAATAAAATAAACTTTCAAAGAAATTCTCTCCTCAACAACTTCGAAAATATTTCAAGAACTTCTTCAGCAACTTCAACTTCAAAAAAAGTGAGGAGAAATGAGAGAAGAGATTGTTTAAATAACTCTTCTCGGAGAATCCTGCTAAGTAGTGCTGGGGCTATTTTTAGCACCTTCATCAATTTTCCACTCTCTTCGTTCGGAATCTTCTAATTCAAGCGCAGTAGTGGGCTAGTCGTCAGCCGGTCATTATGGCAGTTGCCATTAATAATGATTCCTTCCTTGTAAAAATTCGAATTCTTCCTCTTAGTCTGCCAGTTAACTCTTGGCGATTTAAACAACTCGCGAGAAAAAAATCACTTGACTTGATTTAAAATTCCATTTTAAAATCTCGCAGTGTTTAAATAAATTCAACTCGAAAAATTTCGTGGGAGTTGTAAATTTATTTCCAACTTTTAAAATGTCTGTCATTTAAATCCTCGATTTCATAAAATTTGCCTTAGACATTTTAAATTCTCTCTTTAAGATATTCAACTCCGGGTGATTTAAAATCACTTGCATGCTCGAAATAATTCATCCTCTGAGATTTAACTTCCGTCAGGAAAATAATCTAGGCAAAACGAATTTCCTCTGAAAATATTAAAATTTCCCTTAGGAAATTAATTTTCAAACTCTGTTAACTCATGGGTGCATTTTAAACGGGTTCATTTGATTTTCACTTAGAAAATATTTTATCAAGTCGCCAACCCTGTTTAAATGTCTGGAAAATTTTAAAATTCGTCAAATCATCCTTCCATGCCAAGGGCGTATTTTCTCTAGTGAAAAGTTATCTCACTTAGAAAAATTTTCGAACATTTTCTCTGTTGGCGTACTTGACCCTTGGTATATTTTTTTTATCTGATTAAAAAAAATCTCCATGCCTTGTGAAAACTTTTAAAAAAATCTCATCCTCCCTTAGGCGTATATTTTTTTTGTGTGGAGTCCACATTTAAATTCCCACGCCTTAGTTTATTTTCCCAACCTCTCAACACTTCAAGGGCGGATTTCTTTCTCATTGAAATTTAAATTTCCAGGCCTTAGGAATTTTTTATTTCATCAACCCCTTCAAGGGAGCATTCTTACCTTGGCACTTTCGTTTTCAACACTTAGAAACCTTTTCTAAGTCGTCACCTTCCTTTGGCGCATTCACCACTTCCAGCTTTCATTTCCTTGCCTTAGAAATTTTCAAGGCTTCTAACTTGCTTTTCTTGGGCGCATTTCATAGGGTGAACTTTATTTTACACGCCTTAGACAATTTTGAAGTCACCACATCCTTCTTGGGCGCATTTTGACTAGCTCACTTTCAATTGAGGGCGCCTTTGCTAGGTGGGCTTTCAATTTCATACTTAGCCGCTTTTTACTTCATTACCTCCATGGGCGCAAATGAGGGGTGGTACTTTCAAGTGAGGGCGCATTTAACCTTGTCAACTTGGGCGCATTTCCTTGGTGGAGATGGGTGCATTTTGATACATGAACTTTCAACTTGAGGGCGCACTTGGAGGGGTCAACTTTCATTTTGTGCCTTAGAACTTTTTTCAACATTTTCAATGTCTTGAAGGTGGGCGCATTTTGACCCATGAGCTTTCACTTTGATGACTTAGAATTTTCTTTGAGGGTCTTCACTTTACCTTGGCCCAAATACTACCTCAAGCTTTCATTCATGGGCACACTTCTTTGCTGGAGATGGGCGCATTAAACCCCATTGACTTTCGTTTTATGCCTTAGAAGAATTTCACTTAACAATTCTTTCCCTTGGCGCATTTTAGAGGGCTTGCTTTTATTTTCACCATGGGCGCAAATGGGGTAGTGTGCTTTCATGTGAGGGCGCATTTCTACCCCTCCACTTTCATTTCAATGCCTTAGCCGCTTTTTCTCCAGCAACCCTTTTACACTTGAGGTGGGCGCACTTTGAAGGGTCTACTTTTGTTCGCTGCCTTAGTTTATTTTTCACCTTTTCTCCTTCTTGAGGGCACATTTGATGTGCCATGCTTCCATTCAAACACTTAGGCGTTTTTTACATGTAAGCCTTGACTTGAGGGCGCATTTCATGGGGTGAGCTTTTGTTTTTGCCTTAGACATTTTTTTTTTAAAGTCTTCTCACCTGCCTTGAGGGCGCATTTCCACATGCCTAGTTTCATTTTGTGCCTTAGAACTTTTTTCAACATTTTCAACAACTTGAGGGTGAGGGCGCATTTGAGGGGTGCCACTTCCGTTTCATACTTAGAAAATTTTAAAGCTATCAACCTTGAAGGTGGGCGCATTTTGACCCATGAGCTTTCATTTCCCAGACTTAGAAAATTTTTGGAGTCTGATCAAGGTGGGCGCATTTTCTCTGCTCAACTTTGAATTTTGTACTTAGAAGATTTTCAAATTTCATCCTTGCCTTTGCTTTTGCATTCTATTTTTAGCAAGTTGTGCTATTTTTAGCAAGTCCCTTGATTTTCAACCTCTAAGGCTCCGTTTTGCCTGAAAATTTCATCATATGATCTTCTTCACCTTGTGAACCTGTTTTGCCAGTCCTCTGCCCTGACCTGCTATTTATAGCCACCTGCTATTTATAGTAAGTTTTGACTTTCTGACTTCAGTAGCTCCGTTTTGCCTGAAAGTTGCAACGCTTGATCTTGATAGCTTGAGTGTCACTCTGATGCCAACCTCGGGTGCAGACCTGCTATTTATAGCCGTGCCCTGACTTACTAAAAATAGTAAGTTCTCCGATTTCGCTCAAATTTTGCCAGCAGGTACCTTGAAGTGTGCTGACATTGGTGGGGTGCTTCGTTTCGGCTATTTTTGGATTTTACCCCCTATAAAAGTGGAAACCCTAATTTGACTTGTATGTATCCCGAACGGTCTCCGTTTGACTTCGTTCCTTCTGCATGTCGTTCTGTTTGCTGAACTGGAGTGTTGGGGGCGGCTGCCAGAGTGTACCTGCTAAAAATAGAAACTACCTGAAAAAGTGACTCATCCACTGCCGGATGGTTTTGCATGTCATATTGCCCGTGGGATCTCAAAAAACCCAGAAAAACCCAGAAAACTGGTCTGCATGCATGCACTGGCTAAAAATAGTAAGTCCTTAAAACTTGATCTTCTCCGCTTGCATGTCACACCGTTGCGAAGCTCTTGAAAAACCCAGAAGGAATACCCGGACATGCGTTGAAAAACACCGCATGCAAATCCTAAAAATAGCCTCCGAAGGCTGAACTCTGAAAGTGGTCGTCTCGGTTTGCATGTTACATCACTGCGAAGGTTTTGGAAAACCCAGAAGGATTCTCCAGACATGCATTTGAAAAGCTCATGTGGAAACCCTGAAAATGGCTCTTAAAGCCTGAACTGCCAAAAATAGCAAGTCGTCGATCTGGCTCAAAATTTACGTGTAGGCAGCTTGATTACCCGGATGCAGTGGAACTGACAGAATTCCAAAATCTCAATAAAATAGTCCCAAATTGAATACTTACTAAAAATAGTAAGTTGCCGGAATACAGTGAAAATTTAGGGGGACTCTGCTGGAAGTCTTCTGACTGCTGCACTAAGCTTAGATTTCAATTTTATAACTCAATTTGACCTTTAATAAGCCTGAAGGATGAAAACCCTAATTACACAGACTTAACCAATACTTTAACTTGGGTCAAACGACAGGACATCCCCGGAAGGACCAGAGACCAGAGAGAGAGCGAACCAAAGCCAAAAGACCAGAATGGAGCAAAATTTAGGGGGTCCCCATCTTGATGGGGTGATGTGTGAAAAAGGTCACAAGAGTAATGTGAGGAATGTATCTAACTTACTAATCCATGCCTGGGCTGTCACCTTGCCACTACCATCGAACATCGCTAGATTGAGTTTGTTTGTAGCATGTTTTAGGTCATTGTTCTGATGTCTAGGTCTCCAATCCTGTCGTCCTCTGCGATATTCTCTCCTCTGTGTAACAAATCGGTCAAAGGAAATCCTCTCTCTGACATCAGGTGGTACTAACTCCCACTCCTCGTTCGCTGCCATAAGTGTATCTACGAACAACTCCTCATGCTCCTCACCTGCAATAGCCTCATCGGGCTCCTGTCTCACAAAAGTAGGCCTAGTGGGCCTGTCTGCTGTCCGTGAAATAGTCCTAGGTGCTCTCCGGGATCCTGCATCACTCCTGTTATCGTCACGCTGTGGTGACGGTCTCCTCTGTATACCTAACCTCTGGATTGCCACTGCCAACTGCTGTAGCACATCGTTAGACTGTTGTTGATCTGCTCGTAAGTCTCTGAGTGTGTCTAAAACCTCGGCATCGTCCTGATCTCTAGGGTTATCAGGAACCTCTGTTCTAGGTATATCTGCTCTGTCAGTCCTGTCATTCCTGTCAGCCATGTTTCCTGGCTGCCTGCTCAAACTCTGCTGCCTGTCAATCAGAGCACGCCTGCGTGTGTAATACCTGTGAGAGCCAATCTGTTCTGGCTACATAAGACCGCTAAACCCTTAGGATGGCAGGATTTAGCTCTGATACCACTGTAGAAACCCCTTGTTTCCCCTGATTCTGAATCTGACTGAGTTTTGGTTTGTTTCTGCAATTTTTGATTTTTTTGGGTTTTTGTGCAATAAAGGTAAATTGCGATTTTTGCAAATAATTGAAAATAAATTCAATAAAAATTATCTAACTCTGGAAATGACAAAATCTATCTCAAATACTGAAGCCAAGCTAATATTAAATCTTCTGCAATGATTACAATGATGTTCCAGATACATGCAAATTAAAAACAATGATTTTTATTGAAAACCTGATTGGCTGCAATATGGTACGGCTGCATTAATTGCTTCTCTCTCCCTCCTTCTGACGATCCCAAAGGATGCCAGGATGATCTGCGCCTAAGAGGAGAATGGCAGACTGAGTCTGAGATAGGCGATTTGCTTGAAACTGGAAGTACGCCCTTTCTGAAGAAGTACGGCCAAGTACAGATGGTACGGCCTGAGTACAGCAGCAACTAATAATTAAAATGTACGGCCTCTCCTGGAATCTCTGGTTATGATGAATAGATGCGCCTAGATTGCAAGATGTCTTCTGTATAAAAAACTCATCTGAAATCCCTGAACGTTTATTATTGGTGAAACTCTGTAATTCCTTCAGAATGAAGAAATCTCTTTCCTGGCAATAAATCAGATGATATCTCACACCCTCTGAATTGCTTTCACTGGAGATGGCTCGTTCCCCAATGTTCTGAGACTGAAACCCTTGGCTTTCGTGCTCTGATCAAACTTCATCAATTTTCAATTCACAATAACATAATGGCTCGATTTCCAATGCAAATGGCTTATACACTTGAAAAGTGCGATTTCCTTAAGAATAGGGAATATTAAAATAGTTCGAACTTTTACTTTTAATTCTTCAGCCAAATTTTTATAATAAAATATAATCGCCAATTTGGCCCCCTTTCATGATGGGCGACCCCTTTATCAAAATCACTTAAGTTATAATAAAGTATTATAACTTTATATTATAATCCCCAATTAATTAATATTAAATCAATTCAATTAAATATTAATATCTCTCTCATTATTCATCCGATGTCTGATCCGTCTGAAGCTGACGAACACTGAAGTGATTTTGAACACCAACAATCCATACTGCTAAAAATAGCAGGGGTCCCACGCTGACTGCCAATAACTGCTAAAAATAGCAATTTATGCAAGAAGTGTCCGAACGAGTCCGAACGAAAGCCAACTGATCAACAACTGCCAACTGAAACTGAGCCAAGCTCCAACATGACCCTCTATCCAGTTTATCAGCCTACGAGGGTCGCATGATAGGCTAATCCTGTGCTCGGAGAGATGTCAACCAGAAGGGGACATGACAATAAACCTCATGTTACAAGATTGGATCCAGAGACACTCAACGAACTCAGAAGAAAGGGGTTATGTTTCCGGTGTAGAGAAAAATGGTCTCAAGATCATATTTGCCCAAAAGGAGTCAAATTTCATCAAATTGAATACTATTCAGCTGAAGAAAGTGATTCTAATTCTTCGGACTAGCAGTTCGATTTTGATGACAGCGAAGTGGAAAGAGCTCCAGAAGAGTCCGAAGATGAAAAGGGAAGTGGAGGTACCTTGGCTCAACTTTTGAGCTTTCAAAAGAATAAATCCTTCAAAGTTCGAGGGATGATTAAAGGGCAACGAATAGTTGCTTTGATTGACACTGGAGCAATGCATAACTTCATTGATGAAGTTGTGGTAGCAAAGAAGGGGCTGCAAACAGAAGAGTTTGAAGGCTTCAAGGTTATGGTTGCTGATGGGTTTCACATCTCATGCACTAAGAAGATCTCAAACATGACTATGCAATTGGGAAACTATGACGTAAGTCAAGGATGAGTTTTATGTAGTCAACATTGGAGATACTGATGTTTTAGGCATTCAATGGCTGCGTTCACTTGGAAAAATCTCTCTAAATCTGCAAACCATGGAGCTCAAGTTTCAATTCGATGGGAAGAAGGTAGTGATAAGAGGAATGTCAAATGGTGGTCCTCGGATTGTGTCATTCAAGAGAATGGAGGGGTTGATTCGTAATGATCAAGTTGAATGGGCTGCAGAATGTATGATTCTTCCTGCTAGTCCAGTCGAAACAAAGAGAGACTATTCTCCTGATATTCAGTCTGTACTCACAAAAAGGAGCAAGGTGTTTGCTGATTTAACTCCGAGACCACCTCCTGAACGGGGTTCGGAGCATGTCATAGAGCTTAATGAAGGAGCTAAACCGGTTATTACAACTCCATATCGGTACCCTAAGAAGCAGAAGGACGAGATTGAGAAAAATATTCGGGAACTCTTGGAGATGGGCTTCATTCGTCCAAGCAAGAGTCCCTTCGCTTCAGCAGTTGTTCTTGTGAAGAAGAAGGATGGTACCATCCGCATGTGTGTGGACTATCGTGCTTTGAATCAAAGCACCATCAAAAATCGATACCCCATTCCGAGGATTGATGAGCTACATGCAGCCAAGTTCTTTTCAAAGATCGATTTGAGATCAGGCTACTACCAGATTCGGATGAGAGGATCTGATGTTGAGAAGACAACATTTAGATGCCACTATGGCCACTTCGAGTTTCTAGTTATGCCATTTGGGTTGACTAATGCTCTTGCTACTTTCCAGTCTTGTATGAATAGAGTCTTTTAGAAGCAGTTGAAGAAGTGTGTATTGATATTTTTTGATGACATTCTGATCTTCAGCAAGACCTGGGAAGAACATCTCAAGCACTTGGAGGAAGTGCTTAGCATCCTAGAATCAGAGAGCTTGTTTGCAAAAGAATCCAAATGTGAATTTGGAATGAAGGAGCTGCTGTACCTTGGTCATATAATCAGTGTTGAAGGAGTTAAGGTTGATCCTGGAAAGATCAAAGCAATGGTTGATTGGCCACCTCCTAAGAATTTCACTCATTTGAAAGGATTTTTGGGTCTTTGTGGATTCTATAGAAGATTTGTGAAGGGCTACTCGCAGAATGTTGCTCCTCTTACTGACCTCACGAAAAAAGGGGCTTTTTGTTGGTCAGAAAAGGCCCAAACTACTTTTGATAAGTTTAAGAGGATCATGAGCTCTTGCTCGGTTTTAGCTATTCCAAACTTTTCCAAGCCTTTCGAGCTACAGTGTGATGCATTCGGTGAAGGAGTCGGGGCTGTTTTGATGCAAAACAAACATCCCATTGTGTTTGAGAGCAGAAAATTAAGAGATGTTGAAAGGACGTACTCCATCTACGACAAGGAAATGCTTGCCATTATGCATGCATTAGCTAAGTTCAGACAGTATCTGGTGGGGAGCAAGTTTGTGGTCAAGACTGATCTTAATAGTCTCAAGCACTTCATGCATCAGAAAGATTTGAACGAGAGGCAACAAAAGTGGGTGAGTAAGCTTCAAGTTTACGATTTTGACATTGAATATGTCAAAGGTAAAAACAATATTGTGGCTGATGCTCTATCTAGGAGACCTCATTTGAACTCCTTATGTGAGCTTACTGCTGATTGGAAGGACATGTTGCTTGCTGATTATGCCAAAAATCAGTTTGCAACCAGCATCATTGAGGGAACTTTTCATGATGAACGGTACAAAGTGGTTGAAGGGCTGATACACTACAAGGGTAGAATCTTTTTGGTGGCTGATTCTAAGCTCAAAAAGAATATTTTGTTGACATTTCATGACATTCCACTTGCTGGTCATCAAGGGTTCTTCAAGACATATAGGCAGATTTGGGAAAGATTTTCTTGGAAAGGGCTGAAAGGGGAAGTTCAACGCTACATTCAAGAGTGTCCCACTTGTCAAATGAACAAGAATGAGCATACCCTACCTACTGATCTGCTGCAACCTCTCCCTATTCCCAATCAAAAATGGGAAAGCATATTGATGGACTTCATCACGGGGTTGCCCAAGGTCCAAGGAAAAGATTGTATCTATGTTGTAGTGGACAGGCTAAAAAAATTTGCTCACTTCTTCGCCATTACCAGTTCTTTTACAGCAGCCCAAGTTGCAGATCTGTTTTTTCATGAGGTGTTTAGGTTACATGGGTTGCCAAAAAACATTATGAGTGATAGGGACAGCAAGTTCCTAAGCACTTTTTGGCAAGAGGTCTTTAGAATGAGTGGTACAGTGCTTACTCCAAGCACTAGTTATCACCCCCAAATCGATAGACAAAATGAGATAGTGAACAAGTGGTTGGAAGGCTATTTGAGAAACTATGTTTCGGAGCAGCAAAGAGCATGGGTGAAATGGCTTTACATAGGAGAGTATTGTTATAATTCTACTTTCCACATGTCAATAAGGATGTCACCTTTCTTGGCTCTTTACGGTTATGAAGCTCCTAGCTTTGTTGATTTCGTGTTTGGTGATAACAAAGCCCCTCAAGCCAAGTATTTGTTGCAGCAGAGTCAAGATATCTTGAAGTTCTTGAAGAACAATCTTCAGATTGCACAAAATCAGCAGAAGATATATGCTGATCAGCGGCGTGTTGAGTGCTCTTTTGAGGTTGGAGATATGGTTTATCTTCGACTACAACCTTACATACAGTCTACACTCAAAAAGAGTGGAGCTGAGAAGCTCAAACCTCGTTTCTATGGGCCGTTCAAGGTTATCAGAAAGGTGGGGGCAGTAGCTTATGAGCTGGAGCTACCCTCGAGTAGCCGAGTACACAATGTCTTCCATGTGTCTCGCCTCAAGAAGGCACTGGGACACAATGTTGTTGCTTCATCACAGTTGCCACCTTTGGATGAAGAAGGACAGTTAGTTTTGATTCCAGAGGAGATTCTTGATTCCAGAGAGCGTTCGCTGAGAAAAAGGACAATCAGAGAATGCTTGGTGAAGTGGAAGAACTTGCCTATGGAGGATGCGACTTGGGAGAATGATGAGATATTGCAGCATCCAGGTTTGTGATTGCTTGAGGACAAGCAATCTTCGGGAGGGCGGATTGTAATGTCCCCTTCTCGAGCATGATCTTTTCAGTTGACCGTTGGCCTATTCTGGAGACCCGTAGGCTACTCCGAAGCTGGAATTAGGGTTTCGTATTTTGGGGGTTGCTATTGCTCGTGATTTAATGATTGGATGGCGGATTCTTTCTGGGTTTTCAGAGAGCTTCGTAGTGATGTGTTTTTTTGGACATTCCGAGCACCTTCAGGAATTTACTATTTTTAGTAAATTCTATTTCTGACAGTGACCCTGTCATTCTCGACACGGTTGACTTTCCTCTTCAGTCAACTCAGTTGGGTTGTTCAATTTTGGCCTCGGGATGCATTTTGGAGAGATAAGTTAATTTCTTTAAAACAAGGTTATATTTTAATGATATGATACCCCTTGGCCTAGGCGCATAACTTAACGTTGTGTTAAAAGGTGGTCTTTAAGGGGTGGCGCCTCATGGAAGGAATATTATATTTTATTAAAGTCAAAATTGAAGTCTTAAGTGGGACGCCTAACTTGAAAGATGAATTTTCATTAAAAGTCAAATGAAGCCTTGAGGAAAAGGGACGCCATTATTGGAAGGAAAAGAGTTAGGGTTTCTAGAAGCTTCCAGAGAGGTCTTCACAAATTATAAAAGGAAGTCTGGGCTCTTCTTTTGTCATCTTATGTCTGAAGTATTGTTATGCTGCCGGAATGGCGCTGGGATTGCTTCGAGGAATGAATGCCTCCTAGCCTTGGCTCGACTTCATGCTTGAGAGATAGCATCTAGTGGAGAATCTAGTTGTAGTGTGAGAGAATTGTAGTGAAGTTTGCTTATTGCATTATTTGCTTGTAGTTCTGATTGTCTGCATTTTATATCAAATTTTGGAGTTGCTGTTTCAATGTAGCTGCCTGTAGTTTTTATTCATAAATCAAAAAATACAAAAAGAATCGTTTTGGGTATTGAGTATTTCCCTTTCTCTCTGAGGGGCGACCCTTCATGATTATTTTCAGATTTTTTAAAGAAGCCTGTGATTTTATTTAAGAAAATCACCCTTCCTTGGGGGTCGTACCATCTGGGGCTGCATTGAAATTCGTGCATAAAAGATTTGGGGACTTTGGGTTTGTTTTCATGATTCAATATGGGGCGCCATCATCTGAGAGTCACTTTGCATTTGATTTGAGGTCGTTAGGTTGAGTATTGAGTGAGTTGTGAGCATTTCAATAGGATACAGTGTTGCTGGTTTTGTATTTTCAGTTCTGGGTCAGTTATATCAGTTTCCTTAATACCAGTCTGTGGGTTGGGTTTGAGCGAGAACTCATTGTGTGCCTCAAGGAGACCATTACACTTCATTACAGCAGTGATAGACTTTCTTATTCAATGATGTTGATATGCATTCTCTAATTATTGTAAGCTGAACAGTAGTATTGTCAGCAATCTTGCTACTTCATTTTATATCTCATTTTAATATTTAGCATCTCCGTCATATGGTAGCACCAATTCCATCACGGTTTGGAAGCACATTCTTGACGTCGAGTCATTTCAGTATAATAGTTGATAGGGATCCTCTGACCACATGCTCGTCGTTCTCCGACGCATTCTTGGTTAGAGTTTTTTGTATCAGCTTTGCTTTAAGACCCTTTGACCATATGCTCATCGTCCTCCGACGCATTCTTGGTTAAAGTTCCGTTATCAAGTTTTCCTTTGAGATCCTCTGACCATATGTTCACACCTTGCCCAACTCGGGATCCTGGTGTACATTCTTGGGTAGAGTTGAATTCCGCATCGTTTGGTTCAAGTGCTAACCCTAACGATTGTGTATTGCTTAACTTGTTGTAATTGAAAAAGTCAAAAAATTGGTTCGGTATATTTCAAAATTTGCTGACGTCACATGAAACGCCAAGTAGTATCGAGGTGGCTTGGCAGTAAAAATCACTGCCAGGACACCCACTCATCAGAATACCCGTGTCTGGGCGGTGATTTTCACCGCCATGACACTCATCGAACTTCAGCATCCCAGTGCTAGGGCAGTGAAAATCCCCACCACGACAGCGGCAATGCCAACCCTTAAGTGTTCGGGCAGTGATTTTCGCCGCCCTGACGCTTGGTCTTTTGAGATAACATTTTGGTGCTCGAGCGGTGATTTTCACTGCCCGAGCACCAAAATCTGCATTTTTTCCTAACACTCTGAAACACTAGTTTTCTTCATTTCCGCTTCCACCTCGTATTTCACACCTCGTTTTTCGCACCATATGGCCAAATCACAGTGACTCCATATCGCCTGCTCATTTCACATTTCCCCATATGGCATGTATTTCCTGACACCAGTGGATCCATCATCCTTGCAGTTTCTCTCCAGATTTCATCAAGTGATCTTGAAGATGACATTTTCTGATCCAGTGAACTATCCCAGATCTACAAAGAAGTCATGCTACAAGTTGAGGATGCCAATTTTTCAAAAGCCTCAATACATGTCATTTGTGATATACGACTGACACTTGATAATCTCAAGATGCATCTTCACAGGTGCAAGAAAATCCATTCATCCGCCAGAAGGTCGATCACAAGAGTTCACACCCTTGTTGATTACACTGTTGGTCCAGATGAAAAGTTCATGCAGGAGACCAGGAAGAAATATGAAGACTCCTCGTCCAAGCAAGGAACCATGAAGATTCTTGATCTCCCAATGTTGAGCATTTTGATGCTTCCCTTTATGCATCTTGTAAATAGTTTTTGACATCTTAAATGTCTTTTTCTAAAATGTAATTACACCGAAAATATGAGGTGTAATTACATAGAAATAAGTTACAGTCAGTTAGATTAGGGTTTCCTATTTTTACTCAACTAATTTCCTAGTTTTGCTCTTCCCTCTTTTCTATAAATAAGAGGGATTTCTTTTGTAATAGTTACCTTTTAATATTTTGCAACAAAGTGCTGCCCTTTTGAAACAAACATTGAAACTTTGTGTTAAATTTTGTGAAACTGAATTTAATCAATAAAGAAGGAAGTTGCATGCCAGACTTTGTGCTGGAATCGATTCTCTTTGGATTTGAGTAAGATTGGCGGTGATTAGTGAATGGTATTTGGAGGTCTTAAAGTAATTTATGTAAACTTTGTGTTGCATCTATTATTTGGATTTACTTTTATGTGTGGATATTTTGGTTGAAAGATCTACAAGACTTTGTGCTTGTAATTGTTCATGCGGTTCGAGGAATTGTTGCATCTAAGAAGACTTTGTGCTTCTAATGCGACAAACAATTACTTTTGCAAATCCAACATTGAAAAGGCTACAGAACGACTTTGTGCCTTCGTGAGCTTTCCCTTTTCTTTTACTTTTTTATTATAAATCACATCTGGCATCTCTATGCTTTGCTTTGACAAGAAAGAGATATTGGCATTACTGCTTTTTGTCGCGTTTTAGTTATTAGATCTAGAACTTTCAAATCGTGAAGCATTGTAAACATCTTCTCTGAAAAAAGAGAGAAGCATGGATGTAACACACCCCCCCCATTTCGTAAGTGTAGTGTACATTTTGTAAGTACTTTATTAGTTTTACTATAGCTTCTGTTAGCAGTAAGAAGGGTGCCTCCCCTTTCTGAGAGGAGAGATTATATCTCACATAGCTATGGCTGAAATCTAGATAGTGTAATCTATTGAAAAGCTGATTACATTATTTTCACCCAACAAGTAGCAAGGGGACATGGAAGGTAGTCATTCCAATTACAAATCTGCCAGTGGTTCATTCATCACTACCCACCTCTTCTAGATGAAAACCCAGAGTTAAAGCAATGAGCAATCCTCCTGAAGGTGCCAAGGTTAGTGGAATGACAAAGAGCTTGAAGAAAAATGAGAATCAACAGGAACGATTAACAAATGCACCGGAGGTTCCAGTTGAGGCAGTATCACAAGTTGAGGTAGAGTCTTCATCTCCTATTCTTCCGTCATCACCGCAACCGTCTCCAATTCACATAGATTTAGAGCTTGATTCACCAGTTTGTGACATCTCATCACCAACTCATTCACCAGGAGTTCATGGGACGAGAGCCAATCCTCCCAAAGAAGTTAGTAAAGATTCTTCGTCTTGGCTTGAGAACCTCCTGGGCAAAAAAAGGAGAAAGCCTTCTTATCAGTTGTACTTTGCAAAGTTTGATAACGTCTACCAAGAAACTCAAGAAGCAGGTTCACGTGGAGAAGAATTTTGAAAATGAGGTTGTCATTGAGATTGCTACACCGTTGGAAGAAAATAATCCCGATGAGGTTGAGGTTGATGACTTCACATTAGTCAAAGCCAATCTTGGTAGAAGCACATGACATACTGATGTGAATCTCTTTGAAGTTGCAGCAGTTAACTTGAAGGAAAGAGTGCTCAAGGATGGAGAAGACAAGGCAGCCCTCAAGGCTGAGAATCGACAGCTGCGGCAGTACATTTCAAATCTACTTCATGGTACTTCACACATCACTGCTTGGCTTCCACAGATTCTGGAGTCATCTGTAGATCAAAATCAACTAAGTCAGTTGGTTATATATGGGAAACATCTAAGAGATTGAGAAGAAGAATTCATCACCAGGGGCAGATTTATACTTGCAGAGATGTACCAATTAAGGTACAACGCCCACGATCTTCGCTCAAGAATTCATGAGTCAAAGCAGAACATAGCGAAACGGAAGCCAAGAGACGAGATCATCATTTTTGACTTGAGAATGGCTTATCATTCAGTTATTGCAGAAGAGCATAAGAAGAAGCTTTTTTCTTGGAAAGAACAACACCTCTTCAAAGTAAAAACTTACGAAAGAATATCTGCAAAATTGACTGAGTATAGACAAAAGGTTGCTAGTGTTCTCAAGTTCGTAAGCACATTTGTGTCACAAATTCCTTGTCAATATCGACATGAAGATGACGCTTACATTGATCTTAGTCAAGTACAAATAGAGTTTCAAAACCTTGTACATAGAAGTTTTAATGGTGATCTTGGTGCTTGTTAGATGAATCAGGTTGCAACAATGTCAACAAGATTTGATGAAGCAGTTGAAAAGAGAAAAGAATTTCTAAATCTGATCGCAAATGGTGAAGAAATGTTGCAAAGATAGTACATTGTTCTGAAGAGTATAGTGTACCTAACGAAGAGGCTGTTAACGGCTTTCTAAAGGATATGATTGCTCAAGTTTTCGATGAGTGAATTGCCAATTGAGGCATGCAACATCTTCCAAGGATAGAATTTAAAACAGCAGTTAACTCGATGTCTTTTCCGAGTTTATCTTGCTGTCCTCTTTTCATGCATGTCAATTCTTTGAAGTTATCGTTTGTATAGTTGGAGTTTTCCTTAGTGTTAGACCACTTAACTGATGTTAGCATTCTAGTTAATTATTAGTTATCTTTTGTTTAGACTTAAAAATAAAGCTTGCATGTTGGCAAGACTAATTGTTAAAAACAAGGAGATTTTAGGGTTCCCTACTCCTTTGTTTGTGTATAAATAAGGGCAGCCTTGCCCATTTATTTTTTAACCGTGCTTGTGATAACAAAATTGCTGAGCCTAATTTTGCCTGCAAGTTTGCTATTCAATATATGTTCAACTTTGTCAAGTGTAATCTGGTTTGATCGCATGTTGTAAGCCTACATTTGCTACAAATTTTTGTCCCAGAAGTTTATGGTTTGCTGGAAATTTGAGAATAAGAAATCTCACGCCTATTTTTCTCTGATCTAGTGTCTCAAATCTTTTCGGTACATTTTTCATGTTTTTCTTTCATAATCTTTATTTCAGCTTACATCTAAAAGTACAATGAGTCTTCGGATGTGTTCTGGAAACAACTTTGTTTAAGCTTTGTGTTAATCGATCATTCTAGTTTCCTTCTAATTGTCTTGCTCTGAATTTACTCGAGATATTAGAAGTGTTTTTAGAATAGGCTTAGTTGTAGTTGAAGTTACGAAACCAAATAAAACCTCAGCTACGACGCAAAGATTTTTATAACTTTGTGCTCTCAAGCTGAGAATAAAAAGATAGGCAATTAGTTTAGTATTTCTTTTTAAGCATAATCAACAAAGAGGGAGCTCCCCCTCCTAATTTGAAGAGCAATCTAACTGTGCATAGTTGTCTATTTCCAATCCCCACTCCAGAGGTCCGAATTGAAATGTCAACAATTTTCTGGCACCCACCGTGGGGTACAAGGCATAAAACTTCAAAAAAGCTTATGCTTTATGACACGAGAATGACCATCTGACATCCTACTACTCTCGTTCAACAACCAAATCTTACTTTTGCTATTATTTAGCCAAATTTCACGC
Source organism: Sequoiadendron giganteum (assembly GCA_007115665.2). Classification (NCBI taxonomy): domain Eukaryota; kingdom Viridiplantae; phylum Streptophyta; class Pinopsida; order Cupressales; family Cupressaceae; genus Sequoiadendron; species Sequoiadendron giganteum. The sequence continues at coordinate 291,125,954 of CM021105.1, read as the reverse complement.
TAATTGAAAGCGGGCAAACAAACATAATCGGTAGCCTGAGGAGTTTCGTATTTGAGAAAAGAGAAGATCTTGCTCAGTGGAGAAATGTGGCTACTACTCTAGACGAAGTAGAACTAAAAGTTGATCTTGCAGCCGAAAGACCAATTTTACCACCTCCTATGTGGCAATAGATAATCTTGGCTTTGAGGGTTTATACAAGGAGGAGAGGCGTTGTTGCAGATCCTGAGATCCAAGAAGAACCTGTGAACCAACCAGAAGCAATGGGTGACAAAAATGATGACAACAATCGCAACAGAAATCACAGACGTCCACCCCCATTACCTTGGGGTAATAACATTGGACCGTTGGCTTTACAAGGACATCATGAGTTGCTTAAAGGGTCAAAGAAGCATTTTCCTCAATTTCACGATGAAGGGGCTCAACACACTAGTGAGCATATCTCTACATTCACATTGGCTTGCATCGTTTTGCATGTACCACATGAAGATATTTTCGTACGTCTCTTTGTACAGACTCTTGAGGCAAATGTTGGTGATTGGTTTCATCATCTAGAGACAGGCATCATTACAAGTTGGGCAACCATGAGCGAAAAATTCTTGGCAAGGTTCAAGTCCGTTCAAGATAGTCATCGGTTATTTGCTCAACTCTCAAATTAAAAAATTGAGCTAAATGAACCTATGAGGGAATTTGTGGCAAGGTTTAACCACCTGGTCACACTTCTTTCTCATACACTCAATTGATCACCGGAGATTCTGTTAAGCAGTTTCATAAACGCTCTTCCATCAAAAATAACCTTTTTCTTAAGATCAACTAATGAAATAGAATTGACAACTACACAATAAAGAGCCATCGAGATTGAAGATAATATGATTACTTCCAGGAAGATGAAGAGTGATGCTATCAGGCCTCTTGTTCAAGGTTCTGCAGATCCATTGCTATAGAAGGTAGATAATGAGGTGACTATCCTCAAAAGGAAATCACCTAATCAAGGGCAGCTTGCACTACCCGCACCACCGCCATATCAACCTCAACAACCGTACCAGCCGAAAAGGAATAATTTTCCACCTTTCAACAATTACAAGCCACGATTGCCAACAACTCCACCAAGACAAATAGTTGAAGTTGAGAAATCTACAATGTTTTGCTCTTTCCATGAGATTGACACACATATCTGTTCTACATGTCTTGAGAATTTGATAATGCATCAAATCATGGGATACACTGAAGCTGCACCCAGTTCAAGTCTTGTACCTACACCAAGTTATAATGTTGTCTTACCACAAATGGACAACTTCGATGGCAGCTCTGCTACAAGATACTCTGATAGTGAACCCATTAATCAAGAAGAAGAAGAAGAATACCGTCAATATTCTCTTGCAGTAAATCCTGAGAATTTTTTGACACCTGTGTTTACAAGTGCTTAGCATTTTAAAGCACGAAAAGAAGAAGATAGATAGAAATCAAAAGAAATGGATAAAGAGGTGGCTTCCACTTCGAATCTCAAGCCTTCACATGAGAATGCTAAAGCGATTGCTCAAGACCCGGCTTTAGCAAATTTTGACATTGTAGATTCCATGACGAAGACAAAGGTGCAAATATCTCAACGGGAGTATCCTCAGGATCATCTGGAACAGCTGGATCGAATTCTCAAGTTTGTAAAGAAGGATGTTGCAATTCAGCCCACATTACTCTAAACATCCGTTTTGGCAAAAGAAAAGCCTAAACCTGTAATGTCCCCCTTTTTGGCGTGATCTTGTTTGATGGGTGTTAGCCTTTTCTTGGACCCTTGTGGGCTAGCTGGATTGGTTAGAGGGTCAGTGGTACTTTCTGGAGAGCGTGGTCGTTCTCGTTTCCTGAGCTCAGTGTTTGGTTCACAGCTGGCGTTAGCAATTCAGGGGTTGATAGCTTCTGACGGCACGGGAAGATATGGAGTTTTGAGTGAGTTATGGATTTTTAAGTGATTTAAGTTAATTAATTAACTTAATGCCTTATTATAAAGTCAAATTGACTTTATACATTTTATATCACTTAAATATTGTCTAAAACTGATTTTATATTTTAATCACTTAAAATACAAAAGGGCGCCCAAGTATTTAAGTCAAACTATTGAAAAGACTTAAATATATTTTAAAAAGATTTAAAATATGGAAAGGGGTGTATCTTTCTTGGAAGTTGTTCCTTTTTGCATATAAGGCATTTTGGCAATGAGAAATTCATCTTTGAATATTTTGATTTTGCCTTTGGCTTCTTCATGTGCTTCTCCTGTGATAGGGTTTTGAGCATTTTTCCATTGGAGAACGGAATCTCTTCAGTGTTGAGCACCTTTGAGGCTGTGAAAGATCAGCTGAATTTGTGCAGTTTGTGAGGGCTTCATACAGAAGTTCTATTGTGCTTCATCTGAGTTTAATTTCAGCATTTCAATGTTTTGGAATAAGAAACAGGGCTTATCTACTTGGGATGCCATTCTTCATCAGATTCACAGCTTGTTGACAGGGTCGTACCATAGCATTAGAAGGTTGTAATTTTCTCTTGGGATGCGTGCCTCCTTACTTGAGGCGTGTTAACTCAAAGGCAAAAACGCCTTTCCTTGTGGCTGGTTATGTATTCCATCATTGGTGCCCTCCATGGTCAGCATCATTTCTCCAACTTTTGAGTGGGACACAGCAGATCGTGAGCCCCGGCAGTGATTTCTTTCAGTTTTAGCATTCTTGCCTGCCAAGCTATTAAATTTCTTATTTAATTATTCTGGAGTCATTCGGGTATGTAATTTGCTTGCAATCTTATTGTATTTACTGCAAATGAATAACGATTACATCTATTGCTCCAAAGTTTTTCTATATTTCAAATTTATGTGCCTTAATATGCTACCGCCCCTTCTCTTCTGTCTAGAAGTCATTGTCTAAAAAAAACTAAGTAAAACACCAAAAGACTTAAGAAAAACAGAGGGGTTTCGTAGAGAGCCAGCAAGGTTCACCACAAAACCCTTCTATATATCTTTGTATATAGGAGGATTCAAATTAAGCAATTGCATTATAGATTCAAGAGCCTCAGACAATGTCATGCCTCTACAGGTAATGAATGCATTAGGACTTTCGTGCACCAAGACACAAGACAAGTGTTATTCACTTGAGTCTAAGTCAGTGTCGCTGGTTGGTCAATTGAAGGATGCTCAAGTTAGATTGGAATCTTGTCCTGAGAAGAAAATAATGATGAACATCCTAGTAGATGATATTCCAACTAGCTACAGGATGTTGTTAAGTAGAAGCTTCTGCAAAGATCTAGGAGGAGAGATTCAGGTAGATTGGTCATTCGCGACAATTCCATTGAAGAAAGGTAGTTTCAAGCTGGAGCTAGAGGCTAAATCACGATTTATGGTGGTGAAATCCTAGGATCCCCAAGCACAAGTGCTATATCAAGAAATGGGTCTCGGTACCTATGTTATGCTATCAGAAGTAACTGAAGAAAGGAAAAACGTTGTGTGTTCTACAAACATATCAAAGAAGATCCAAAGATGTGGACCATGCAGTTTGATGGAAGTTGCTTGACAATAGGTTTAGGAGCAGGAGTTGTGATAATTTCTCTCAAAGGTCGTTTGCATCCATTTGCATACCGCTTGCAATTTGAATGAACAAATAATATGGCGGAATACGAGGCGCTTATACTAGGTCTCAAGAATGCAAGGGATATGGGTATCAAACAAATCAAAGTTGAATATTATCAAGTAAATGGTTAGTAAAAGCATTACAAGAAGCTGGTAACAAGCATGAAAATGGTTAGTAAAAACATGTCACCAAAGGATAGAAAATGGTTAGTAAAAGCATTACAAGAAGCTGGTAACAAGCTTGACAATCAACACAAATCAAGGAATGATATCTTCAACACCTTGAATGAACTAGAGGGATATTTGAGTTTAGTGGAGCACTCACCTTCAAATTCATTACAGCTCTAGCTCTTGTTCCTGCGATAAACTCTCTAAGGCAACCAAACTTGTTAAAGCATCCTGATAATGAGATCAAACTAGTGGTTACTTCATGCTTAAGTGAGATTTTGAGAATTTTGGTACATGTAGTTCCCTATGATGATGACACCATGAAGGAGGTATTGCACCTGATGGTAGATAGTTTCCAAGACCTAGATGACATAAGTAGTAAGCATTACTCAAGAAGGATGGACATATTAAAGGTATTTTCATAAATTAGAGCAAGTGGCCTTCTTTTAAACTTAGGGTTGCAATATCTAATCTACGATATGTTTTATCATTTCTGCGTCACAATTAAGAATGTACATGATAAAGGTGTGTTTCCAGCCATGAAAGATATTATGATTCTAACTATCCACGAGAGTGATGTTTTCTCCCGACCCACCATATCTATACTATGGACTATTTGGAAACCAAAATGGGTTCTATCTTCATCTACATATACATTGTTCCTCGATGTGTTCACACAATGTGAGGAAAAATTAAAACCTCACTTGGAAAAAGAAGAGCAAGAGAGGATCAATTCAAAGAATGAATGGGAGGAAGTTCCTTTAGTTGTACATACAAAAGATGAATGCAAGAAAATACAAGATGTGGAAATTGTTCATAAAGAGGAAGATAAATCTTCATACGTTTCTTCTATCACAAATGAAATAAGTACTTGGTTTCATGAGGCTCATGAGGCAGCCACCAATGAGGAGCCAACTAAAAATGATAATGGCTTCACATCTGTAATAGATGATAACTTTCATTTTCACGATACAGGAGATTTTTGGTTTGGCAACCAAAATGAGCCGATGAAGAATGAAATATCCCAGCCAATTTTTTCATTTTCGTTACACAGCTAAATTCACCCATTAGCATTAGTGTAAATATAAATCAGTTGAATGTAACCCTCTCCTCTGATCAACCCAGATCCCAATGTGGGCAAGGTTGAGAGCATACACGAAAGGGGGTCATTAGTAAATTGAAACTTGCTAAAGTAATGAAAAGAATGTACTATCACTCAACCACTTATTCAGCGGGAGGACTGAAGTGAAAGAACAATGCTGAAAGTAAAATGCAACTCAACCACTTTTCAGCGGGAGTAGATTGACGGCTCAGTCGATCAGCAAGATGAGATAATGCAATTACACAAAGTAACAGGCGGCAAGCCAGCCTCTTCCACTTTTCAGCAGGTGATACAAGGAATTGAAACTAAGACTGAAACATGCCAGTCTCTTCCACAGTCATGGGAATTAGCTTGTAACTGAGAATGCTGGCAGTACTACTACTCAGCTTACAATTTGATAGAACTTCATGTCATTCAACCAAGTATAGAATGTTGTAATAAAATAGGAGACTTCCCTATTCCTGTTTTGACCTCACGAACTCAAACCCATCTCACAAATCCCATTTTTTACCAATCTGATTATGGCAGACCTGCACTGAAATTGCAGGACCAGCAACACAGAAATTCACTTAATTAATGATAACTCGGTCAAAACACACTCAAATCCCATGAAACCAAGTGCAAACATTAACAATGTTGTAGGCGCCCAAGAAGGAACCAACAAACCAACCCAAACATAGCATATTTATTTTGCACGCATTCCAATGCAACCCCAAATGGTACGGCCCTCAAGAAGGGGCGAATTTGTCATAATAGAATAAATACTAAATATTAAAATCTGCAATTTGGTGGAAGGGGGCACCTCAACCAACCAAGAATAAACCTCGAACACCCATAAGCGAATAAAAATCACACAACTACTTATGATTGAAAAACCAGTTCAACCACAGCTAAAACAACAACTGTGAAATAGACTGAAAGTACAAAACTCTAACTCAGAATACAAAATAACTCAATAAGAAAGACTCTCTTAACTAGTTGCTATATTTCAAGCAAGAAGCTAAGCCAGCTAGGAGGTATGCATCCCTCAAAGCAAGTCCAATACCATTCCGGCAGCATAACTTTGCATAAAATTTCAAGATGCTGAATGAAGAGCCAAGACCTCTTCTTTATAGATTTGCCAAGCACCTCTAGAAGCTTCCAGAAGGTGCGCCCCACTCAAGATACGCCCTAATTCCATGTTGACCTTTTGACCCTCAAGATGGCATCCCATTTCCCAAGGCATAAACTTCATCTTTTTAAATGTTAAACATTTCCTCATGTTGGCGTCCCATTCTTCTCTCCAAGTCGACTTTAGAAAAATGATAAATATTTCACTTAACTTAATATTTTCATCAAATATCAAACTTGACAAAATAAACACCTCAAATGCTGGGGATCGGTTGAATATATTGCCCTGCCCGAAATAGCCACTAAATTGAACTTCAGAGACCCTGCTAAAAATAGCACTGCCAAAAATAGAACTTACTAAAAATAGCATATTGCTAAAAATAGTAAGTTGTTCCAAACTTGTTTTAACCACAGTCCGAGTAGCCGTCGTACTTACTAAAAATAGTAAGTCTAGAAAAGTCCTTAGATTCATTTGCATGTCACTGTCACGAAGCTCTCTGAAAACCCAGAAGGAATCTAGAATCTGAACTATAAAACTCCAACATGCAGCCATCGTAACTTGCTAAAAATAGTAAGTCCGGAAAAGTTCTCTGATTCCGTTGCATGTCACGCTGTCACAAAGCTCTCTGAAAACCCAAAAGGAATCCAGAATCTGAACTATAAAACTCCAACATGCAGCCATCGTAACTTACTAAAAATAGTAAGTCCGGAAAAGTTTTCTGGTCTAGTTGCATGTCATACCACTATGAAGCTTTCTGAAACCCAGAAAGAATCCTGCAACCAAACTACAAGACTCCAACATGCAAACCCCTGAATCTTCAAAGACAACCTCCAAGCAGCTGGGAACCCTAACTCTGCCTCTGACTAGCCTACGAGCATCAGGGAATAGGCCAACAATCACTGGAAAGTGTAGTGCTAAAAATGGGGACATTACAAAGAATGTATGTGAAATTCCTTTTAACCATGAGGTTGCTCTTACTCCATCTCAAGGATCATGCATTGAGGATGACATGGAAGGAATTGAAACTATCAATCATAAATCAGATTATGTGCAGTCACTTAGGGATAAGGATTTTTGTCATAGTTCGCCCTCACCTTCTGAGGACATGGTCTCCTCTAATCAATCAATTGTTGTTGATGAGAAGAGTAATCCTAACGAAAGTGAATCAAAAGAGATGTTATATGGTAGTTCAAGTGACCTGGAGGCAAATAAATAAAGAATTTCAGCATTGAAAGTTGGGAAAAGATAGTTATGGGTCACAAAAGAAAGAATGGAAAGAAAAGAGTCGACAAAAGCACAAAATTCAAAGGAGGAAAGAGACAAGCAGATGAGGGAAATCTTTTATGAAGCAATGGCAAGCAAAGAACAAGGGAAACTAATGGATAGTACTGAAGATGTGGAGAGGACTCTACGACTATGTGAATTGTGGGATAAGAAAGCTAAGCATGCCAAGATGGTAGCTTCTCAAGCAAGAGAGAACTTGCGAAAAATTAAGTGAAGGCATGGACACATAGGTGAACACGAGATGAGTTTTCCGACTAAGTATTGTAATTCAGATATTGCATCAATATTTCCACACACCCATCCACCTAGTCAAAATCCTCAACACCTAACGTCAAAGACTTTGGAGGTACATACACCAAAGGAAGAGAGTGTGAAAAGATTACTGTTGACGGGTGTTTTATGACCGCACCAACACAGAATAAAGTTTCCCAATGGATACTCTATCCTCTCTTGAACAAAGTATTCTGCATGCTAAGATTGCCAAAAAGATCATGCATTCAACTCCAAGGTTCCTTATGTAGCGGATAGTCTCAATTGGTTTGATGTGATTTGCTGGTTATTCCAAGGGGACTTACACAATTGTTCGATCTGAAGAGAAGAAGTCGCAAGACACGAATGATTTGTCGATGATGCTCAGGTTCCTAAATTAACTGAGAGAATACTGAAAGTAAAAGGATAGGGATAGGGGTTCTACCGTCTACTCCTAAATGTGGGATATGAAGATCAATTTCTGCAAGCTTCAAACCAGGTTCCGCTTTGCCTCCCTTCAAACAGCTTCTACAGACCCAATGCAATCTTCAAAGGATAATGGAAGATGTTCAAACTATGACCCGAGATGCAAATACCATCACAACAATGCATACTAACACGTGAATCACAATTGAAGTTAAGTGCAAAAGTACTCCAGTTGACCATGCAAGGCGAACTCACCGTCAATGAGCCCGCTAGTGGTATGGATAAATAAAACTTGCTTAAACCAAACAGCGTATTCCACAACTATCAACCACTTACATGAAATAAAACCTATTTTACTTTAATCTACGCGAATTGGAAAGACGAAAAGCCTTGCTAGCTGCTCACAACAAAAGAAGGAATCACCAATCAATGAGAACTCTTTATATCATGAGAGTGTTCACAACAACTTTTACAAAGCCTTCAAAGGGAAAGCTTTCTTTCCTCCTCAATCTAAACTATGCTAATTTCTAAGTTATTCACTATATGCTCTCTCTATTCTCTAGTGTCTAGTCTAATTTTGATCTAACTATTTACAAATGAGGGGGGATGCCCCTTTTATAGCCAGCTCAGTCCAGCGGACAGCTCAGATTTAATTGCAATGAAGGGCTCAGATTGAGCCACATATGCCCTAGTCAAGGCTCTGCCCTAAAAACTGCCACAGAGAGGAGTGGGGTAATGAATGAGCACAAAAGATTCTCGACTACTCTGCAGAAACCACTGTGAGAAATTAATGCCCACTATCATTAGAAGATTCTCATCTAGAAAGACTTTCTCTATTCTGCCTGCCAATTCTGTTGTGTTAGGAGGAGGGTAAAAGAGTCTCTAAGATTGTCTCCACAGATAATAAAAATCGATAGGATCTGGACTTCAACTGCTCAATTGTTCGCGTTCAACCCTCCTGTTGTTTTAATTCCTGGGTGCATTTCTTCCTTGTAACTTTCATATTTCTCCAGCCCACTGCCTTGGGCGCATTTAGCCTCTTTTGCATCACGTTCTTAATGCCTTAGACAAATTTCCCCTGCCATTTCCCTTTGCCTTGGGACTTTTTCACCTGACTTCTTCATCTTTACCCCGTCGCGTGCCTTCCTGAGTTGGGGCATATTAGGTTTTTGTGGAGAGATCCCAACACTTAGCCGTTTCTTCCAACATCTTCTTCCCGCAAATGAGACATCATTGAGGAGTTTCGAACATGTAGCTTTTTCCTCTTGCAAAGTCATAACGTTGTCTAGCTTCATCACCTCAAGTCCTCATGCCTTGGCCCTGGTGTTCATCTTGCAAAATAAAAGAGGAGCATTAGACGCTTTATAATATAAAATCTTTTTACTTACCAAATTTCCATGTTCTGATTGATTGATCTCCGGATGTGATAAAATTCATCATTTTTCTCTAGCAAATTTTGCTTTCTTCAAGGGTGCATCCACTACCTTGTGTTTGGAGTTAGTGCCTTAGATAAAATTCCACCCATCTCGAGCTTGAGTGCATTTGACCCCTTCTGCCTTCTTTTTCCATGCCTTAGGCAAATTTCAAACACTTTCACCCAACTTTCTACCTCGGGCACATATTGGAGGTGATGCTTCCATTTCATACTTAGAATCCTTTTCAACACTTTACTTCATGCCAATGGCGCATTTCAAGGGATTGGAGTTCATGACTTAGGCAAACCTCATCCAACTTCTAGCCACCTTATCTTGCCTTGGGCGTATATGGGGGTGTCTATTTTTATTTTCACCATTTAGAAAAATTTCAAACTTACTCAACTTGCTAAGGGCGCATTTGAGGGGTCCTCATGCCATTTCCTACGCCTTCGATAAAAATTCTTATTGACTTCATCTCATACCTGCCAAGGGCGCAGATCACCCCCATGGGCTTTCGTCTAACATGCCTTAGGCGTTTTTCTTCACCTGTCTTCATGTTCATGGGCGCATTTGAGGTGGCCACTTTGATTTTAACACTTGGAACTTTTTTCCATCTAGGGCACATTTACCACCTTGCACTTTTATCCTCCCACACTTAGAAATATCTTGATATTACCACCACCACTGGGGCGCATTTCATACTCTTAGCTTTTATTTTGCAACGCCTTAGAAAATATTCTTGTACCTTGCTCATGAAGGGTGCATTTGGGGTGGGGTCAAGGAATTATCATCACTTAGAAAATTTTCTAGCCAACACATCATCTTGGGCGCATTTGAGGGGTCATCCCTCCATTTCCAATGCCTTAGGCATATTTCCCACTTGTTTCATGCCAAGGGCGCATTCTAGGGGGTCAACTTCCACTTCCATGCCTTAGCAAATTTTATCTCCATCACCTTGCAAGTTGGGCGCATTTAGAGGGTGGGGGAGGAATTTCTCAAACACTTAGAAATTTTTTCCATCCCCATGCTTGCTTGGGCACATTTAGGGGGGTGAGGAGGAATTTTTATGCCTTAGAAACTTTTTCTAGCTACCCCTTTCCCTTGCGCACATTTCAGCTAGTGAGGTTTCATTTCCCTCACACTTAGAAACTTTTTTAAGTCACTTCCTCCTCCTTATCAACTTGGGCGCATTTAGGGGTGTGAGGAGGATTTTCCAATGCCTTAGAAACTTTTTAAAGCCCTCACATTGCCTTGGGCGCATTTGAGAGGTGGAGGAGGATATTTCAAACACTTACAAATTTTTAAAGCCCTCACATGCTTGCTTGGCCGCATTTCACCCTATCTACTTTGTTGTACCCAAACCAAAATTTTTGCTTCATTAAAGCATTTTGTTTAAAATGGTCTAAACCTTGTTAAAATGATGTCAAAATGTAGTTTTTGGGCAATTCAAGTATGGGCTTTGAGTCAATGTCACGCCACGCAGATACTGGCAAAATTTTGAAAATTTTGAAAATTAGGGTTTCAGGACTCCTATTTCTAGGTCAAAACCCTAAAAATTGAAACTTGTCAGAATTGACTGAAATTTGTTTTGATTGGTTTATTTTGCTTCACGATCACAATGGTGAAGTCAATTTCAGTTAAGACTCAGTTTAAGCCTAGTGGGTAGTTTTCGTTTTTTCAAGTGAGAAGTTAGGTTTTCTAAACTCATCATTGGCAGATGGCCAGATACCAGGTTGCGACAGCTAAGCTCAAAACGCTTCGGTGATGTTTCTATGGCAAGTTTCGTCCAAAAAGTTACTTCGTCTCAGAGGAGATTTTCAACGAGGTAAAGATGCTATAAAATTGGCTAAGTCTGGAATGAAAAAGCGCCACTCTGAGCTAGGGGCACCCATCATTTTGGAAGCTTTATTCAACTTTTTGTGACTTGTCTCTACCGAGATGACTTCTCCAAATTCCTGATAGCTTCGCAATGAGCCAGCTAGCCAGTTCAACAAAGGAGTAGATCGCCTGAAACTGGAGATTCAATGCAGAACGAGGGAAATGCAAAAGTGATTAACACTGGTTGGGAAAAGCACCCCTGGAGGCTAGGGGCGCCCATCTTTTTGAGGCTTCAGATGGAGTCTTTTGATCAAGTAACACACAGGAAGTTTGTTTCCATTTTTGGTCCAGCTCCGCGACGCATCTGTTAGCAGGTGAATCTGAGTTGCCATGTTGCCATCATCAGTGGTCAAATTTGAGGTTTCAGACTTGATCAGAAATTGTTCAGAAAGGACAAAAGCACCCCTGGAGGCCAGGGGCGCCCAAGGTTTTTAAGCCTTTAATGGAATCTATGTGATGATTTCAGATATTCGTCTCGTTTGTGTCAGCTCTAGCTTTCCGTTGCCTATCTCAGCCGAGTCAGAAGATGTCTTTGCAGTCTGCAGCTGGAAGTTTAGTAGTTTTTAGCCAATTAACAGAGATGGCTAACACTGGTTGGGAAAAGTGCCCCTGGAGGCCAGGGGTGCCCATGATTTAGGAAGGTTAGATGATGTTTTTATAGGAAGTGCTCTCCAGGAGCCCTTGCTCAGAATTCAGCCTGCTTCGCAATGAGCCAGTCGACACGTTCTGAAGTTTTGCCAAGTGCCAGGAAACGTCAAGTGAAATAAGGTCAAGTTACCAGTAAAATAATGAAAATGCCTGAAAATATTCTAACACTGAGGTCAAAAGCACCCCTGGAGGCCAGGGGCGCCCATCTTTTTGAAGCCTCAGATTTATGAATTTTGGATTATCACCTCAAGGAATCTTCTTGTCAGATTTGGTCCTGCTCTTCGACGGAACTATCAGCCAGTTGATCTGACGCGGCAGTCAATTAGAATCAGTGATCGAACGTGAGCTTCATTTGAGGTTTCTAGATTCAAATTTTCAGAAAAATGTCTAAGTATGGAAGGACGCCTAAAAGTCAAAGGTTGACTTTTTAAATTCAAAAATAGAGGTGCGCATGGGAAGAGTTTTCAGTTTACTAAATTTAGATCTTCAGTTGAACTCTTTTTAGGTCAACTTCTGGTAAATCTATTTTTGGTCATAACTGGCTAAAATTAGTTTGCATGTATCAGTCAACTGAATTTTTCAAAGTGGCACCCTAATTAGGGTTTATGGTACATCCAGTTAACTGAGTTTGAAGCCAAATATAGGCCATGCGTGAGGTTTGAAGCACCAATTGTACTTCAAGCGCCATTTCCAATGCTTAGCATGCATTTCACATGCCTTAGAAGATATTTTTCTATGTATTTTACTAATGGTGTCCATTATTCTTCATCAGAGTTGGCAAGAAGCATCTTTTTCTTGAGCATAGAATTAATCTAAAGGTGCTACAGGTGTCAGATTTCAGTGTTCTTTGTAGCTATAGATTCAAATTGTTCGAGAGAAGATTATTTTAGACTTCGTTTTCCATTTGCATGCAAGTTTTATCAGTTCTACTTCAAGCATAGGCGAATTTTTACAGAAGAAGAGAGAAAACAAACAAATAAAACATCTATTCTTCTGTCTTATTTTCCTCTATTCTCGTCTTAGATTTTCTTTGCATGTCAAAGAAAATGGCAGATTTTTCAGAAAAGCATCATCTGGGTTCGAGTATTTCAGCATCAACAACGATACCCATGTCTTAGATTATTTTGTGAAAATTGCCCCGCTGCCTTTTTTCTAGAGCACTTTGCTTTTTTCCAGAATTTTTTTTGCATGTGCGCCTAAATCACATTTTTTCGCAAATCTGTTGATTTGGGTTGTTTCAGGATTCATTTCTACACAAAACCCATGTCCCAGATTTTCGTGGGAAAAATTGCCCCCAGTGCCCTTAACTGCCAGTTCAAATCTCAACCGAAAACCTTTTGCATGCAAGCCTAAATCCCATTTTTTTCACAAATTTGACATTTTGGATTGTATTAGAATTGGATTCTGCACAAAACCCATATCTTAGAATTTGTCTAAAAAAATTCACTTCCCCTTGCTATTTTTAGCCTATCCCCGAGCTTTTTCAGTTTTTCCAAAGTTGTCCAAACATACCCGACTTTATAGTCAAAAGTCTAGTTTTTCAGAATGCAATATAATCCCATAGACTATAAGGCCAAATAGGTCTTTCTTCATAACTTTCTAAAAACTACCGATACCGACTTAAGTCATGTTTTTCCCATCATCAATCTGAACTCATTGGAGGGTATCAACAGTACTACAATCAAGAATCTTGAACGTTCAGGGATACTTACAACAGCATCCATTCCTATCTCAGTCTTTGATCTTGAGTTCATACTTGCTTGTGTCAAGCATTATGACTCATCTACCAGACAAATCAGGTCGACAGATGCAAGCATTGTTTGTAGGCTTAAGCCGAGGGATGTAGAAAAATGTTTTTATATTCCTCCACGTTCAAATCATTTCGCTGTATCTATTTCAGATTGTGACAGAATATGGGAGGAGGACAAGGATAGATCGCAAAAGAAAGTAGCTCAATGATGGTTGAAAGTTCAAAAAACCAACATGCCAAGGAAGATTGCACGTAGTGATTTCAAGGAAGAGATCGCTATTTTGATAACTTTCCTCAACCGGTTAGCAGGTTCTGAATATGCAAGCGTTTTCCGAACGTGGATGTTCTACCTCATCTCACGAGCTATTGATAAGAAAGAAACCTTTGACTGGGCCATGTTTATCAGCGAGTGTCTTCACCAGCAGATTACAGAGTTCCTAAAGATACACGAATTCCACATGGTGTCTTTTTTGGTTTACTTAGTTGCATTTCAAGGCAGCTTTAAATTATTAAAGACCAATGGAGTTTTGGGCGTTCAGCGAGTGCACGAATACTACCCTCAGTTGGAGTTTTCGAAAGCTGAACAGGACTTTACATCAGTGAATGACTACTTTCTTATGAGGACAGTCAGAAATTTGGATAATGAGATGCATGTGAGGATTTCTGCAGAGGCACAATCAGTAATGGAGAGTTGGGCAGATTGGTTCATCCAATTCCCTACTTTCACATATATTCATGTATATGGATATACAGGAGAGCCTCTGATGCTACCGAGGTACCCATCGGACAAGGTTCTTTTCATGGAATTCATGAGGCAAGCACATGAGGTTCACACTTTTCTTCGCAATCGACATAAGCCAGCTTTCACCTTTCCTTTTGAGTTGGGTATTTATAAATGCAAAACAGCTGTCAATTGCAAGTTAATGGCGCATGAGTTAGAGAAACTTCAGCTCAGGTGTTTTCCTCAGAAGCGTACCTATGATCCATTGGGTCATTATTCAGCAAGGTTGGAGCGAAATGTTTCACATTCGGCAACACTTGAGGACTTTTGGGTCAATTGTGAGGATGAATTTGAGGTGCATCGTCGTCATTATTGTAGGCTTACTATTCCACAGATTGCTGATTTTTTGTCAGAGGATGTGGAAGGCTTGTTTGATGATGATGGCGAGATACTCCTTCATTCATTCATTAAAGACCAAGTTGCTCGCCAGCCACTTCGCCAACCTGATTGGTATGTCCTAGTGAACACTTTAGTGAAAGACTTGTCCAGGTCTGTTATCAAAACAACCATGTACTTCCTTGAGAGCAAATGGAAGCGAAGGGTGATTCCAGTTAGAGAGCCGCTGAAATATCCTAACCATTTTTTTCCATTTTTGATTACACAGCTAAGTCACCCATTAGCATTAGTGTAAACATAAATCAGTTGAAGGGAACCCTTGACTTTCTGATCAACCCAGATCCCAGTATGGGCAAGGTGAGAGCATACTCGAAGGGGGTTGTTAGCCACAAGAACTTGCTGAAAATAACTGAAAGAAAAGCAATCACTCTACCACTTATTCAGCGGGAGGACTTGAATGGAAAGTACAATGCTGAATTCAAAGATGCAACTCGACCACTTATTCAACGGGAGTAGGTTGACGGCTCAACCGATCAGCAACATGATAATGCAGTACAGTAAAGTAACAGGTGGCAAGCCGACCTCTTCCACAATCGTGGGAATTACAATGAGTTAAGTATGAAGGATGAATGGCTAACAGTACTACTGTTCAACTTAGAATAACATAGAGAGCCTGCCAAGCATATGTGATTAGAAGATATATCATGTTGCAATAATGTAAATAAACTCCCTCAAACTCATCCTAGACTTCCTAGACCCCAGCCCATTCAAAAGTGACTTCTCTCAATTTGTCGTGACTGAAACAGGGACTAAGATGGCGCAGTCCAGCAACCTGCAACATCACTAAATCACTCATATCTCCCTCAAATCCCAACCAAATGACATGACGTAAAATGCATTATGCTCTAACATGATGGGCGACCAAGATCACGTGTTAAAACCCACCCAAAATTCTTCCATTATTTTGGCACGGAAAACAATGCATAAACAGAAAAGTACCGCCCTATGAGAGGGGCGATTTTGTCTTTTAAAAATCCACACAATATTAAAATCTAAGATTTGGCAAGAAGGGTCGCCCCTAGCAAGGAAATCAATAGACAAAGTACCCAGAACCACTCTATTTTTATTTTGCAAGATATGAATGAAAACTACAATCATTTGACAGCTTCAGCAACTCTGCAAAAACTGGTAAAATGCAAAAACAGCAACAGCAGTATACTCAAACTCAAATTCAAAAACAATAACTCAACCTATCTTAACTAGTTGCTATCTCTCAAGCAAGAAGCCAAGTCTAGCTAGGGGGTATGCATTCCCCGAAGCACTCAGTCACCAAACCGGTAACATAACTTTGCAATAAACTCAAGATGATAAACAAGAAGATGAGCACTCCATTATATAACCTCTGAAGGACATCCTAGAAGCTTCCAGAAGATGCGCCAAAACTCATGAGTCAACCAATTTCGAATTTCCAAGTTGACTTACCCTTTCCTCAAGTTGGTGTCCCTTTTTCACTCAGCGAAAATTCTCATTAAAATAAAAGTTAACTTTTCTCTTCATAAGTTGGCATCCTTTTTCCTTTTTGATAAATCATAAAAACTCACAATATTCCTTGATGGGGAGCCCACCCTTAATTTCCCCCTTTTTAAAACAACTTAAGTTATGAAGCTAGACCAAGGGGTTATAATTAAAATAAAACATTATCTTCATTAAAATAACTTATCTCTCCAAGAATTGTACCCAAGTGCTGATTCAGACGCAACCAACTGAACCATCTGAAGAGGAAGGCCAAATGCACTAAATCAAACAGGACCATTGCCAGAAATAGGACTTACTAAAAATAGTAAATCCATGAATTTGCTCGGATCATCATGTAAGTCATATCAACGCGAAGCTCTCTGAAAACCCAGAAAAGAGCTGCCAACCAAACACCAAGATTCCAGAAGCACACTCCAACAAGAGCTGAAACACCCTCCTAGAATATAGGAAACCCTAATTTCCGCTTCTGAGTAGTCTACGAGTCGCCAGGATAGACTAACGGTCAACTGTCAGATGACTGTTGAGAAGGGGACATTAAAGCCGCTAGCAGTGGTAGTTTCTTCTTTGCCTTCTACTTCTAGGGCTAGACCTCGAGTCAAGGTTTCCATGAAGCCGCCTGAAGGGGTTAAGATGGGGGTTAATTCAAAAGGAAAAAGCATCACCAAAAGGGAACATGTTGAGAAAGAGCCAACACTTCCAATTGTAGAGACAGTACTTCAAGAGTCAGCATTTCCAATTGTAGAGACAGTACTTCCAGAGCCAGTTATTTCATCGGAACCAGTAATTCAGGCTGAAGCCGATTTGTCATCACCAGGTTCACCTTTTTCACCACAGTCGTCTCCTATAGAGATTGATTCGGAGCATGAAACTTTCATACATGAGACCTTCATACCAATGGATCCGCCAGCAGCTGATACAGTAGAAACAGCTCCACCTCGAGAGGATAGTATTCCTTATTCATCTTGGCTCGAGAAGTCATTGGGAAGAGAGAGGCGTATGCCTTCATATAATCTTGACTTATCTGAGTTTGGTGAACCCTATCAGAGATTCAGAACAGATTGAATAAGAGGGCCAGAAAGCAGATTAACATTGAGAAAAATCCTGAGGTAGAGATCATCATAGAGGTTGCTACTCCTCCAAAAGGCAAATACTTGGATGAAGTTGATGTTGGTGATTTTACCTTCATCAAAACTAATCTGGGTAAGAGTACTCGACACATCGACGTGAATCTGTTTAGGGTCATCGTGAGTAATCTAGAGGAACGCATCATGAAGGATGGTGAGGATAAGGCAGTTCTCAAGGCTGAAATCAGGCAACTCTGCATGTATATCTCGAGTTTGCTTCATGGTAGCGAGGGGCAAACACCTTTACTCCCACAGCTCCGAGAGACTGTCGCAGATCAGCAAAGGATTCAACACTTGATTAACCGAGGAAAGCTACGGGATACCTAGATTGAGGACTTTATCATTGCTGGTCGACACCTCCTCACAGAGCTATATAAGTTGAGGGTTGACGCACATAGTCTTCGCCAGAGAATTCAGGAGCTCGAGATTTTCATAGCCGAGTGTAAGCCGAAGGACCTAATTCTAATATCACAGCTTGCAAGAATCTATGACGCCATTGAAGCAGATGGAGATCAGAAGAAGGTCTTCACTTGGAGAGAGTTGTATCTTTGCAGGGTGGAGACATATGACAAGATTTCTACTAAGATGAGCAAGTTTCAGGAAAAGGTTGTTGCAGCTCTTCGTTTCATCAGCGAATACATCACTCAGATCCCATGTCATTATCGGCATGAAGATGGTACATATGCCGAGTTAGAGGTAGTTCAGGCTGAGTTCGAAGAGTTAGTTCGTGATAACCTAGGTGGAAGGCCAGAGGCATCCAAAATGGAGGAGTTTACAATGCTGACTATCAGTTTCAAAAAGGTGACCATAGAGGTTAGAGATAGTCAGAAGGAAATCCAGGATGGAGACAAAGAGTTAAACAAACAGGTAATCATCGTGGACAGCGTCAGAGTGCCAGATGATGATACTATTGATAAATTCTTGGAGGAGATGATAAACTTGGAGTAGACTTTCAGTTAGACCATGCAGTTGTTTACATGGATGAGTCATAAGGAGCAGTTAACTCGATGTCTCTTTCCGAGTTAACTTGTTACACATTGCATGCATGTCTTTCTTGGAAACATCTACGTACACTTGGAGTTTAGATTAGATCTTTTAGTTGACTGATGATAGCATTCCAGTTGACTTGCTTTCAATAAGGACGTGCATGTTGCACCTTGTCCATTTAGATTGGATGTTTCAGTTAACTGATGATAGTTTCCCAATTAACTATATAGTTTCATTCAATTAGGGTTTAGGAATAAGTCTTGCATGCATTGCAACACTATAGTTGACTCAAGGTGATTTTAGGGTTGCCTACACCTTGAAGTCTATAAATAAGAGCATTCAGCTCATTTGTAATTTAACTTTTGCTTGATAGAATACATGTTGCACCTACCTTGCCTGTAGTATTGCTATTGTTGTATCTGTTCAAAGAGTGATTGCTGTTATAATAAATTGTTGCGCCTACCTTGCCTTCATGTTATTGTCATGGTGTTTATTCAATCTTAGTTAAATGGGGTTGTTGGTTTGATCGTTATTGCATGTGTGTTGCGTCTATATAATATACTGTCCCAGTTGCTTACCTTGTGTTTTGTTTATCATGAACCTATTCAGAAGAGCAAATAGTTGCGTCTACCTTGCCTTCATGTTGCGAAACTGTACTTAAAGCTTATCATTTGATGTGTGTGATAGTAGACTCATTCAGCCAAGTAGATAGTTGCGCCTACCTTGCCTTCATGTTGTGAAGCTATACCAGATTTACCGTTTATTCGTTTGTTTAAATAAACTTCTTCCCGGATAAGCAAATAGATGTGCCTCCCTTGCCTTCATGTTGTGAGCCTGCACTTGAAGTTTATCGTATAATACATTCCTGCTCTATTTCCTCATGCTCTGTTTCTTGAGGAAACTGGATAGATTTAAAGAAGATAGCTTAGTTGTAGTTAGATGATCTGCGAAACTAGAAAATACTTAGCTACAACGTTCTAGGTTTTCTTAACCTTGTGCCTCTACCAGCTGAGAACAAAAAGATAGGATACTAGTTTACTTTTCCATTCCATGCATTCCAGCACAACGAGGGAGCTTCCCCTCCTAATTTGAAGAGCACCCATTACGTAGTGTGCATAGTTGTCCGTACAAACTTACACTCTAGAGGTGTTAGTTCTTATGCCAACATACTTCCATCTTCATGACTTAGTAAATTTCCACACCCTCATTCCTTGCTTGGGCGCATTTTAGGGGGGCTACTTCCAGTTTTCAATGCCTTAGAATTTTTATGACCCTCTTCTATGACTTGGGCGCATTTGAGGGTGGGAGCTGCCAGTTCTCAAATACTTAGAAAGAATTTCTTTGCATGCTTCTTAGATGGGCGCATTTGAGGGGTCCTTGGGAAATTTCAATGCCTTAGAAAGTTTCCAGGCTTCCATGATGCATAGGGCACATATGATAGGTGATGCTTCCATTTTACATGACTTGATCATGTCTGAACACTTAGTCAATTTTGTAACTGGTTTGCCCTAGCTTTCTATTTTTAGTAAGCTTTTGATTTCTTGACCTCGGCAGCTCCGTTCGACTTGAAATTTTCACCACGTGGTCCTCATCGCTTGGTGAACCTGTTCACACCTACCTCTCGTGCTGACCTACTATTTATAGCCTCGTTCTGGAGGTGACTTACTATAAATAGTAAGTGCTCGGATTGTGCTCAAATTTTACCGGTAGACTGCTTGAAGGATGCTGATCGCAGTGGGATACCTTCGTTTTCGGAGATTCTGGCTTTTTACCCCTCATTTTGAGTCCCGAAGCTAGAAACCCTAATCTGATTTGCATGTGGCTCAAATGACCTCTGTTTGACCCCGTTTCTTTTGCATGTTGCTCTATTTGTGATACTGAAGAGTCGGGTGGCTGTCGAAGTGATCCTGCTAAAAATAGTAAGTGTCTGAAAAAGTGACCAATCAGCTGCCAGTTGAGTTTGCATGTCACACTGCTCGAGAGATCTCAAAAAACCCAAAAAAACCTAGTGAACTGGTTTGCATGTGGGCACTGGCTAAAAATAGTAAGTCCCTGAAAAATGACGAACTCTGTTTGCATGTCATGTCATCGCGAAGCTCTCGAAAAACCCATAAAGAATATCTTGACATGCACTAAGAAATCCTGCATGCAAACCCTGAAAAGTGCCTCTGAAGCCAAAACTGCTGAAAGTCATCATTCTGGCTTGCATGTTATATCATCGCGAAGGTCTTGAAAAACCCAAAAAGATCCTCCAAACATGCATTAAAAAAAGCCCACATGCAAACCCTCGAAATGGTTCCTAAAGCCTGAATTGCTAAAAATAGCAAGTTGTCCAAACCTGTTCAAATTTTGCGTGCAAGTACCTTGAATTACTCGGGACATGGTGGGGCAGTCAGAATTCCAAAATCCTGATGAAAAGACCCCAGATTGAGTACGTACTAAAAATAGTAAGTTGTCGGAACTCAGTGAAAATTTGATGGGATCCTGCCTGAAGCATCGTGATTGTAGTACCAAGCTCAGATTTCATTTTGCCAACTTGATTTGACCTCCAATAAGCCTGAAGAATGAAAACCCTAGTTTCACAAACTTGGCCAAAATTTCAACCTAGGTCAAACGATGGAACATCCCCAGAAGGACAGAAAGATTAGAGAAAGAGAGAGACGCAAAACCAAAGCCAAAAGACCAGAAAGGAGCAAAAATTAGGGGGTCCCCATTGTGAATGGGGTGATGTGTGAAAAGGTCACAACAATTACCAACTAAAGGGTTTGAGGCCTTAGATCTACATAAGCAGAGAGAAGCTAAATTGATATATTATCAACAGGCATTATGAGATACAAGGAATTAGAATGAAGTAACTAAACACTTCAAGGAGCAAGAAGACAAAGGAAGAAATGAGATTAAGGATTTGGACAACATTGCTGAAGTGAATGAAACTTATGACAACCCGCTCTTTGAGTTGAATAAAGAAGCTCTCCATGAATGTTGTGACGAGATTGAAGACAAGCATAGAACTTGAAACCCAGATGCATCTCCTATCAATGAAGAATGGAAACAAACTTGGAGCACCGAGACAAACCCAAGGAATGATATCACCAACCTCCCTTCAATCAAATTGCAAGAGATTGCAATTCATGACAAGTCAATGAGTTGGATTCACTCTTTAGATCGAAGATCAAATTTCAAACATTTAGGCTTGAAAGAAAGAAAGGGCGATTCTCCAACAACCTCTATACACGTACCTCCTATGAGGTTACAAATAGATTACCACTGCCTTGGTGTCTCTACACTAATACTATAACGACCTAACCCTTTCGTGAAGTAAAATTCTCAATTTTACACCAAACAAATAAAGATAACGAGTAATAGCCATTGTAATAAAAAAAATATTTTCTTTTATTGTAAATATCACAACATGATACAATATATTTCAACAATTAATCTTTTCCTTTTCAAATAAACATTAGACTAAGAAAACATCCAAGTACAAACATAGCTCAAGGAGCTTTTGAACAAATAGTAGTAAGAAGGTCCAGGAATCCGTCCTTTCAAATCTTGGTACTTCAGTAGCCTATTGTGGAAAAGAAGCATCACTCGGGCGCTTTTCCGCCAACCACGGACTTATAATGCAGTCCCCCGCACATCTATCATTCGATAGATGACCCTCCCTTCAACAAAGAGATTGGTAGAGTAACCAATGTTGTTAACCAATTGAGCATAGTGTTGTGTCCTACATAACTAGATCCTGTGCATGACGGCAACTCTCGAACTAGTATGTAATACGGGATCACGGTGAACTGACAATGTAATCATCACACAATCTAAGTGGATGTTTGTACATTACACTACTTTGGCCAAAGTGTTTCATACAGTATTTCTACTGAGGGTCATCCATCACATACACTATTTAGGGTCGATTTGACTTAGGGCTATCTTACACTACGCATAGGTTTTGTCCTCCAATGGATAATCCGCACCCTAAACATCCTACAACATATTACACTACTAGAAATGAATTAGCATAACAAATACTTCACAAGTTCCCTCCCATACTGCAATCTTTATCCTAGGAGTATCACAAGCTCATCTGAGTTAACCTAATAACTTAGTTGGCTGAACTTTACTTCACTCAAGCCTTCATTTCAATCCTAATACATAGTAACTAATGCAATCGGTATTCTCCTTATATGGAGATCATACAAACAATGCAAAATACAACTAGAATGCATCTTTTATCTTTAAACAATTCACTTCTTAAGCATAGACATAAAATACAATTCAAGAAACAATTCACTTCCTATGCACAGACAAAAAATACAATTTCAAGAAGAATTAAATGGGTAACCATAGAAATAGATAGTAGAAGAATATCCCATGCCTGTGATTTTCTTTTCCACAAAATGTTGATAACATAGCCTTCTCTTTTGACCAATCCAAAAACTTCCGGCACCACAGATAACTAACTCCCTCTCAGATGTCACTCTTCCTCACTCAAAAAATGGATATTCAAAACTGGTAATAACACAAAAGTATTTAACTAGCAAGTGTATAATTTGGTATTATACGCCTTCTCTAATAGATACTAAAAAATGGTGGAAGTTGTTATTTACTTAATGTTGGTAAATGTGTGATGCTCAGATATCTCAGTATGAAAGAGGAAATTACGATTTCAGTCTTGAATCACAGTGAAATGAGTATAATTAGAATGAATGAGTGAATGCATCCCAATGAGGTAGGTTGGGCGACTATTTATAGAGCCCAACCTCCCTTTTGTTTTGGCATGTGGTTTGCCACCACTACTATTAGACATTTTCAAACTGAAGGTGGCACTAGTTCCCTGCCACACTCAACATAAAAATTGGTGAATCATCCTCTAGCAATTGACAACATTTGAAGACTAATTCCAAACACATGGAGAAATTGTGCCAATCGACACCTATAGGTTTATTTTTCAGATGTGGCACCAATTTCATATTATGGCGGGTAAAGATGATCACAGAGAAAAAGTCATTTGTTAAATTGTGTACACATCGCCTATTTCCCAAGCTGATTCGACAATGTTGGGTTCCTGCATCGGTTTCATTCTTGATTGCAGCTTTGACCCAGTCATGCATTTTAAACGCCTTGGTGGTTTCATTCATGTGCGTACCTACTGGTGACGCGATTTTACTCAGTGCCGCTTCAGATTTAAATGCAAACACTTTTTCCATATAAACCATAGTCGATGGAAATATTTCGCTTGCTTCATAATTTAAGAAATATAAACTTTATCGATTCTGAAATATTTGATTCCAAAAAGAAATGATGAATATTCAGTCGATTCAGCAATAACTTGATTTTCCAAAGTTGTATGATTTAATATTTAATCAATTAGGAAATAATTCAATTTCCAAAGTTGAGAGATTAATACTAAATCAATATGGGAAATAATTCGATTTACAAATGAGTCTATCAAGAATATATATATTATATTATATATATCCCACCATAAATATATCGTGAGCCAGTCAGCATATCCGATATGTATATATTATTATATACATATATATGTATATGTAAATTCATAAGGCAATAATAATAATAATATTATTAATATTCACATAATATAGGATGTGTGCATATATACATGTATATACCTGTATATACCTCTATGTACACGTATGTGTAGGTATACCATATTGATGCATCCATATGAACATATCCATCTGCCAACATATGCTTGTATCGATATGTATATACATTTTGATACGTGTATATACTATATATATGTATATATGTCCACTTTCGATTCACTTACATCCATTTATGTCGCAATCATTATGATCGTGATATCACAAGACAGATACATAGATAAACACCACTCATAAAAGCATACAGAAGTAGACTAGACTCCTAATGCAAACATGCAGGCTATGGATGACTTACCTATAACCAACATAACTGACTCAATTCACTCAATCTAAGGTGATGTGTGTGTATGCTCAAATAGTTCACTTTACCGGTTAACCGACCAAGCTCCTCTCCTGATTGATACTTCCCCTCAGCTTGGAGAAATGATTCATATACCTGCATCCACTGACATAATCTCACAGCAGTCACATGTTCATAACATTAGCAGTATACATAAACATATCAAGTTAGAACATAATTCAATAACCTATAATGTCATATTCCATCATGGATAACATCAATCGAAGCAGCATTAAATGACACAATCCTTAAATGTGAAAACACTCATATTGATAACAAAGAACAGCATATTTTATTCATCTTCTAAAATCTCTTTACAATCATTTAACCCTATGCAGTACTAATACGTAGTAGCTATACAATCGGGGTGTAACAAATGCCAATAGTTTGTGATCAAGTGGATTTTAAACCATCAATAGAGTGGAGGCAGCTGATAATGATAAACTCTCCAAGCTCAATTTAGATCCCCATCTCCCAGATAGTGAGTTGTGTTTTTTACCAACACTCTAGAGCATTCATAATTGCAATAAGTTGGAGTATTGGCAATTTCCCCTTGACACCTTGAGGGAACATGTCCCGATTTTGATTCTATTGTTGAACAAAGTTCTTTTGCCATTAATCAAGAATAAGACCAACAATGATATCTATTTCAGTTTGAAGTTAAACAATAAACACTTCTTAGGGTTCCAAAAGAGATGGAGGCAGTTTGAGTATGAAAAACAAATGGTTAAAATTAGAGTAGCGCAACACCAACGTGATGGTTCACTTCTAAGGCTGACTTGGAATCATGGAATCATTTGGGATTCAATAGGTGTTGAAAGTAAGATGATCTATGATGAATATAGTACATTTACTCTTATAAAAGGACATTCCTCTAAGGAGTTTGTACACCATTGGATTATTCTTCTCCTTGGTAGTTTTCAAGAGATCATCTTTACCATTGATCAACAAGATTATGTTTTGACTGGATGGTGCTACTAACCTTGGGACCCAGGAATTTCTATGATGGATATATTGAATGACATGGAATTGCTTCATGGTGTGATGGAGTCTAACAAAATTTGTGAGTTTAATGGCATCAACATGAAGCGATGGATATGTGTTGGAGCATTCTACAGGCTTATTTGGGACCCTAGTATGGGCATGATGATTTAAGATTGATTGTGGGCAAGCAATTTACAAGAAGGGAAGATTGTAATAACCCTACTCCATTCGACGTTTCACATCTGAGTGACTTTATAATGGCCATGTTAAATGCTAGTCGATATTCCTTCCTTGAGTGCATATCGATTAATATATATCTGCATATTTATTATATTTTATGGTGGAATGATGTCACTATGGAGCGACTGAAGGTCAAATGTTTTCCACATTGTCGGGTCTATATTACTTGCCATAAAACTTAATACTATCAAACCTTAGTTTGGAGGCCAACGCTACTATATATATCTAGGGTACATATCATTGAGAGAGCAGATTATGTATCTCCCGTTGTATTCTTCTCAACCTGATATGTGATGAGAATACAATACTAATCGTATAAATAAGCAAGGATATTTTAGGGTTCCCTACTCCTCTGCTTGTGTATAAATAAGGGAAGCCTTGCCCATTTTTCTTTAACGGTTATTGTGATAGCAAATTGTTGAACCTATTTTTCCTACAAGTTACTGTTCAGTGTCAGTTCACTTTGTTTAAGAGCAAGCTTGCATGCTTGTCTATTAGCTACAAGTTATTGTTCAATTCATGTGTTTTGTGTCAATATATTATGGTTGATCGCTAAGCTGTAAGCCTCTTATTGCTACAATTATGTTGTCTTTGTTACTTGAAATTTGAGAAAATAAAATCTTATGTCTGCTTTGCTGCTTTGATCTACTGTCTCAGATTTCCGTTTTATGTGTACTACTTATATAATCTTTATTTCAGCTTGCATTGAAAGTACAATAGATGTGTGTTGGAAGAAAGTTTGTTTAAGTATTTGTGTCAAAGAATCATTCCTTGTTCATTTCTAACTCTCAAGCTTTGAGTTTACTTAAGTAGTTAGAAATGTCATTAGAGTAGGCTTAGTCGTAGTTGAAATTCAAAAAAGAAAATCTTAGTTTCGGCGCTAGAGTTTTATAACCTTGTGCTCTTAGCTGAACAAAAAGATTGGCAAATTAGTTGTGTTTACTTTCTTTAAGCAACATCAGCAAAGAGGGAGCTTCCCCTACTAATTCGAAGAGCAGTTTATCTACGCATAGCTGTCTATTTCTAATCCGTATTCCAGAGGTGCGAATTGAAACGCCAACACAGGCGAAAAATCAATCTTGGTGAACGAAAACTCTCTTAATTCAATGATCTACAGGTGTGAAATATCACCCAAGGATTGCTCTACAGGTGGCTTCATCCAAGAGCTGCATTTGTGTTGATTGGAGTTTAATATTTCAAAGAATTTCAGGAGATTAGTGTGCAAATCAGAAATCAATTGGAAGACATTGTTGCTCATTACCTATCATTCCTAGCATGTGTAAGTCTTCTAGTTGGTCGTACAAGTATGTTTGAGGTGTGAGACTCTCTAGGAAGAAATGTCTAGGGAAACGGTGTGATCCCAACTCCTTTCTTGCCGTCTAGGGCAGACATAAAAGTGTGCAGCAATTTCAAGGTGAAGAAATCAGTCATTTGAGTGTGGCGTCCATTTCTAGGTGGTTTCAGTTTCCTGGTCAAAGCACTTTCAGACCTGCATCTTATGATATTAGCTTCCAGGAATGATTGTTATGTATTTACCAAGCATTAAATAAAAAAACTGAGTTGATAGTTTTAAATGTTTGCTTAAAGTATATCATTACTTTGCAATTATATGCATTTTCCTGCATTCCTGGAAAAACACAAAAAAACAAAAGAAATATAAAACCAAAAACAAAAACAGACAAGCAAAATTCAGAAAGCAAATATCCTATCAGGGGTGGGATATTTCATATACTCTTTCATATACTCAGAGCTAATGCATGGTTTTAGTGAAGAATTCAGGAACACCAGATTGGACCTAGACAAGGATCAAATTAATACTTTTATATACAAAACTAGAGGCATAATCAAGAAGGAATATGCAAATAATAATATGCAATAGAGTCTTCCATTTTGAACTATCTTCAATAAGGTAAATTTGATTCCTTCTTGTCAAGAATCAAGATCTTATCGGACTTACGCTTATATTGAAAGAAGAATTATAATAATTTATACTATTCGATATCCACCTAAGATAAGATTATCTACCTATCAATTATCCAAAGATTGTTCATTTGTCAAATATATTGCAAATCTAAATCATATTTTACAAGTGTTCTTACGAGGGACATTACACTAGCAAATAAGGGTTTGGAGAAAATCGATTTATCTTTCTTGGGTTTCCCAGTATATAATATTAATGGTGATCATAGGAGAAAATTCTGTTATATTTAAAATGCAAAAGAGAGCATACCATTACCAGAAACTTCAACTGCCACTTTTTAAATGTCTTTCGTATCATATAAGATAAGATAGGTTGAGGGCTAAAAGTGTAACAGATGAGAGTTTTAATGAAAATAGAACTCTTTTATACTAGCCACCACCTTCTATAGTCTGATGTATTACGTTAGTGAGGCATGTGAAGGTTTAATGGTCACCATTTCCTTTTTGAAGGAGTCCTAAGGCCTTTAGGACTATTTACAAATCTGTCGCAGCCTTTTGTTTGGAGGAGTTTTAATATCTTTGGACTCTACTTGTGTGTGACCTGCCTATTTTGTGGAATTGGAGGAATTCAAATCCCATTAGGAGTCTAAAATATGATTTACCTGTTTGTTGAAAGTGAATCATCCCTCTTGCATAAAGTCATGTGAAGTTGGAAGATGTGACATGAGGCTTTAAAGGACAGTGATTCATTACAAGGAAGATTTTCCTGGGTTTAAAGTTCAAGGTTGATTCCATAATATTATTTATACCTGCAGTAATTTATGTGACAGCTAATTTGATGGGGAAAGTGCTAGTATGAAGAGGGACAAGACTACAAATTGGATATCTAGAAGAATGCATAGCAGAGTTCAGAGTAAAATATAAGTTTTTCAGACCTTGTAAAGTCTCTATGGGTCACTGGAAGGTCTATACCAGCACATTTTCTTTAACAGTCTGCTACAGGTGGCTGCCAGCAAGCATAATCAGCTAAAACTCAAGCATACCAGCCTTCTAGAGTGCTGCAGCAGTAAAAGGAAGCATTGTTACGTGTACGAGGAGCTTTGCTAGTGTACTGGTCAGTTATTTGCATTTTACAATGTTGGCTGCTCACATGTCTCCCAACAGTTTGATATTGTTCCCATGGATCCAGATAACACATGGATTGTAGACGCTAGCTGTCCTTTTACTGTGTAAGGTAGTAATCAGCTGGATAATGTTCAGGGTCAGACTACTGAAGCACATGTTGATCAGGATGCCAGGATCTCCATTGGTTTTGTTTCTGAGAAAAACAGGTTTACAACTGTTTTTACACCTCCTTATTTGGTCTCCTGTGCACACTTTTCTTCAGGCAGTGGCCCTAACGACAATTCTCCCTTACCAGCAAGGCATGGTTAGTTGTTGGATTGTCGCCTTTGATCTACATTTTCAGTCTATGGATTTTGAACTAGCAGACGAAAAACTACAGTCTTATATATTGAGATGTCTTTTGGATTATAGCTCTGCCATTTGGTTTATTTACTAATTTATAATGGTCAAATGTATTTGTTCTGTTAGTTTGGATATGGTTGCTAGTCACTCTCTGCTCCAATTGCTCCCACTTTTTTGTTTGGGCTTTGCCCCTTTGCTAATCCTAGGGCTTGTTCTGTATGGATTTCTCCTCCTTTTTATTCCATAAAATTGGTAGTGTTGATGCTCGACTGCTTATATTTGTACTCTTTTATCAATACAAAAAAATGCAAAGAAAACCTCTGGTTCAGAAAAGAACTTCCTCAATTGACATTATATTAAACTTCACAGCTTTGGTGGTCTGCAACAACCATGGATATGAGAATTCTCTATCACATGTCTGAGCAACTTAAAAAGTAGGATTTTGAGCAAAAGGTATGCTTGTGTGTTAGCGATCTAAGATAAGGCACACTAGGAATGAAATATGTATAGAATGGGATGATAAATAAATTAAATTTACAACTGAGTCAACTCAATTTCTAGCAGATCAATTAGATAGTGAAGAATGCCTCAGGCATTCACAGAATTTGATTGTTACTCAACAAACAATTCATTATTATGATTACATTATTAGTTTTCTTTGTAAATAAGGTTATAAGCTAGTTCTAATCATGTTAAGAAGGGAATTGTCTAGTCAGCATTTCTTGTTGAATACTTTGGATCCAAGCAATATTTTGAACGTAAGAGAACAAAACATGGAAAAAAAACTGAAAATGATGAAACTAGAGATGGGTGGAGAATTTCATACTCTAATATGCCATCTTGTGTTATCATCAATTGCATTGCCAAAGTTTGAGGGAGGAAGAGATTGTGTTGTCAATGCAAAGGTTGCACTAACAGGTTTGTGGTCACTGCAAAGAAAGCAACAGTTAACAGACAAGCAAATAGCCATAAAAAGTCTCTAAAGTGAAGATATCGTTCCCAACAATTGATCAATAATAACAATGTTATGCACAGAACTAATCAAATATTAACTATACTTACACCCACCACTATTTGATGGTTTATGTCTAGACAAGCACATCTAAGATTCCACAAATTATTACATCACTCAAAATAAAATCTTAGGTCGGAAAGAGCTATTTTTAATAGCTAGAGGAAGGTAAACTCACATAAGTATCCTTAAAAGAGCATTACTTTATTCAAGAATGAATTTAATAATAAAATTTCAAGCTTAATCCCTAGTTGATATGAGGGACAGTCATTAGTCTCTATGAAAACAACATGACTCCTTTTCATGGTATAAGGTTGACCATTGGAGTATTCTTTAGTTTACAAGCAAAAAATTCTTTTCCTAAACTTTTTTCATGTGATATCATCAAATGATACCCTTAAAAGACATCCATGTGTGACAACCATAAGTAAGAAAGAACATACTCTAGAAAGTTACAACAAACGGACAACATAAATTCATGTCAGTTGTTTAATGAAAGCCAGAAAGGCTAAAATTTGAGCCTTTATGACAAAAATTTAAAGTTTACATTCTTTCGAAAATACTTAATTCTAACCATACATGCATGATGAGATCCATTTTAAAAATATACAAATCCCTTGAGTGGAGAATTTCCTCATGGAAGGTTGCATTACATTTTTTCTTCCAAAGAAATTCAATCTTACACAGTGTTATTGTATGTTGAGCTATTTGCAACTGTCTGTAATCATCCATGTGTCTCCTAGAAGATGACCACATTAGGAAATGGTAGTTTAATAAAGAGAAACTTGAATTTTCCATGCATTGTTGACAATAAGTACTGACCAAAGGATATTGCAGAAAATATTCCTACAGATTCTTCAGTCCTATAGTAAAATATGTAAAACAATAAGATCTTCTCACCTTGCCAAGTATTGCTTTGACTACCAAACCGTAGTCTCTAATCATCCCAAAATTGTGTTTAAAAGTTCTCAATTTCCAAAGGGATTGGCATAGATTTTAAGATCTTTCTTTATGCTGCCATTATATCCATCTTTTGTTCATAGATAGAGCAAAAAGGGTTTGTGTCATGCTTGATCATGTAAATTAGTTTAATCATAGGTAAAAAAAAGAACATTTTGTTACACCACTTTGGGTTTCTCTAATAAGTTCCAAATCCCTGACTATGCAACATGAAAAGGAAACTACAAAGCCCCTAAAGGAGTCACTCAGCTATTTACAAAATCAATTCTCTCCCGCTATCTCTTTGTTGCAATTTGTGATTCCAAAGACCCTTAAGTAGAAAATTCATTTTCATGCTAACTTTTGATAGCATAAAAAGTTGACAGGCCAAGCTGGCTCTATGGTGAAGAGCTCTAGATAGGCCTTAATGCTCAATCTCATGACCCCTCATCTTACCAATGGAGATAAACTATTAGGAATTACCAAGAGGCTCAAACTCTCTTGAGCAATGTTGAACCTGATACATTAAAATCCTTGGCATTTACAATCATGACATATTTTGGAAGGGATCTCGATTTGTTAATGGTTCTGCAATTAATCCTAACATTCAGATTTGAATTAATTGCCATGCCTAATTTTTTTGTACTTTTTATTTTGCAAATATTTTACAAAATAACAATAGGATTAAAATGCAATAAGATGATTACTTATTTATCAGAACATGCAAGTAACAACAGCAACATATTGGAAATATAGATTAACTGAAATATCCTTGACAATCCTATGTCAAATATACTAACCCCAATATGCTGTACTATTCTCATTAATTGATGAATGCAAATTGAAGTAATCCTGGAGCCTTGAATTTTGTTGAATCCAAAGTTTGAAAACTCGGACTCGACGCAGACTCGGCAGCCCAAAATAGAACTCGGACTCGGGACTCAGCATAGACTCGGCAAAAAACTCGGCTAGGACTCAGTAAAGAAGAAAACCATAGGTTTACAAAAATACAAAAATAATTTAATGTACTTAGAGAACATAAGAGCCTAATTTGATTATCAATTTCTCATAATTCAAATATTACACATGTTATATGATCTTCAAACACTCAATATTTAAAATTTCATCATTCATACTCATAGTTTCAAACTTTCATATGAAAAAAACAAACAGAAAACAAGTTTTAAACATTCATACTCATTGTTTCTAGACGATGCCAAGAGTCCTAAGTTGGGACACGGGAGTCCGACTCTAGGACTTGCATGAGTCACTTGCCAAACTCGGTAGTCCTAGCTTGGACTCTCCAGGACTTGGCTCGAGAGTCCTTGGCGAGTCAACTCGGCGAGCCCTATGACTCATGAGTTCCAATAGTCTTTTCCAGGACTCGCAGAGTCCTCAAACTATGGTTGAATCTACTACAATTGAAAATCAGAAATACACCACTACATACCAATATAGCCTCCCTAGTGTGTGGTACAACTTACAAAAATGATTGGAAACTGCCTCTAACCCTATCCAAAAATCAGAAAATTTAAAAAACTGGAATATGCATTGTAGTAGCCCTACAAAATACTGTAGCAACCATATGGATCGTTGTAGCAGTCATACGGATCAGTGCAGCAACTGTACAGATCACTATAACAATGGTTCAAATCATTGTAGAAAACACCAAAAATCACAAATTCTTCAAAACTTCCCACAATCAGCACTTTGGTGATTCCTATATGAAATCACTCAAATGGATAGCATGATTTTCATCCTCAAAAACTATTGTTTGCTGAAAGGTTTTCATCCTAAAGAAAAAAAGATGAACAATGTTCAATCTCAGAAGGCTAGGGTTTGATAAAACAAACAATATGGTCTTTCCCCTCATCAAATTTCCCTTTTATATGCACTTTTAGAATAATAAAATATTGTTATTCATTTCCTTCCAAAAGTAACTTCTTATAATATTTTAAATTAATCACTTTTGGACCCCATATTTAGTCACTTTTATGATCATGTAATGTCCCCATTTTTAGCACTACACTTTCCAGTAATTGATAGCCTATTCCCGAATGCCTAAAGGCTAGTCAGATGCAAAATTAGGTTTTCCTATTTTCTAGGAGCATACTTTGGCAGTTTTGGAGGCTTGCATGTTGGAGTTTTGCAGTTTGGATTTTGGATTCCATCTAGGTTTTCAGAGAGCTTCGCAATGGTGTGACATGCAACTGAAATAGAGGACTTTTCCGAACTTACTATTTTTAGTAAGTTGCGACGGCTGCTCAAAACGTGGTTAAAATGCATTTGGACACACTTACTATTTTTAGTAGTACGCTATTTTTAGTAAGTGCTATTTTTAGCAGGGTCTCAACAAACCAATTCAGAGGCTAATTCTGGCAAGTGTTCAGCAGTTTGATACTATAGCTATATCTGGTAGGGTAGTATATTCAGTTTGGTCTCCAACTTTAGAGGTATTTAATTTGGCAAGTTAAATATTTGAGGAAATAATGTTTAAATGAAAAATATTTCCTATCCTAATATGGACAACTTTATAGGGGAAATATTTAAGTTGCAAATATTTTATTAAGTGAAATTTTAATAAGGCTTGATGGATGCCTTAAGGGAGAAATAAGTGATATTTTAATAAAGTATTTCACTTATGACTTGGGACGCCTAACTTGATGATTATTTGCATTTTGATAAAATTATTTACCTTCATAAAAAGGGACGACTTGGAGAGTGTCTAAATGAAATGCAAATGTGGATTTGAATGTCATGTGGGCACCCTAATTGGAGGGAAACAGATTTGAATTGGTAGAGAAAACTTATAAATAAGAGTGTTGGCTTCATTCTTTTCATCCATGAACAAATATAACGAAGTCCTGCCGAAATGGTGACTCACTCGCTTCGAGGAATGCATATCTCCTAGCACCACTTGGTTTCGTGCTTGCAAGATAGCACCTAGCTGAACTTGTGACTATTCTTTACACTAAAGAACAGATTGAGCATACTAGAGATGAACACTTTGATGCTTTCTGAGTTTAATAGTGTGTTTTATCAGTTTTGGGTTTGTTGGTTGAGTGTTGGTTGTAGCACGTTTTGGCTTGTAGTTCACAGTGTGAATTTTTGATTGTTCTGGGTACTGGCTATATGATTTATACTACCTTGGACGCCTCATCTTGCTGAGTTTCAGATTTTGTAATGGAGTTTCTGATTTTATCTTGCCGGTCGCCCCTCCAAGGAGACTGTACTTTGCATGTACTTGCATTGGGAAGCATGTATAAAACATTATGAGGTGTTTGATGTTGTTTCTTGGTTCTAATTTGGTCGCCTTCCTCTTTAGCTTCATTTGCACTTAATTTCGAGTCTTTTGATGGAGTATTGGAGGAGTTGTCAGCATTTAGGTGTGTTTATGCTTGCTGGTCTGAGTTTATTGTTTGTTGGTTTTGGTATATCAGATTGTAGAAGTTGGAGTTTTGCGTCTATTTTTCATAGTTGGGAGTCTTATGAAGTTTGGAGAAACGTATAATATCATTTGCAGCAACTTGGACAGCTATAACACTTGGCTTCCTGCAGATTATATTTCATATTGTAATGCTGAATCAGTAGTACTTATTAGCTCCTTTACATTTCTGTAAATTATTATTGTATTCCCACTATTAGTGGAAGAGGGCAGGCCTCGCCGCCCTATTTACTTTCTTACATAAGCATTTTCATTTCCACCGTTTGGTGGAAGAGACAAGCCTCGCCATCCTTACTTTTTGTACTTGCACTTCTCATCTTGTTGATCGGCTGAGCCGTCAAATCACTCCCGTTGAATAAGTGGTCGAGTTGCAAAGCATTGTAATTTCCAACTTTCAGTTATTTGGCTAACGATCCCCGACGCCATATGCTCACACCTCGCCCGTCATTGGGATCTTGGTGTACATTCTTGGTGTAGGGTTACACTTCAGTACTAATTTTGGTTTGCTAACGTTGACGGGTGAAATTGTTGATGTAAAAATTGAAAAATTGTAAGGGGGTCATTTCAGATCACCTTTTAAATTTCACTCTATAATATTGACCATCCTTGAATAATGAATTAAATATATATTGCCTTTTGAAAATAAATATCTCGTGACAACTTAAGTTGATTAATTAATTATTCCCTTGCAACATCCCAATTAGCCTATAAGAATTAAAAATAGGCTAAAGCTCTCCAAAAAATTGCATGCCAGTGAAGGGGACACTACAATCCTCCCTTCTCAAAATTGTTTTTCCAAAACCAATTGCGGATTCGAATGCTAAAGGATTTGTTCTCCTTTCCTGGTGGCATCTTTTGGAGGCAAATCCTTCCAACACATTAGGTATTCTACTCCTCAATCTTCTCTCTTGTACATCTTGAATGGCTTTAGGAACGGAAATTAGTTTTCCTTCTTCTAGTGGTGGAAGCTTTGAAGGTAAAAGATATGGTCAAAGTGCCTTATTAAGGCGCAAACATGAAATACATTATGGATCTTGCTATGATCTAGCAATTCTAACTCATAGGCAACCTCCCCAATCCTTCTCACAACCCTATATGGTCCATAAAATTGTGGCTTAAGTTTCTTTGCTCCGCTTTTCTTAAGTGACAACTATTTGTAGGGTTGTAATCTCAAAAACACCACACCACCAATGTAGAAAGTTCTCTCCAATTTGTTTCAATCTACATATATCTTTTGTTGGTTTCATGCTTCTTACAGATTCTCCTTAAGTACCTTTAATATGTCATGGCTCTCTCAAACCCAATCCTCAACTTTCAAAACCCTTCTATCCATAATGACTAAGTCCACAAAAGATCCATACAAGGCTTTGAATGGAGTCATGATGATTGACATGTGGTATGTGGTATTGCAGCAATTTTCACCTAGACATAACCACTTGATCCAAGCTTTTTGCTATCCTACCACATAATTCCTCAAATAACCTTCTACCTACTTATTAACAGTTTTAGCTTGTCCATCCATCTATGGATAATAACTAGTGCTAGTAGTTAAATACATGCCAATTGTAATGTCCCCGTTTCCTGTCACGTCAACATTGTAATTAGCTTCAACTTTCTTGGTGACCACCAAAGGGGATGTTTGATGTTTCCAATGAGCTCCTGTGTTTTTTGGCACCCTCAGATGTCATCTTCAAACGATTTCGGTATTTTCCACATTTTCAGTTGGCCATGCGGGAAATATTTTATAATTAAATAATTAATTGTAAGTTGTCAGAAAATATAAATTAAAAGGCAACTTAAATTGATTATTTTTTTAATGCGACTTTGAAGAGACTAAAGTGCTGAAAAAGTTAATTAACTCAATTAAGTCACTTTTCAATAAAATAAGGATTATTTTGAAGAAAGGAATTAAACTAAAAGTGAAAATGGAGGATTTCAAGAATTTGCGAGGGGAGTTATGAAAAGGTAACAAAAGAAAATTTTGGCCACAAATTTTGGATATGCATGAAAATTGGTGAGAAGAAGTGGTTTTGCTGCTATTTACAAAACTTAGTGAGGATGCCAACCTTCATGAAGAATATCACTTTCGAAGCTGAAAAACTTTTCCTGGGTGATTGCTAGAATTAATTTCCAAAGATTTGTCAGAGAATTTGTAAGTTCGGGTTTGATCAAAGTAGTACTTTTGCTGAGTGAATTTATTTACAGATACTAGAGTATCTTGGTTTTGTTGCTTCAAGTATACAACGATTTCCTTTTAACTGCAACAATATTCTTTAAGAATTTGGGTGCAAACTGAGTAAAAATTGATCAGAGGAGAAATTACTATATCCGTACGATTAATGTACCTTCCATACTTTTCAAAGGACTATGAGCCGTCATTTTTATTTATTGCTGACTGTATGGAGACACCAGGAAAGGACATTGGAGGGCATTAATATTGCTTCGAAATTGTAAAACATTGGAAGTCAATATTGCAGCAATCAGGTAATCTAAGTTATGCATTAATATTGTAAAAATCCTTACTGATTTTTGCTTGATTCTCAATACAATTTTTCCAATTTGGCATATGAATTCATTTTGTCAAACTTGCATAATGCAATGCATAAAATAATAATTGAGAACTTTCAAATACATTTGCAGAATTCAAATTGAGATTCAATTCATTATAGACTGCTAATGACTGAGCTACAAATTGATACTCATGGACTCATGCTATAGCCTTAAATACTTCCAAACTGAGTACAAATAAAAAATAGATTAAAAGATATACACATTTTGGACTGAATAACAGCATTGAGCAAATTACTTTAACTAGCAATATGTTCTGTATACATTAATGAACAGCCATATGACATCGATTCTGAAACCTGGGACTGTACTTTGAGTCTGAAAAGGTCAACAACAGCTTGAAGGATGATTGAAACCCCAAAAAATGCCCACAACCAGCTTCGATATCCTCATGCGACCCCCATACAAGCAAAATACAAACTCAAAACCCCATGTGAGGAGTATACAGAGCCAGGTATGCAGCACTAAGGTTGTGCCTGGGTGTGAAATACTCATGCCAGCACCAAACAAGCTCACATGTCACCAGAAGGAAGCTGATCACAAAGGCTACTGAGTGTTTTCCCTTCACCTGGCAATCTGAAGATGCATTGACTAAGGACTGCAGATAGGCGCAGCTCCCCAAATGAGTTCTGATAGTTCTAAGCTCTCTTTATGCTTCACAAAGACCCACGACTTCCCCTAAATGTCACACCCTTTTCTCACTGCAACAGGAACTTCAGCATTGAAGGAATATGATGCTCTCAAACCCTTATATCAACGCCCAACAATAGGTATAAGAAAATAACCACTAAAGATGCAGAAACATAGCAGCCAAACTATTGTGTACTCTCTCCTCAAAATTGGATGCCAAACCCCATACACCAAAAAGTAGAAATGAATAACATTTTATCTTCAATTGTCTCCGTAGGACACTTACAAAATTGCTTTAAATTGCCCAACTAGAAGACCTGGATGATCTTCCCCACGAACCAACTAGGGTGGAATCGTTTCACCACCAAAACCAAATGCCATAGGGTTTCTCTTCCCCAAGACCAAGAACTCCAAGAAGCTCTCCAAAAGTGAAAGTGAGAAAATAAACAAGCATAATGCCAATGAGCTCCAAAATCACCTTTTATATCACTTGCTTTATTTCCCACTGAAATAAATTAAATAAAGTGACTTTGTAAAGTTACTTTTTAATATATTGTAATGTCCCATTTTTCATAAGGAGATGGCATTGTAATATCCCATATATCGGCGATATTAGGTGATATTTTTCCATCTGTGCGACTCTTGTACAATCCAGTTTGAGGTATCGATATTATCATTATCAAAGGCGATTTATGGTGGACAATTCTTGGTATATCTGCAATCTTGCTTCCTATAATGAATAGATACTTGAGGGGAGTATGGATATCATTGTCATTCGAATTTGCAACTTGATGTCAATCAGTATGTGTTCGTGGGAACTATCATATTGAAGAGGTTGGTAGAATAATTGTCAGGGCTCTCATGATAAGCGATTAATATATCAATTTCCTGTGTTGATCCTCAAGGCAGCCATAGTATCAATGGGACATCACGACTAAGACATGAATTTGAATAATCAACTCTGATCGCTATATTCTAGGTAGAGTGATCGGACATCATTTCGTCATCAACCATTAGGGGATTGGGCTTCATAGTTATGTATTGAACTATATACTAATCCTGCATTGGTTAAATGATAAGGACTGCAGCTCTATTATTTGGGTGGACAAGGAAAACACGCATGGTATTAACACCATCCTCCTTGAAGTCGTGACTATTCAATGATGTAGTGCACAGGTGTAGTATACTAATCTCTGCGCCGGCATCTATGCTTTGGTCGACGGTAATCACCGTACACTTATCGGTGACAATCATTGGCTACATTATAATATCAAATGATAGAATATTATTTCTAAGGTGGGAAAATCATTATATATGGTCAATCTAGATGTTAATTTGAAGGGGAAGCAATAAGGGATATAACTAGTTTGTGGTCCTCTGGATCAGTTCCAGAGTGGAAGTCTTCCAATGTCAAAGAATTAACTAAAAAGACTAGCACAACTCTCCAAGGAAAGGAACTCACCTTGAGTACATTTGGAAATCCGGCTATTCGGTATGCTGCAATGCTTGTTGGACATAACAACATAAAATCTGCCTACCTAACGATGTCCATACAGTCTCTGCTACTGCTGCTCACATTGTATTTAACATGATTGAGAATGGTGTGGATTATGATCTTTGTGAGTTACTTCGACAACACTCGATGAAAATTTTGAAGGAAATTAAAAAGAACACAATGCATATATTCAGGTACGGTACTTTGGTAGTCTATTTACTTTTCTACTTCATGAAGGAAATACCGATAATTGGAAAAGTAGAATGGTCAAATACAAAACTGGTAGCACATCAAATAACAAATCTTATGATGAATCTTGGTGGATCGGATGCTCAGGAGGATGCTCTTGCAGCATTCTTCAGAAATTTTCAGATGAGAATGAATCAGAGAATAAGAATACCCAAGAGTGTGATGGAAAGGTACTCCAGAAACATCAATTTCCTTGTCTCTACTGATTTTTGCTACATAGAAGCAATTGAGCCGAGACTTGTATGGGTTTCTGAGTTGGATTATGAAGTGACTGAGGAAGAAGCTATTCATTATGCAAAAGTGCTTCTAGGAAGCCCTAAAGACCCTAGTAGATCAAGTTTAGAGGACAGGTCTATGGCTGAAGCCATTC
This sequence comes from Sequoiadendron giganteum, assembly GCA_007115665.2. NCBI lineage: Eukaryota > Viridiplantae > Streptophyta > Pinopsida > Cupressales > Cupressaceae > Sequoiadendron > Sequoiadendron giganteum. The sequence continues at coordinate 291,086,272 of CM021105.1, read as the reverse complement.
GGCAGTTCAAGGAGAATAGGTAAGAAAAGGAAAAGTATTGTTATTCCTCCAGTTGAGATCAAGTAAGAGGTTACAGAACAAGAAGGAAGATTACAAATTGATGTGACCCAACATGAGCATGCAAGCAGAAGTAAATAAGACTTGGATGAAGCAATAAAAGTGTTACAAGAGGTAATCCCCGATGCAAGCATTAATACATCAGTGTCTACTATAGAAAATCTCAGAAGTATGGTTGATTCGTTGAAAGCATACATCTCCGGACTAAAAGAATAAACTAAAAATGAGTTAGATAAAAAGGACTGTAAAGGAGAATCTATAAAGTCCTTGACTTGCGGTGTAAGATTTTTGTGGTTTTCTTTGATTTGATTGATTTGTTTTTGAATACTCGGTTCAGACAAACAATGTGGAATATGTTGCATACATTAAAGATAATCAATGTTGAAGACATCCAAACTAAACAGTAACTGAATGTTCCTCGTTCACTTGCCTTTCTTAATCAGCAATACACATGTAATTTAGGGTAACAAGGTCACTGACTAAAACAATATTAGATTAATATTCCTTCACTAAGACTCCCTGGACAATACTAAAAGGCACCATTACACTCAGCAGTTCATGTAAACAGCATTTCCATTCATCATAGACAATGACAGTTCAAAACTAGTAAGCCACTTTGCTAGGACTTTAACAACAGCCAGGAAGGTACTCAGAAATATTATTTAAATTGTAACAACAGTTTAGAGTGCAATTTTCTGAGTTTACAGTATCTGATAATTACACATAGCAGCCCCTGATTATATTGACAGCATAAGACACTTCACTAAGGTGTAGAAATGCAACTACAGTCCCAAATCCTACAGAATGTAATGCAAGAAGTGCTCAAACCTGAATTCATAATTTAACTCAACTGAACAGTGATGAAGTCGACTCATAAATGCCCAGAATATGTTAGCAGCAATTGATATTCCCTCTTTGGCATTCGATTCTCCTATTTGGGGGTGCGCAAAGCCTTGTCTTCTCCAGACGTCACCTTCCAAGGCCTCTAGCTATGACCACGACTCTGATTTCAAGCAAAATATGAATCGCCCTCTAAAAATAACATGTCCTCCTTAGTATATCACAGATTCATCAATATTGTGTCCCAAACAGAGGTATTCTGCTGAAATGGATTGCACCTGGGGTTTCTACAGGGAAGCACGCCTTCAAAGATTTGATGTAGACTCCAAACTTGACCCCACGTATGCAGTTTTCGCTCAATGAACAGTGACCACGAAAATATGAAATAAAACCTTTTTTTCCATTTTCAATCTTGCTCTAAACTCCAGCTTGGAATGGAAGAACTACCTCAAATTTGATGACCATTAAATCTGTATTGAAACACCAATAGGAAAGTCTAAATGACTCCCTCGATGATTTGTAGCTAGGGTTGATGGTTTCACAACTGAAATTGGTTCTATAGGGTTTTTCCAAACCCGCAGCCAGGAAACCTCCGAAAGGCTCTCCAAATTGTATTGAGAAAATTAACATCCAAGAACGTGAGAAATGAACTCTTTTTTGCCTTTTAAGTTTTATATTTTCCCACTAAATTATCCACTCACAAATATAAAGTGACTTTATAAGGTTCATTTAAAATATTTCACTTAAGTCACCTTATAATCATACTTTATTAATTACTTAATATCACCTTTTAAAATTAACTTGTCACTTAGTTCAAGATTAAATAATTAAGTAAAGGATTCCCTAAATTTACCATTAGCCTCCGAGAATTAAAAAGGGGCTAAATGATCATCCTGAGTGGCTACTAAGAAGGGGACATTACAGAATCTAGAAGATATCAAAAGGAAATGTGCAGATGCACATCACAGAATCTTGAAGGGACTAAAGGATGTTCAAGATTGTGAAGAAGAAGCACAAAGCTTAATATCTTATTGTCTAAAGTGGTCCAAACATACACAAAGTACAAAGGATGAAATGATTCGGACTGAAATTCGAATAGGCACTCAAGCAAATGTTTATCACTTAGCAAGTGACAGGAACAATCACAAGTGTTCTTACATTATGCAACTACAGGACAATTTCTTTGCTTTATAGAATCAGAGGACATAGACAATCAAGCAATATGTGGCACTAAGGGACTTAGTAAAGATAAGCCACACTCCTATATCCAGTGCCCTTGCTAGTGTTGATAAACTATTAGAAATAAAGCTCAGCCCCAACACTATGGAAGAAGGAATAGAGATTCTAACAAAGCTTGAACTACTAGTAATACAGGACTATTGTGAATGCAAAAAGTTCTTGGGAAGAAGGAAAATCTATTTGGTAGGATACTCTAAAGAATCTCAAAGGATCTGCATCTTCAGGTTGACATGTCTTTTCCTTTTCATCAAAATTTCTTTTGAAATTGATGCATACATATATATGTCTAAGGTAAACATGTTCGGCCCCTGCATGACCTTTGCCATTGATGTCAAAGGGGGAGAGATAATAAGAGAGCTAGTGGGAAGAAAAAAAAAATTGTTAATACATTTTGGATGATTGGAGAACCTTTTTGGAAAGTCAAGGTCAATTTTGAAAGGGGGAGTTAAGGTTAGAAAGAAGTAAGTTTTGACTCATGACTTGGAAAATGTTTTTGATATGCATGTTGCTATCAATGAAAAAGGGGGAGCTTGTTGGAAGTTTGGAAGTCTGTCATCGTTGATGTAACTTGGAAACATGAGCATGAAGTGTACATACATCGGGTGATTCGGCTGTCCCAGTATTGTCATTGATGTCAACATTGTGGGGAAGCATTTTTTGTGTCATTTGTACAGTACTAACTATATCATAAAGCTGATCTATCAAGAATTTGGCTAAGTGTTCTTTGTTGATGATGTTGTGGTTTAGAGCGTCGGCTTTTGGGTCCACACTTCGTCGCAAGAAGAGGTATAACTTTGCGCTTTTAACCATATCATTATGATTGGCTTATACAACTATATTCAAGATCTCGTGAAGTTTTGTGAAGCGTACAAGAAGATATCATTGACGGAGTTCAACTCTGTACATCACTGTCATTTCTCTATTCAGTGTATCAGTGTGGGAGATTTCGCATTTCTTTAAGAAGAATGTTTTGGTGTTGTGGTTCTAGAGCTAGACTCACTGATGTTGGTGAAATGTGAAATTGAAGAAAGATCGAATCTGGAAGCTACATGTATAGGGAAGCGTGTGTATGTTTGGAAGTTTTTGTGATTAGGTCCAATTCTTGGACGACCTAATACATGATATGTGTTAAGAATATTAAATATACATTGCGGATGTTAGCTGGATCTATCTTAGATCTGTGCCGACCTAAATTACGTATTGCATGCTTGCTTGGGTGTGAAGATGATTTTGAATCATGTGTGGTGCCGACAAATGCTATTTTGGTTTGCTTTTGTTTACATCTAATTAGGCCGACCTAATTGATGTGTGTGAATGTATTTGGGTATATATATGAGATATTTTGGAGTGACCAATAGACAAATGAGCGAGCATAAATGATATATCAGATATGAGTAGTCTCATATGATGCAAACATGCAAATTCAGTGGTAAGAGTTCAAAATTAGAGCAGAGTTGTTCAATGACTGCTAAGCAGAGCGGTACTTTATATTCAGAGCTTCAAAGGAACTGAAATACAGCACAAGGAAGGTGCACTTTGTATCTGTTCATACTTTGACAGTGAGCCATTTTCGTATTGTATTTAACTCTAGCTATGAGCCTTATAAGGACAGTGTGTCCTGGCAGTGAACCCCTATAACATACTATATTCGGATATAATATATTGTGAGCTGATCCTCACCGTGCTTTTTCCCATTTTGGGTTTTCCATGTAAAAATCCTGGTGTTCATGTGTTTTGTGACTTTGTGGATGATTCAAATTTTCATTCTTTATTTTAGTTAATATGTTTTAGTGATTGGATAAGTTGTGTTCAAAAGTTTAATAGAATACTAATTCACCCCCCTACCCCCCCTCTCAGTATTCTGAATGTTCAACAATATCCTCAAGCATCATGGACAAAACATCATTTGCTAACAAATCAAGAAGGAACATAATCCGAGTTGGTTGCATTCCTTGCCAAATTCAAGTCAAAAGTGGAAAGGTACAATCATGGATCCCGCCACCCACCTCCCTAAGGTTTGCATTCATGTTGTTGATAAAATAACTAATTTAGCACACTTCTTTGTTATTTCTCCTCAAGTGGTCAAATTGTTTTTCAAAGAAGTGATTAAGTTATAGGGGTTGTATAAAAATATTGTGAATAATGGAGATAGGAAATGTTGTAGTACTTGTTCGCAAAAAGTATTTTCACTAGACAAGCACGAGGTCCAAGCTCTATGAACATAACCATATTTTGAGAAAAGTGTGTACGATTTTTTTATTAGCTAACTAATCATGCATAGTTCTTTATTTTTCCCTAAATGGGCAAAGTGTTTTTCAAAAATGTGATCAAATTATGAGTTGCACAAAGATGTTGTAGATGGTGGCAATAGTCAATCTTGCAATGTTTTATTGCAAGAGTTGCTTCACCTAACAAGAATAGGATCTAGACTCTATGGACATATCAACATGGTTAATAATATTGGCATAATGATACTTGAGCATGAAATATCACACCCCTGGTAGGATATTTACTATCTGAATTTCGACTGTTGTTTGTTTTTGGGTTTTATGGTTTTTGAACAAATTGCCAGATAATGCATAACAAAGAAATGTTGAAGCACAAATATATTATTATATCAGATTAACTAATGCCATGAAATTACATTGAAAGCATTCATACCCAGATGACAATTTTTGATCTTGAAAGCTCTGTAAAATCCTAAAGGGTGATCTCCAAGAAACTAATGAAGCTCTGTGATAACCTAAGAATAAGATTATCTCTTAGAATTCCCTTGGGTGATCTTCCACACCTGTAGACATTGTTCTCTCTAAAGGCTTTCGACCTCAAGAAAGCCTGAATTGTTACATCCCAAATTGTGAGGTTACTATTTACTATTACTGGATGTGGTAAATGTGAATGTGATGTAAATTCTCGAGATGAATTAATAATGCTTGTACCTTGTTATCAATATGAATGTTATATCATTTGACGTTGTTTCATTTAATGATGGTATTCATGGTGAAATACTGCATATATGAATAGATGGTTATTCTAACTTTAGAGATGTTTATATATATGATTTTGCTAAAGGTATGTGCTAGTGGTTACAGGAAAAGGTTCATTCTCCAGGGAGAGGGGAAGTATCGCTCGGGAGAGGAGCTTGGTTGGTTAACTGGTAATGTGAACTATCTGAGCATACACACACTTCACTATAGAGTGAGTAACTGAATCCGTTGAGTTAGATAAGTCGTCCATATTCATAGACTGGCATTAGGAGTCGTGTCTTCTTCTGTACCTTTTGTAAGTGATGGTTATCTGTTAACTGTCTCATTGTATTAAAGTTCATTACAATGGATTGTATTTGAATGCAAGTAATTAGGCTAGGTATATATGTATGTATATGTATATACATCACCTGTTGCATGAAGGATATTAATAATATTATATTATTATTGTCTGTTGATATATATATACATATTAATATTATATAATAAATATATAAATATTAAAGTTAAAAATAATTAAACATAAATATATATATATATATATATATATATATATATATATATATATATATATATATATATATTACTTGAAGTAATAACATATATATGTATTTATATAATTATTATAACTTTAATATTATATAAATATATAATATTAATAATATATATATTATTATTGGAAATCATTGTTAAATTATTCTCATCACTTAGTAAGGAAATCGAATGTTTCCTGAAGTATTATTTAAAATCAATTTTTACTCCTTACAATATGAGATAAATCAAATATTGAGGACTCCTCTAAAGCTGCTTTGAAATATTTGAATCCCAAACTTAGGACTTGACTAAAGCATAAGAGAAATATTTCAATTTTTAAACTATTGACTTAATAAAGTCAGATTTGAAATATTTGAAGTTTTTCCCGTGAAATATGAAAATGGCCAAAGAGGAATTCGCACGACTGTGAAGTGCGCTTCGTCTGGGTGAAAGAATCAACTTTGCTATGGAACAAGGGCAACACAGCTCAAGAGGGTATAGTTGTTGTAAATTTAATCAAGACTTTTTCTCAGCAAGATGAATCACCTTCTTGTTGGTGCCATATTTGGGGAATTACCTACAAGTGGTGAATTTTGATAAACAGTTGAACAATTCTTGTTTTGCTGACTTAAAGGTAAGTCGAATCACTTCCTAAAGTGTTGAGTGAAGGCTTGGAAAACCACCAAGTGTCTTTGAATAAGTTTGGTTGTGTGTTGTCAGTTCTCATGCATTCCCGTAAGGAAATGCGTTGCATTTCATGACTCTATATAAAGGCTTTCAACTGCTGTGAATTATCACTCATTCATATTGATTCTTACTCATTCACGCATTCATTCTTATTGCATTCCGGTTTCATTTTCTTATTCATTCTGAGCATTCTTAATTGTTGTGAGAAGTGAATTTCCTGTGAGAAGCCATTGCTATAGGAAACCATTGCTGTGAGAAGTGAATTTCCTATGAGAAGCCATTGCTGTAGGAAACCAATGCTGTGAGAAGTGAATTACTGTGAGAAGCATTGTTGTAGGAAACCATTGTTGTGAGAGGCCATTATCTGTGAGAAGCCATATTTCTGAAAAGAATCATTTTACTGTGTGAGCAATTTCTGGAAAGAGTATTTTACTGTGAGAAAGAACAAAGAAACTCTATAATCTGGATTACTGCAAGAAAAGACCATCATCACTTGTGGAAAGCTTAAGCCATGCATGATTACTTTATTCTCATTTCATCTTTGATTTTTATGAAGTCATGTTAGATCAATGAAGTACTATTCTGCTCTTTATATCTTCAAACTTGAGAAGTCATGTTAGGCAAACGAAATATGATACTGTTGTATGATGCTTGCATTTTGAATGTCCAAAAGTTGCATGAAGTAAATAAGGTATAGGTAATGCATGATTGTATTAAAAAGTAATAGTCCATCTCAAAGCTAGACAATGCATTTAGTTCTATTTGATTTACTTGTATGATCTTTGTATAAAGGAGAGTATTCAATATCTTAGATATTACTAATAGGACGGAAATGAAGGCATTAAGTCAAGCAACGAACCACAACTTAAGTTAATAGGTTAACTTAGACAGCTTGAGGTACTCCTAGGATGAAGATGTCTAGTAAAGGAAGGGAATTTATGATTACTTGTTATGCTGTTTCATTTCTAGTAGTTTAGTTTGATGTAGGATGTCTAGGGTATGGATTACCCAGTGAAGGTCAAAGACCTACGCGTAGTGTAAGATAGCCCTAAGTCAAATTAACCCTGAATAGTGTATATGATAGATGACCTTCATTTGAAGTACTGAATGAGAACACTTTGGCCAAAGTAGTGAAATGTACGACATCCACTTAGACTGTGCGATGCTTGAGACTACACTGTCAGTTCATCGTGATCCCGTATTACATGCTAGAGCGAGAGTCTGTTAGATGCATAGGTTCTAGTTATGTAGGACACACCACTATGCTCAGTTGGTAAACAGTATCGGTTACCCTATCAATCTCTTCGTTGAAGGGAGGGCCATCTATCGAATGATAGATGTGCGGGGAACCGCATTATAAGTCCGTGGTGGGCGGAAAAGCGCCCGAGTGATGCTTCTCCTCCTCTGAAGGCTACTGAAGTACCAAGATTTGAAAGCCGGATTCCTAGACCTTCTTACTAATATTTGTTCTAAAGCTCATTGGAGCTAAGTTAGTTAAGGTACGTTTTATCGTTACTTGTAATTGTGAAGTTATTGTAATGAAATGAAATCTTTATTGCAATTTTAATATGATATCATATTCATATAGTATCAATAAAGGAAAAGAAAATTATATTGCAATGACTTGTTAGCACGTTTATTTACTCTTTTGATGTAAATTGTAAATTTTTTATTTTACCGATGGATCGGGTCGTAACATGAATCTTCAAACTACCAGCAAACCTTTGCTGAAGCTCTTCTCCAAATTTCTCCAAACAAGAATAAAAATCCCGAATTACCAAAATGACTTTCAATGTTACACCCCGATTGTATAGCTACTATTGCATAGGGCAATTGAGTGTAATGTTTGAATCGTTGTGATGAATAAAACATGTTTTGTTATCAAAATGAATGAGTTCTATTTAAATGATTGTTTCATCTGATTGATACTTCTATCGATGTTATCCTTGATAAATGTTGCATGCATAGTATTGAATTGAGAATATTCTAACTTAGATATTTTGTATACTGTTGATGTTATGAACAAGTAACTGCCAAGATTGTATGTCTGTGGATGCAGGAACAGGAACTATTCCTCTAGGCGGAGGGGAGACATCACTCGGGAGAGGGGCTTGGTCGAGTAACCAGTAAAGTTGATCAAGTTAAGCATACACACCCTTCACTGAGAGTTTTGGGATCTGAGTCAGTTTGAATGGTCGTGATAAATCATCCTTAGGCATAGGAGTTTATGATTACTTCTTTACGCTTTATGAGTGGTGTTACTTGATTGACTGACTTCTATTCTGTGAACCTTGAATGTGAAATGTGAACTAATAAGTTATACTGATGCCTGGAATTTATAGTTAAATGTATATATACATGTTTGTGCAATTACGTATTGTTGACGTGCTTTTTTATGACGACATCAACACAGAATAAAAATGCCCAACGGTCATTCTATTCTCTCTTGATCAAAGTATCCCGCATGCTAAGATTGCGTGAAAGTTCATGCATTCAACTCCAAGGTTCCTTTAACGCGAATAGACTCATTTGGCTAATGTGAATATGCTGGGTATTCAAGGGGACTTACGTAATTGTTTGACTTTGTGAAGCAGTTAGGATATGAATGATTTGACAATATTACTCTGATTCCTAAATTAACCAGGGAATACTGAATTTAAAAGGATAGGGATAAGGATTCTACAAAACTACTTCTAAAGGGTGGAGGACGAGGATCGACTTAAACAATCTTCAAACCAGACTTTGCTTCGTCTCCTTTCGGACAACTTGGACAAAGTTGGTGCAATCTTCAAAGGATGAGAAAGGTGTCCAAATTATGACACAACATGTGCATACCATCACCACGATGCATACGGACATATGAGCCACAATTGAAGTTAAGTGCCAATACTCCAGTTGACCACGCAAGGCGAACTTACCATCAGTAAGCCCGCTAGTGGTATGGATGAAAGATGTGCTCAAATCGCAACGCCACACTCCACAACTATTTGCATAAAACAAAGTCTACTCTACTCTATCCACTTGAATTGGAAAGACGAACAAGCCTTGCTAGCTACTCACAATAGAAGATAGAACCACCAAACAATGATAAATCTTTATATTATGAGAGTGTTCACAACAACTTCTTACAAAGTCCTCAATGGGAAAACTTCCTTTCCTCCTCAATCTAAGCTAACTTCTAAGCTAAATGCTATATGCCTTCTACTCTCGCTCTGATTCAATTCTTGATCTAATGTCTAATCTAATTCTAATAGATTACAAATGAGGGGGGATGCCCCTTTTATAGTTAGCCCATTTCAATGGACGGTTCGGATTCAATTACAATAAGGGCTCAGATCGAGCCACCTATGCCCTGATTAGGGTTTCTGCCCTAAAAACCACCACAGAGAGGAGTGGGCAATGAATGCACAGAATATTCTCCACTCCCCTGCAGGAATCATAATGAGCAATTAATGCCCACTACCATCATCAAGAAGATCCTCATCCATGAGAGCGTTCCCATTGGCCTTCTCCCGGATAGCAAACTCGATCAACCGGGCCAATACCGCTTCGACCTCCTGGGCAGAAATCGGTGGAATATGGTTGAGCTGGAACTCCAAGACCGCTACCGTCTGTCCGTGCCGGATGTAAGACTTCTTCCATGCCGCCAAGGCGTCCTGGGTATGCTGAATAATACTAGAGAAAGTGGAGACATTCTCAAAGTCATCCAGGACAAGCGACCTCGCAGCTGAGAAGAATGGAGCCAATTTATCTTTCAAGCCATCAGCAGTTATTTCCTCTGGGGCCAACTTTCTAGCAAATATGGCTTCTAATGTATTAAGGACTCCCTCCAAGATGTTACCCATTGCTTTCCTCACTCTGGCTGAATCTGACCTTGCTGCATCGTGAAATCCACGGCCTGTGACCACCGAGGAGTACCAACTGGTGAAATCATACCTGTCACCCCTCTGAATTACACCTCCATCCACCAAGTTTCTGGAGGTATATGCATCAAAGCCCCCAAACGAAGTACAGTCTTCGTCTGATAGATGCGGGTATCGCCCCAGGCCTGATCCACCATGTCAATCCGTGCCAAAATACTTGAGGCCTGCCGATAAGCATTGGCGAGGTCCTCCATGAATTTCCTTGTCTCAGTACGAACATGGCTAACCCACTTGTCCGCTTCCGTTTCCATCTTCTTTAAATCCTCTAAGCCAACAACTGACTCCCTCGGAAGCTCTGGTGGGCGTTCTACTGTTGGGTTTGCCGTTCACCTGGACGTGCTAGACTCTGCACATATCCTATCAAGGTTTTGTGCTCCTTCTTCAATTTCTTATACTTCCCTTCCGTGCGGAGCAACTGATCCTTCAGCGCCTGATAGGAGTTATCGAACTCCTCGACAATTTGGGCTCCCGTAGGACGACCCAACTCTACGGTGGTGATCACATAGTTCTCGGGCCTCTCCTCGGCTCGATCATACTCCTCCCTCGGAACAGCCACCTGAAGCGTGCGAGAGCCTGACTCATCAGTCGAGATCTTTGAAAACTTCCTGGCCTTTTTCTTTTCTGGTGGCGCACTGATCCTCCTGAGGAACTCCTCCATCTCGATGGCTGGATCCATATCATCCTCGGGTTCTCTTCTCATTCTGTCTGAAAGCCAATCCGGCACCGTCTGCTGCGGATTGCAAATGACTAGGGGCTGCTCCTCCGTTGCCTCCACCTCGTGCACCTCTTCTCTTCTTGCACTGCTCTGCTCGGGCTCATCATCCTCCACGAGCTGCGTATCTCCGGACCCTTGGGTTCCCTGTTCTGTGTTTTCCTCTTCCTCCAATGTCATGTCCAACATCTGTTGGAAACGAGTGTCAGCCACTGTTTCATCTTCTTCCTCTTGTTGGCCAGCCCTGGATACACTGACACTTATACTATCTGATTCTCGGATGTTGGGTTGATCCACCTCCTCAAGCTCCCGCTCTTCACCCAATCCTGCCCTCTGATCAGCAAATAATGAAATCACTCTCAAACTCGAAGACTGAGTTTGTGAGTGCATAGGTGATGCTTGTTCCATCCTCAACGGTATCGGCTGGGTTGGTACTTCTACTTGTGCTTCCGGTGTTTGAGCAACCTGTTTTCCCCTTTTCACCGATAGCGGCCTTGGGTCACCCATCAAGCTATAAGTAAGGGCGATCGATCTGCTCTTAAGTCTGCATACATGTCTATCGACCCAAGCTCTTGTGAAAGTCAACACCGGAATAGAGAGCGTGTCCAAGTCCATGATTTCTGGCTCGGACCAATCAGGTGGTGGGACCGGAGTATCCCTGACTGAACCATAGTCGGGCTGTATAACGTTGACATCCTCTTCCACCTGGTCGGGAACTGGGATGATCTCACATTCCCTAATCAATTTGAGGGGAAGCCTAGAAAACATCCTTTTCCTTATTTCAACCTCATCAACAGCATTTGCCCAAAAGTCTTCAATGTGGGCCTTGTGTCGGTACTCAACGTTCTATATCATTCGGATGTTTCTGTAAGGATCGAAATCCTGTCTGCCTGTGTGATACGATAGATGATAGAATTGCAGCTCATCCTCTGCCTCTCGAGCTGCCTGCAAGGAGGGACACACCTCAGTGGAATTTCCCATGGCAATAGGAAAGTCAAGCCCACCCTTCTTCTTCTTTTTCTGAATCTTATCATAGGCGATCAATTGCCTAGATATTTCCAGCATTATAATGTGATCGGTGGGGTACCTCGGTAGCCGGTATGGATACGAAGTGAACCCCTGCAGCCTAATGTAAGTGAATTTTGGAAATTGGATGAGCCAATATCCGTATTCCTCTATCAATGCTTGTGCCTCTTTGGATATTCTTTGCTGCGTTCTCCGCTGAAGGGTCCTCGTGATGTGCATTGTGAATGCATCATTAGCCCGTTTGTAACTGGCAGGGTTAGTTAGATGCAACTGTGTGCAGGCCTCATGGATTTTGAACTGATCAGGTGCACAGCCTATTGGCTCCTTGTATGTAATCCCTCGGTACTTGGTCATTCTTGCCAGCATATATATCACATACGAGCTCATGTAAAAGGTTTTCGTCCCCCTCAGGCTCCTGAACTGTTCATCTATGTTATCACTGATCATTCTTGCCCAGTCAACACACTCCTTTCCCTCCAAGATGATCTCGATGAAGTAGAACATCCAGGCTCGAAGAAGTAGGCTTGTGCACTCCCATTTATTCGGCTCAACATCATCATCAAGTCGCAGTATTCCTGTTTCACATCTTCGGCAATTATCTGCTTTGGGAGTCTAGTGCGAGGTGGCTTTGGCTTTTGCATCCAGACTCTGTTGATGACCGTAGCAACCCTCTCGAAGGAGGTGGAGTACATTTTATCCGCCCTCTCCTTTGATCTGTATAGCATCTTTTCGGCAGTAGGAATCCCAAATGCCTCTCCGATGGCATCCGGCGTGAAGTTGGCAAGCAATTTGCCATCCGAAGAGACAATGGTTCTACGCTCCGGCTTGTAGTAGTTTGCACACTCCATGATTAGCTCCGGGCACTGAATTGCTGGTGGAAAACCAGCGGCTGCGTAGATACCACTCTTCATAATGTTATGTGCCGTGACTGACGGTTGATGGCCTCCCAGTCCGTACATCCTAGACTTGAGTGCATTTAGATTAAATGACCCGAGGTTGGTGTCACTTAATCCTGCCAATTTGGAGACAATTGCCGATTTTGGAAGAAATGACTTGGCGAGCCTTTTAATCATTGCCTGCCAGGATGAGCTAGCCTTGGCCGTTTCAGTGTTTGCAGCTCTGCCTGCGGCTCTGCTTGTTCCAGCAACATCTTTTGCTCCAGCCATCTGCAAAATAAAATAGAATAACAATAAGCTAGGTTGCAGATTTTTAATAAAATAAATAGCCTCTAAGGCGACTGCAAACGTGGAGTTAGCCTGTGAAAATAAAATTCTTCAGCATAATTATCTAACTCCAAACCTCAAACTGTATAAAAGCTCTGAGCTTATAAAGAAGCTTCCAGCAACTGCACTTCTGACTAGCGAAGAAAATCACAGCCAACTACTAACTTTCAGCAATGTGGTTATTTCCTCAGCACAAAATAAATTAAATCTTTCTCCTCAAATTCTGTCAACCTCAGCAACTTTCAACTTCTTCTCAGCAACTAACTTTCAGCAGCTCGAATAAATAAAATCTGCAGCAAGCTTCAACTTTCGTGCAACTTCAATATTCAGCAACTTCGAAATAAATCCTCAGCACACAATAAATTTCTGCAACTCCGCACTTTCAGCAACTCAACACTCCGAAATAAAATAAACTCTCAAAGAAATTCTCTCCTCAACAACTTCGAAAATATTTCAATCTCTCAAGAACTTCTTCAGCAACTTCAACTTCGAAAAATGTGAGGAGAAATGAGAGAAGAGACTGTTTAAATAATTCTTCTCGCAGAATCCTGCCAAGTAATGCTGGGGCTATTTTTAGTACCTTCATCAATTCTCCACTCTCTTCGTTCGGAATCTTCTAATTCAAGCGCAGTAGTGGGCTAGTCGTCAGCCAGTCATTATGGCAGTTGCCATTAATAATGATTCCTTCCTTGTAAAAATTCGAATTTTTCCTCTTGGTCTGCCAGTTAACTCTTGGTGATTTAAACAACTTGCGAGAAAAATCACTTGATTCGGTTTAAAATCCCACTTTAAAATCTCGCAGTGTTTAATTGAATTCAACTCGAAAAATTCGTGGGAGTTGTAAATTTATTTCCAACTTTTAAAATGTCTGTCATTTAAATCCTCGATTTCATAAAATTTGCCTTAGACATTTTAAATTCTCTCTTTGAAATATTTAACTCCGGATGATTTAAAATCACTCGCCTGCTCGAAATAATTCATCCTCCGAGATTTGATTTCCGTTAGGAAAATAATCTAGGCGAAACGAAATTCCTCCGAAAATATTTAAAATTTCCCTTAGGAAATTAATTTTAAACTCTGTTAACTCATGGGTGCATTTTAAAGAGGTTCATTTAATTTTCCACTTGACCCTTGGAAAATATTCATCAATTGTTAATTCTCCCTTTGAAAAAAATTCCATCACTTGGCCCACTTCATTTAAATGTCTCTGGAAAATCACCTTCAATTCATATCAAGGCGTCTTTTCTCCAGTGAAATATTTATCTCACTTAGAAAATATTTCGAACATCTTCATACTTCTGGCGTACTTAACCCCTTGGTATTTTATTTTATTTATTTAATTAAAAATCTCCATGCCTTTTTTTAAAAAAATCTCATCCTTTCATGGGCGCAAAAGAGAGGGTGAGCTTCCATTTGCAATGCCTTAGCATTTTTCTTCAAGGCTTTCACTCACCTTTGGGCGCATTTCATAGGTTGCACTTTCATCTTCATGCCTTAGACGTTTTATCAATCATCACCTTCCTTTTACCTTGAGGGAGCAAATAGGCATGTCAACTTCCAATTTTATTTTGACTTAGGCACATTTCAGCTAGGCAAATTTCAATTTCATGAAGTGGGCGCATTTCATACCCTCAACTTCTATCTTCAACACTTAGAGGAATTTTCATCACCACTTACCTTGAGGGCGCATTTTGCCATGTCAACTTCCACTTTTGCCTTAGGCGTTTTTTAGCCTCCAATAAACTTGGGCGCATTTTCACTAGCATGCTTCCATTTTTGTTGCCTTAGGAAATTTCAAGGCTCTTCCTTAAGGTGGGCGCATTTAACACCTACTTTCATTTTGTGACTTAGACAATTTTCAAAGTCTTCTATAACCTTGGGCGCAAATGAGGTAATGTGCTTTCATGTGAGGGCGCATTTCCACCCCTCTACTTTCATTTCAATGCCTTAGGCGTTTTTTTTTTTTTTACTTAACCCCTTGTTCCTTGGGCGCATATTAGAGGTGAGACTTTCATTATTCATCATGGGCCCATTTTAGATGTTAAACTTTCAGTTTCACACTTAGCCGCATTTTGAAGGTGACCCTCTTGAAGTTTCCATGCCTTAGAGTATTTTGAAAGTCTCCCTCTTGAAGGTGGGCGCATTTTGACCCTTATGCTTTTGTTTTTGCCTTGGGAAAATTTTCACACACTTAGAATTTTGTTTGAGGGCGCATTTGAGAGGGTGTGCTCTCACTTTTGACTTAGAATATTTTTGAAGTGTCTTCAACAACTTGAGGGCGCATTTAGACACATGAGCTTTCATTTCCCATACTTAGAATATTTTAAGTCCTCATCACCTTGACTGGGGCGCATTTTCACTAGGCAACTTTCATTTTCCAGACTTAGAAAAAAAATGTATACCTCTGCCTGCCTTCGTCTTCACCCTCTATTTTGGGAAAATCAGGCTATTTTTAAAAAGTCCCTCTATTTTCAACCCCTATAGCTCCGTTTTGCCTGAAAATTTCACCATATGATACTCTTTGCCCTGTGAACCTGTTTTGAAGTTCTCTACCCCGACCTGCTATTTATAGCCACCTGCTATTTATAGTAAGTTCTTGACTTTCTGACTTCAGTAGCTTCGTTTTGCCTGAAAATTGCAACGCCTGATCCTGATAACGTGAGTGTTGCTCTGATGCCAACCTCGGGTGCAGACCTGCTATTTATAGCCGTGCCCTGACTTACTAAAAATAGTAAGTTTTCCGATTTCGCTCAAATTTTGCCAGCAGGTACCTTGAAGTGTGTTGATGTTGGTGAGGTACTTCGTTTTGACAACTTCTGGATTTCACCCCCTATAAAAGTGGAAACCCTAATTTGACTTGCATGTATCCCGAACGGTCTCCGCTTGACTTCGTTCCTTCTGCATGTCGTTTTGCTTGCTGAACTCAAGTGTTGGGTGGCTGGGGTGAAACTGGTATTTATAGAAACTTCCTGGAAAGTGATCAATCCACTGCCCGCTGATTTTGCATGTCATATTGCCTGTGGGATCTCAAGAAACCCAGAAAAACACAGAAAACTGGTCTGCATGCATGCACTTGCTAAAAATAGTAAGTCCTCGAAACTTGATCTTCTCCGCTTGCATGTCACACTGTTGCAAAGCTCTCGAAAAACCCAAGAGGAATATCCGGACATGCGTCAGAGAACTCTGCATGCAAACCCTAAAAATAGCCTCTGAAGGCTGAATTCTGAAAGTGATCATCTTGGTTTGCATGTTACATCACTGTGAAGGTTTTGGAAAACCCAGAAGGATTGTCCAAACATGCGACTGAAAAGCTTAGGAGAAAACTCCGAAAATGGCTCTTGAAGCCCGAACTGCCAAAAATAGCAAGTTGTCCAATTTGGCTCAAAATTTACGTGTAGGCAGCTTGATGTTACCTGGATGCGGTGGAACTGACAGAATTCCAAAATCTCGATAAAATAGTCCCAAATTGAGTACCTACTATAAATAGTAAGTTGTCAGAATTTGATAAAAAATTCAGTGAGACTTTGCTGGAAGCCTTCTGACTGCTGAACTAAGCTTGGATTTCAATTTTATAACTCAGTTTGACCTTTAATAAGCCTGAAGGATGAAAACCCTAATTACACAGACTTAACTAATACTTCAACCTGGGTCAAACGACAGGACGTCCCCGGAAGGACCAGAGATAGAGAGAGAGACGCACTAACCAAAGCCAAACGACCAGAATGGAGCAAAAATTAGGGGGTCCCCATCTTGGATGCGGTGATGTGTGAAAAAGGTCACAACACGTATATTAAAGGTGCTCTGACTGGCCTATAATACACGTCATTGGATAATTGGAAATAAACATGTATAGATATATTTAAATGTAAATGTGGATATATTTATAAATATATTTAATATAGACGTTATTATAGTTTAAATCGATAATGAAATATATTGGTATATCTATATTAATATTTGGATATTATATAGATATATTCATATATTTTAATAAAGCTGAAATAAAAACTATAATGGTTTATATTAAATATAGTGTTAAATGTATTTATAACATTTTAAATTATATATTAAAATGACTTTGCCTTGGAAATATTTGAAATGGACTTTTATAGTCATTTCGTAGTTAATTGCATTTACCATATGGAATAAAGGAATTTCAAAATTTAAAGCCATTTGGAAATATATTGGAAAATATTAAAGGAAATATGAATGTTTGAAACTATAGACTTTTAAAAGATATAAAGTAAATGTTTGAATAAGCTAAAAATCACGAATTTCTTCACGGGAAGAAATCGCGCGACTGTAAGAACCAGAAAACCATGGAAGATGGCAAGGATGAATCCCGCGCCCAGCTCGCATGATTAGACCTAGTCGCACATGTTGAAACGCCATTATTCTAGACGCGTGGGCGGAAGGAGGCCATAAATGTCTGCGTATTAACTTTGACATTTTCAACAGGGAACTTCAAACGCCATTTGTTCATACAGTCCGCCATTTTTTAGGGCATTTTTAGTGATACGCCTGTACGTGGATGCTTCACGAATTTTCCATGTGAAGTTTGAAAAGTTCTTCATAAAATAGGTCAAATCATCTTCCTCTTTGATGAGTAAGTATCAAATAGCTGCCACATTTCATTTTTAATTAATCAAAGGTTAGTTCTGTCATGTTACATGCCCTGAATGGTGGAATTTGCTGCAATTTCGGGCCTATAAATAGATGCCAGCCTTTCTTTGTTAAGATCATCATTATGCAATCTAAGTCTTGCAATTTTAAGAGCTCCCATATCCAATCCTTTAAGTAGCTGTGTTCTCCTTAGTTGCTGCAATTTCCTAAATGCTGAGTGGGAGAAATACAGTAAACTTTTACCAACATTTATCAAATTATTGTGTTAAATCCTTTTGGAATTTGAGTGAAGAGAAGCCATAGTTGAAAAAGCTTTATTAGAAGAGCCAATTTGTGAGAAGTGACTTGAGAGATCACCACAGTTTGAAAAACTTGCATAGAAGCCCTTTTTTTAAGATTCTCAAAGTTTACTGAAGGAGTGTCAAGAAGAGCAGTGCTGGGAAAAGAAGCTTCCAAATACCAGGCATGAATCTATTTTATTGTCTCTTTGTTTGATATGATGCATTCTCTTGGTCTTGTGATTGTTGTTTGCAAATAGATAAAGATAAATAGCTCTTCTTGTTAAAACTCTCATAACCAATGCATTTTAAGGGTAAATGTATAAAGGATTGTAAAAAGGGTAAATAAAGCATTCTAGAATCTAGAAATTTGCATATTTCGTGATTGCATTATTGAATGAACTCCATATAAGGAGACTATGTCTGCACTAGTTAATATATGCTAGGATTGGAATAAAGACAGGGGTCAAGTCTAATCAAGCAGCTTAGAGTTTTGGATTAACTGAGATAGGCTAAGGAAGTCCTAGGATAAAGATTTCCGAAACAAGAGAGAAGGAATGAATTACTTGTCAAGCTGGATTATTTCTAGTAAGTTAGAATGTCGTAGGTTGGTCTGGGATGAAAGATAATCCAGTGAAGGACTTGAACCTATAATTGTTGTCTTGAATTAGATTGATGTAGGATAGTCTGGGATGATTGACAATCCAGTGAAGGACTTAGCCTACGCATAGTGTAAGATAGCCTTAAGTCAAATCGGCCTTGAGTAGTGTATATGATAGATGACCTTCATTCGAAGTACTGAATGAGAATACTTTGGCCAAAGTAGTGGAAGGTACGACATCCACTTAGATGTGAGATAGTCGAGACTACACTGTCAGTTCATTGTGATCCATCATGCTAGTTCGGGATTGTGAAATAGCAAGTTCTAGATGTATAGGACACAACACTATGCTCAGTTGGGTTGTCGCAACCGGTTACTTTACCAATCTCTTCGTTCGAAGGGAGGGCCATCTGTCGAATGATAGATGTGCGGGGGACCGCATTAACAGTCCGTGGTTGGCGGAAAAGCGCCTGAGTGATATTTCTCCTCCACCGCAGGCGACAGATACACCAAGATTTGAAAGGAAGGGAACCTAGACCGTCTTACTACTATTTGTGCAAAAGCTTACGAGCTATGTATGTAATTTGTCTTACTTTTGTACTCTGATTTATAATTACAATGAAAATAGAATTCATGTGGAAATATATATTGTAACTTGCGAAGAAAGGAAGAATTTTATTGCAATGTCTTTGTTACTTGTTACTTTTATATGTTTGGAATGAAATGTTAGAAAAATTTTAATTACCCAAGGATGGGGTCGTTACATTGAAATGCCCTTTTATAATATTCCATTTGCATTTGACTTCATGTCATTTAATTTACTTTCATTTCATTTACTTTTCCCTCCTTTTTGGTGCACAACTTATAATATAAAAGTATACTTTAGTAATCACTTATATCTCCCCTTTAAAAATAACACTTTAACACTTGTCATAAAGTATACTTTAAAAGCATTAAAATCCCCTTTTAATTAAGTCGTTATGTCTCCCTTTAAATTGGCACTTAAGTCTATACCATAAAGTGCACATTAAAATCACTTAAATCCTTTTAATATAAAGTCCCCTTAAATATACTATAATAACACACTTTATTATTTGGCATTATTAATATTAAATGCACAAGACCAAATTAACACATATAACTCCAAGATATAATTATGCCACCATGTCAGATATAGTAGCTCTGCCAACTAACCATACTAGTGACTTACTATAAATAGTAAGTATGCATCAAAGTCTCTTGAACGGCCTCCCAAAGGACACAAGAAATAAACATGGATGAAGAGCTGAAGAATATTGAAATAAGCACCAAAGGGTCTGTTGTTGAACCAAAGACTACCCTCAAAAGGGTCCCTGAACACTCTGTTAGCTTACGGGGACCGGTTAATAGACCAACCATTGCGCTTGACCATTGCCTAGGAAAAGGGGGCATTACAGCCCGCCCTCCCCAAGATTGCTTGTCCCCAAGCAATCCTCACCTGGATGCCCTAACCTGTCACTTGAATACTAGGATCCCAAATCAATTTGTAGAATGCCCAACAATTTATCCAATGCATCTGCTGGGTAGAAATAGAAATATGCTCACCATTACTGTGAACAACTTCCCCAAAGTAGAGCAACCTACCAAACCAAGCAATCCCTAGATCCCATAACTAGAATGGAAGTCTGCAATACATATCACCCGTTGACTTCCACTGCACTATACTAATATAATCTTCACCAAGCTGAGAGTGGTGAAGCAACACATCGAGATCCAACTAAACTAACATGCCAAACCTATTACCACTGGTTACACCTCGAATTGTAAGCTACTACGTAATAGTATTGCATAGGGCCGAATGATTGTAATGAGAATTCAATGTCTGAATAAAATATGTGTGTACCTTGTTATCAAAATGAGTTTTTTTACATTTGATGATTGTCTCATTTTAATGTAATTCTATTGATGTCATTCTTGGTGGATTAATGCATATACAGTTATAGAATTGTTAATATTCTAACTTGTGAAATAATATGTATACTGCTTATGTTGTGAACATTTGACTTTCGTGAACGTATGTCAATGGATGTAGGTATATGTACCATTCCTCCAGGCAGACGGGAAATATCACTCGGAAGACGGGCTTGGTCGGTTAACCGATAATGTGAACTATCTGAGCATACACACACTTCACTATAGAGTGAGTAACTGAGTCAGTTATGTTAGATGAGTCATCCGTAGTCATAGATTGGCATTAGGAGTCGTGTATTTTTCTGTATATTTTATGAGAGATGTTTATCTGTTATCTGTCTCATGGTATTAAGTTCATTACAATGGTAACGTATATGAATGTAAGTGAATAGGGAGGGTACATATATACATATGTATATATAGTATATACATATAGATACAAGTGTATGATTGGCAAACGGATATGCTCATACGGTTGCATCGATATGGTATACATACATATACGTGCATATTGAGGTATATACAAACATATATACATGTATATATGCACACAACCTATTGTATGTGGATATTAATAATATTATATTATTATTACTTGTTGATTTACATATACATGTATATGTATGTATATATATACATATATTAACATATCGGAAATGACGACTGGCTTACGATATGTTTGCAGAAGTTATATATACATATATGTGTACATATAAATATATATATGTATTAATATTATATGTAAATATATATATTAAAGTGAGAATAATATACATAAATATATATATATATATATATATATATATATATATTACATAAAGTAATTAAGTATATATATATATTTATACAAATTATTTGTTACTTTAATACATATATATATATATATATATATATATATTAATTTAAATAAAATGAAAATCAATCTTTGATTACTTTATCATCACATATTTGGGGAAATCGAATTACTTCCTAAGTATTATGAAATTGACCTCCTCTTATTTCATCATGAATAAAAATCAGGTTTAGAATAACCCAGCCAAATGATTTAAAACATTTGGCAAATCGAATGAAGAGGAAATATTATGTTTGATAAACATTATACTTCATAAAGTGGAAATTCAAATATTTGTAAAAAATAGAAAAGAACTTGTCGTGAAACATGAAATATGTGGCTGGGAAATTCGCACGCCTGTTGAAGCGCACAACCATGAGAAATGCAGACGCGGCTTATAGTGTGTCAATGGACGCCTGGAATTAGGGATTGAAATGAGTAATTTGAGTAAGACTTTGTCTCTGAAAATATCTTTCATCTGTTGAATCGCACCATTGTTGAAGGTGTCGATTCTTCTTCATTGAATGGTGCCAGTTTGAATCTTTCTTTATCTGCTGTCAATTTGAAGGTTGAATCATCTTCTTAAATTGCTGAGTATGGGGTTTTCTATCCGCCACATACCATTTGACTCAGTCAATAAAAATACTTGTCATTCACCATGCCTTCTCATGAGGAATGCATTGGGAAATAAGGCTCTATATAAAGCCGCCATTCTGCTAGGAATTGTCATGCATTTATCGATTCATTTCCAATTGCAAGTTATATCTTTTCTCATTCGAATTATCCAGCTCTGAGCATTCTTATTGCAAGAGTACTTTACCATTGTCTGAGAAGAGCAAAATCTTCATGATTTCTGAGTGTCATTTCTTCATATTGCTGAAAATATAAATCATCATAATTCTGAGTCATAATTAAGAAGCTAACCAGCTATGTATCAATTATTGAGTGAGCAATTTATGAGAGGGAAACATAGTTTAATCAAAGGATTTCTGTTAGTCTAGAAGTGCTACAAGTATAGACCATTTCATCTCCGTGGAGGAAAGTTTAAACCAGGCATGGGTTATTATTCCTCTATACATTTCATCTTTAAATCTTGAATTATTATGGAGTCATGTTCAATATCTTTGTTTAGATAGATGAGGTTAATTACTGTTGTATGTTGAAAAAGGATGTTTTCAATAGATTGTCCAATAGCTTGCATATAGTGAATATGTCATAGAAGATGCATGTTTATTGAGAAGAGTATTTATTATTTTAGAAAGGTTAGATAATGCATTTTGTGATGTTGCATTACTTGTACGATCGCTATATGAGAAGAGTACTCAATACCTTAGATATTATAATACTAGGACTATGATGAGAGCTCGAATCAAGTACAATGCAGCTGGCTAAGTTATTAGTTTAACTCAGGAAAACTAGCTAAACTCATAGGAAATATTCATTCCGGTATAGGAGAGAATAGGAGAAGTACTTGCGATGTTGATTCATCCCAGTAGGAATACTTGATGTAGGATGTCTGTGGTATGGATTACCATTCTAGAACAAAAGACCTATGTGTAGTGTAAGATAGCCCTAAGTCAAATCGACCCTGAATAGTGTATGTGACAGTTGACCCTCATAGAGATACTGTATGAACACTTTGGCCAAACTAGTGTAATGAACAAAACATCCTCTTAGACTGGGCGATGATTACACTGTCAAGTTCACCATGATCCCGTATTGCATACTAGATCGAGAGTTTCCCGGATGTATAGGTTCTAGCTATGTAGGACATACCACTATGCTCAGTCAATAAACAATATCGGTTACCCTACCAATCTCTTCGTTGAAGGGAGGGCCATCTACCGAATGGTAGATGTGCAGGGGACCGCATTATAAGTCCGTCGTTGGCGGAAAAGCGCCCGAGTGATGTTTCTCCTCCTTACCAGGCTACTGAAGCACCGAGATTTGAAAGACGGATTCCTAGACCTTCTTACCACTATTAGTTCAAAAGCTCAATGAGCTATGTATGTTCATGTATGTATGATTACTCTAATGCTCATTTGAAAAGAAGAAGTTTCCTTGTTGAAATTTATTGTCTTGTTCATTTGAAAGGAAAAGATTTCAAGTTGATAGTTAGATAGTATTTTCTTTTAATTATCAATGAAAAGAAAAGAAATGTTTTATAGTACTTTATTTATGCATGTTATCTATGTTTAATACTGTAGATTAAGAAAAACAAAATTACATAATGGTCGGGTCGTTTTACCACCTGGATCCCAACACACTAGAAACTCACATCCATCAAACAGGAGGAGATAGACGTAACTCAAAGTGCCAACATCACAATACCTCTCTCCAAACTTTGCAGATCTCCTATGGATGTGATGAGTGTCCCCCATAGGTGTCGAAAACAGTGTAACAACTCCTCCTAGGTTGCTGATATAAAACAGATCTGTCATGTCCCAAAAATTGTAACACTGAATATGAAGTATTGAGACAAAAATAACCAAATATCAAAATGATAACTATGTCTCAAATAAATAAATAATAAAATATAAATATATTAGCAATCTTATTATAATTATAATCATCAAGATAATGCTATAAATATAAATTAAAGGTATTTAAATTATCATTTATAATATTAAATTAAATCATGTTATGTGTATCATTGATAATATTATAATATTAAAATCGTATCATATGTATCACTGTTAATATAATAATATTAAATTAAAATCGTGCTAAGAATAAACTTATAATATTATTTTATCAATATATGTTTTCCTGATTATAATCATATTATTAAATAATAGAATAACTGATATTATAATTATAAATATAAACATTAACTAATAAATATAAACATGGACTATGATTATATCCTAATTACTAACAAGCCACATAAAGCAGCGATCACAATTAGTAAGGAATTGGCACTACATAAGAAGACACGATCCTCCACACAAGTTGCATCGCTTCTCTAAAGGGGAAGATATATAAGGAAAACGTGGAGAAGAGGAGAGGGAAATTAGGGATTAGGATGAGAAAAGAAGAAATTATAAGGAATAAAATACAGATTGCATATTGTCGGGCAGATATTCCAATATTGAGATCTGCTAAAGATATAAATATATTCAAAAATATATAAGCAGATTTAAAAGAAGTATATACAGATTTAAAAGAAATATAAAGGGACATTAAAATGGAGGAAAGAATAAACAAGAAATCTGGCAATAAGAAATATATGAAGGCAATGATAATCTACAATAAGGGGAGTAAGCCCAATATAAATATATACATATATAATTATACAATAATGAAACTTGCAGCAATTGCTAAGCCTTATAAGTAATGATGACTCTTATTTATAAACATAAGTAGATTATGAATTGTCCTCATCCTATGATCAATCTAGTATAAGGTTGAAGAAGGCGAGTAAGGAATCAAAAAGCGTGGAGAGATACAACAACTCAAGGTGATGTACTCACTTAGCAATAATGTTTAGCATATTTTGAATATAAGAAATAGACATTGCTAATCTGATTATTGATAGAATGCTTTATTTGATCACATCATAATGAAAATTATTCTAGGAAATGATGAACTTAAACAACCCTTGATAAATGAAAATATATTTGATGATAGGCATGAAATAAATCATGAATAAATGCAAATGTATTTGATTGCTAAAAGATTGTATTTTCGTGTTTGTTACCCTATTAGGATGGGGGAAACATTCACCAAGTGGTTTGCCTAAAAACCCCACCCTCAGGCCCGTAGGCCCAAGGCAAGGGTTTGGTCATGAAGGGGGGGGGTCCCACCTTACATTTTGTTACATAGGGGGATGGTAGGCCTTAGGCCCTTGGTCCTTAGGGTTTCCCTTCTCTCCTAATAGGGCCAATGACTTCCGAGGTACTGCCATGAGTGGAGAATGCAGGTACTAAGCCGCTAAGAAAGGAGGATTGTGATGGACAACCTCCTGTGCTTAGCATGAGGGCTTCAGGGTGGATCCACTTATGACACTCCTCATATGTCTTCATGATTGCTTTCATGATTATGTTTATATTTTTGGATATCTAAATATTATTGCTAACAATTATATGTGTATGTGGAAATATTATTAAATTGGTGAATGCAGATTTCAATCCAAGGTTATTTCATTAGTGTTGTACCCAAAATGAAATTTTTGGCATTATGCTTAAATTGAGCTAAACAATGTAAAAATGCCATCCAAAGTATGTTTTAGGTCAAACCAAGCATGAAGTCTTTGTGGGTTTTTGTCAAGGAACCTATTGTTAAAATTTTGAAAATATGAAAATTAGGGTTTTACGCCCCTATTTTTAAGGAAACCCTTAAAAATAGGACCTTTCCGGAAATGATTGAAAATAATTCTGATAGGGTTGATTGCCTTCCCGATCACATTGATCAAGTCAGAATTATCAAAACACATGTTTTACTCTGTTCCTGTTTTTTAGGAACAAAGATAGGAGCTCCGCAGCCATTAATGGCAGATTGGCCAGTACCAGGTGCTGAAAGCTAAACCTCAAAAGTTCCAACGAAGAAGCTATAGTGAAAAAGGTCAAAAAGATGCTATTATAGCAAGGGAGCCTCTCAAAACGAAAAAAGCCAAAATTTGGCTCTCTGGAACGTGCACGTTTTGCTGCCATCGCAAAATAGTCTTAAGGTGAAAAAGGCGCCCCTCTTGAAGAAAGGCGCCCTTGGATCTCAAAGGGCAAATGTAATCATTTGACATCTTCAAATCAGTCATCCTCTTCACTTTCTGGCGGGCTCAACAACGAAACAATCAGCAAAATCATCTGATTCAGGGATCATTGACCAACCGCCAGCAAAGTATGGAGGATCCATCAACAATGCAGTTGCCAAATCAGAGAACTTCATGGTAAAAGTGCCCCTGCTGGCCAGGGGCGCCCCTCAGTTACACGCACCAGATGAATCCATCTGCTATAACTCTATACATGTTATCTTTCCAGCTTCCTCCCAACTACGTGATCAATCTGACAGCAAGTCCATAAGACACGCCAAACGATCACAAGTTGAGATCAAGCAGAAAAAGCCAAAATTAAAGAACTGGAAAGACAAGCCAGAAAATGGCTAAGGCATGGCTAAAAGCGCCCCTCTTGAAGAAAGGTGCCCTTTCTTGAAGGCATCCAGATTCAGTCAGAATCTTCAATGCCTCCTAGGATGACCTTCTCAGCTATGACCTGTCTCAACAATAAAACTATCAGCAAGAGCTTCTGACAAATCAAACATGTGATGAAGGAGGTCAAAGAATGGCAGTCCATAGCCAAGATAAAACCAAGCAAAAGCTAAAAGCACCCCTGCTGGCCAAGTGCGCCCTTAAGTTTAAAGGATCAAAACTTGCCATCTTCAAATGAGAATTCAGTCATCTAGTGCAGGACTGAGCTGGCTACCCGATGCATCATCAAGCAGAGTCATCTTATTCATCAAAGCATCGAGAACGTCAGATCAAAGCAAGAAGGGTCTGAAAAGGTCAAAACGAAGAACAGTCAATGAAAATTGACTAAGGCATTATCAAAAGCGCCCCTCTTGAAGAAAGGCGCCCTTTATTCTGAAGGCCCAAACTCAGTTTTTTGAGTTAATCTCTCCCTGACACATTTCATCGGGTCAATCTCACCTCAACAATGAAACTGCCAAACACTGTCGGAGATCAGCCGAATAGCCAGAATCAAAGATCAAACTAAGGCACTTCAGCTTGCAAAATGAACAAAAAAAGATCAATTTCAAGGATGGACGCCTAATAGAAGTCAAGGCAAAAGTGTTGACTTGAGTTAGCAAATTTGGAGCCAAAAAAAGGCCATACACTCCACAATCAGTGGAAAACACCTTTTGGAACTCCAAATCAGACCTAAATCATGAGTTGTCTTCCATACTTGGTGGATCTCAACCCTAATCACCATATATTCTTGCTAGGCGTCCCATTCTTCATTATTCTTTTGCAGGTTGAAGGATAAAACAGCAGATAGCTCCCAACAACACATTTTCAAGATCTGGCAGGGGTTTTGGACAGATCTTCAATATTATTGAAGATCAGTGGTAGTAAAAGCATTCTTCCCCAAAGATTGTTTCCAGAGGCAGATTATTGCAAAGTGGCAGTTTATAACTTCCAATCCATCTTCTATCTACTTCCACTATTTTTGTCTATATTTCTTTGCATGTCACAAGAAACAATAGAATACCTCAAATCTGGCCAACTGGGTAAGATCAGCACAACTTTTTCAACAAAACCCACATGTTGGATTTTTTCCGAAAAAGTAGCCCTACTGCCCCTATTTTTTAGGGTTTCCGGAAAAAGTCATAATTTTGAAAAACAGACAAACTGGGTTTGTTTAGCTTTGAAGCACGAACAAAACCCATGTGTTAGAAAAATCACTTTCTAGTGCCTCGCTGCCTCTGCCACCGAAGGGCTCTTGCATGTCATAGAAAAACTCGTTTTTCCAAATTTCTGATGATCTAGGTTTGTTTAGAAAATCATTCTCATCAAAACCCATGTCTCAGAATTTTTTGCAAAAGTTACCCCCGACGAGGCTATTTTTAGCAGTTCCAGAAAAGTCGTCCGAGCAGCATCGTGTGCACAGTCAATCTTCAAGGTTTTCAGAATGCAGTACTCCCAGGTACAATACAAGACCAAGACAGTCTTGTACCATGATTATCTGAAAACAACCGACACAAACTTATGGCAAAAAAATCCAGAGGTCAGTTCTGAGGACTTAGAGGGCATGAAACAAATTACATTGCAGAACATTGAAGAATCCGGTTTATTCCAAGTTGCATCCATTTCGATCACCTTACAGAGCATTGAGCTTGTAACTGCTTGCACAAAGCATTAGAACCCTACTACAAGAGAGATCTTGTCAGTGGACAGAAAAGTGATTTGCAGCTTAAAGCCGAAGGACATAGAGACATGTTTTGCAATTCCACCATGCCCTACCAGGAAGGTCGTATATGTGACCGAATGCGAAAAGGCATTTGAGGCTTCAAGGGATGAGTGTTCACTCATAATGGCTGAACATTGGTTAAAAACAAAGAGAACCAACTTGCCTAAATTGGTTGCGCGAGGAGAATTCAAAGATGAGTATGGGGTGTTAATCACTCTACTCCGCCGAGTCACTGGACAAGAGGAGGGAAAATCCTTCCAGCTATGGATGTTCTATATTATTGGCAAAATAATCAGCAGGAAAGAACATTACGATTGGGCCTCTCTAATCAGTGACACGCTCCACCAACAATTTACCAGGTTTCTAGAAGAGCACCGTTTCCACATGTGTTCCTACTTGGTATACCTGATAGCCTTCCAAGGCGATTTCAGAACACTAAACACTGTGGGAACTCTGGGTGTGCAAAAGGTTCAAGAATACTTTCCTCGCCTTGAGTTCACTCTAGCGGAAAGGCATTTCAAGAAGATGAACGACCTTTTTACTATGCACATCGTGCGCAAGCTGGACCATGAGATGCACGTCCGTATTTCACCAGCCAAGGCGACAATGGTGGACTGGGCGGATTGGTTCATCCAATTCCTCACTTTCACCTACATACGCGTGTATGGATACAAAGGCCACCCCGCCATGATGCCATGCTACCCCTCAGATAGGGTAGTGTTCATGGAATTCCTAAGGCAGTTGGCCGAGGTTCACTCTTACCTTCGCATAAAGAATAAGTTTGCTGCAAACTTTCCTTTTCAGATGGGATTCTACAGATGCAGGACTGCAGTCGATGCTAGGATGATAAGCCAAGAAATAGTGAGATTTAATCTCAAGTACCTCATTGACAGGAGGTCATCATATGATCCTAGAGGCATCTTCGTAGCACATCTCGAACAAAGATCATCAAATGAACCTTTCATGGAAGATTTTTGGGTCAACTGTGAGGATGAGTTCGAAGTGAGAAGAAGGAACTACAGCAAATTCAAGATCTCGCAGATTGCAGAATTCATGTCAGAGGACATCGAGGGCTTATCTGATCACGAAGAAGAGGTCATTCTTTCTTCCTTCTTCATAGGTCCAGTAGATGCACAACCACTCGACAAAGTAGACTGGTACGTGAAAGAGAGTACGTCTATTCAGGAAAGAACTGGTAGAGTAGTTCAACAAAGTCAACTCTACCTTGACAGTAAAAGGACAAGGAAGGTAGTACTCCCCCGATCAGAGCCGCCTACGGTTCAATTTACATTGCCTTCCTCATCTAGGAAGAAACCCAGACAAAAGAGATTTGAATTCTTCTAGAAGGAATGCGGATGTGAGGGAGCACATGGGGAAGAAGAGGAATTGCTAGCACAAGCCAACAAGAGGTACAGGTGGAGACAGCCACCAATTTACTTGAAACAGTTGAGAACGCTGCAGCTACACCAGAGCTAGTGAATAAAATAATCGCTGCAGAGATGGAATCCATTGTAGAAGAAGTTGTAGCAGAAGTGATGCCTGTAACAGAAACAGAGCCGCCGGCTTCACCACCATCACAGAGGTCGCAAAGTCCCATTGATTTGGACTCGCCACCACGAGGCATTGCCATGACAAAGTCTCGTTCTTCCAGCATTCAGGGGGCCTATGTTCCTCCTCCCAGCGAAGCTAGCCAAGATTCTATTTGGCCAGAAAGCCCGCTTGGAAGAAAAAGGGAGAGACCTTCTTATCAGCTTGACTTCTCTGAATTTCACCATGTCCCACAAGACATGCCGACAAAGAAGTTGAAGAAGCAGACACATGTAGAGAGGAATGCAGGGAACGAGGTTGTCATAGAGACTGCTGCCCCGCCTGAAGATAAAGACATACACAATGTGAGGGTTGAGGATTTCACGCTTTCAAAGGTGAACCTTGGAAAGACCACTCGATAGGTGGAGGCAGACCTTCTCGGAATTGCCTCAGCGAGTGTCAAGGAAAGAATCACCAAGGATGGACAAGATAAAGCAGCCTTGAAGGCTGAAAACCGTCAGCTAAGATTGTACATTTCTAGTTTGATGCATGATACTCTCAACTCCTTGGCCTTGCCTCAAGGACTATTAGATCTCCGGGCTGAAAGAAACCATCACCAGTTGATCACATACGGCAAACACTTGAGACGTCAAGTGGATGAGTTTGTCGTCAAAGGACGATGTGTATTAGCAGAAGCATATCAGCTGAGAAACAGAGCACATTGTCTTCGATCAGAAATCCAACAGCCAGATTTGAAGGCAGCTCAAGAGAGGCCGAGAGAGGAAGCGACAACTGCTGATCTACAACACGCATACCATTCAGTTACAACCACTGAGAACAAACACCATCTCTTTGAGTGGAAAGAACAAGTGGCATACAAGGTGAGAGCCTACGATGCCAATTCAATGGAGTTGATTGATTATAGACGCTTCGTCACTAATATTATCAACTTCGCAAGAACATTGGTAATATAAATTCCCTGAGTTAGAATATCAACGAGAAGGAGGAGAATATGTTGAGCTCGAAACGGTACAAAGACGGTTTCAAGACGTCATCCATGGTTCATTCCATGAAGATCCCAATGGTTGCAGATTAGCTAAAATTGCAGCCATATCTATCCAGTTGGATGAAGCAGCTGCCCAATGCACAAACTATCAGCAACAGCTTCTGACAGGTGAAGAAATGCTTAGACGCCACACAGTCATCTTGAGAAGCATTAATTGCCCAGAAACCGAAGAGGTCAACGACTGGATAGATACTTTGATGACCAGTGGTGAAGAAGTGTAAAGCACCAAGGAAGGACGTCCTACCCTCCAAATAACAATAAATACAACTAAAGTCAACTTGATGCCCCTTTCCAAGTTGACTCCAGATCTCCACATATCATGCATGTCAGATCCCACTAATCTAGGATGTCTAATTGACTCCCACGATTCATGGATCTCAGATCTCCTTTAAAGGTGGATGTCTGATTGACTCCCATGATTTATGGATCTCAGATCTCCTCAAAAGGTGGATGTCTATTTGGAGACACATTTGTAACATAAGTTCACTTTTAGTTAGGTGTCAGTCAACTGAGGTAGACTCCCAGTTTGACTTTTGTTTAGTTTCAGTTAACTGATTGCTCACCTACTTTTAGACATAGAAATAAATCTTGCTGATTGGCAAGAACAGTTTGTTAACTCAAGGAGATTTTAGGGTTGCCTACTCCTTTGAGTTCCAATAAATAAGAGCCTTGGGCTCATTATTTGTTTAACCTTTATTTGCTAAGCAAAATTGTTGCGCCATTGTTGCCGAAGTTAGCTTGTTTATATCTGTTCACTCTTGGATGAGAGTTTGTTGCTTGATCGTAATTGTGCATGATTTCGTGCCTTTGTTGTCCCGACCTTTGTAATTCTGTGGAGAAAGCTTGAAGAAATAAATCAGATGGCGCATGCTTGTTTGATCTAAATACTTGAGTCTATTCAAAGTCTTGTTTCCAAATAGTGCATTGCTTCAATCTCCTCCTTGGACAGGTGTTGCCACCTCCTTGGATATTTTGTTATCGATCATTATCGTATGTTGTTTAATGATTTGTCTTGCAGCCTACACTTTGGACAGGTCTCGTCACCTCCTCGGGAATCCTGTTAGATAGGCTATCATTCCTTGTTGTTTCCAGTAAGTTGTTTCCAAGCCTACACCTTGGATAGGGGTTCCTCCTCCTTGGCAAGTCTCAGATCCAGTTTACCGTAACGATTGTTTACTTGTATCGAGCCTTATCTTGGTATATATCCGAGAGTTCATAGCCTCGGCCATATTCCATTGAAACGGAGGATTCAAGTAATCCAACCCATCCATTTCACTCCTATGCCCTCATGCTATGTTTATCTTGAGGAGGTAAGATAGTTTAGAAGCTTAGTTAGTCATAGTTAAGCTCTACGAAAACCAGAGAAAAGCTTAGCTACAGCGCATTGTGTTTATGCACTCTTGTGTTCTGCCGCTGAGTAAAAAAGATAGGAATCTTAGTACACCCCTTTTTTACAGTAGAAAATCAGCAAAGAGAGATCTTCCTGTCTATAATCCGAAGAGCATGTACTAACACACTTGCAATAGCTGTCCGTTTCCAATAAGCACTCAAGAGGTGCTAATTGAAACACCAACAATCAGAGAAACACATTTCTTTTAAAAAGAAGAACCCCTAAACCTAATCTATAAGCGAATTCTAGGGAAAACCAGGTAAGGAACATTACAAGATCAGCACCCTCTAGACTGGAAATGCAACCTATGGGAATGCATATTGTTGTACCCAAAACAAATTTTTTGTTTCATTAAGGCATTTTGATTAAAATGGTCTAAATCTTAAAAAATTGTCATCAAAAGTTAGTTTTAGGTCAAACAAAGCATGGGATTTTTGTGGGTTTAATGTCTAAAAGATACTGGCAAAATTTTGAAAATTAGGGTTTTCGGACACCTATTTTAGGCAAAACCCTAAAACATAGGATCATGCCAAAATTGATTGAAAATAATTTTCATTGGCTTATTTCACTTCGCAATCATGTTGGTGAAGTCAGAATCAAGAAAAAGTCAGTTTAAGTCAAAATCATGTTGGTGAAGTCGGAATCAAGAGAAAGTCGAGGAGGTGATGACACCTGTCCAAAGTGTAGGCTAAAAGACAATTCATTAAACAACATCACACGATAACTATCAATATCAAAATATCCAAGGAGTAGGAACCCCTGTCCAAGGAGGAGATTGAAACAATAAGCTAAACACAAGACGTTTGGAAGAACTCAAATCTTTAGATCAAATTGCATGTGCCTTTTGATTTCCTTCTTCAAGCTTTCTAAACAAATTACAAAGATTGGGACAGCAAAGGTACGAAATCATACACAATTGCGATCAACCAATTAACTCTCATCCAAGAGTGAACAAATAAGCACTTTCAAACTTGTTGGCAATAATGGTGCAACAATTTTGCGTAGTAAATAAAAGTTAACAAATAATTAGCCCAAAGCTCTTATTTATAGAAACTCAAAGAAGTAGGCAACCCTAAAATCTCCTTGAGTTAACAATCAGTTCTTTCCAATCAGCAAGATTTATTCCTGTTTAAAAGTAGGTGAGCAAACAGTTAACTAGAAACCTACTTCAGTTAACTAAAACTAAACAAAGAGTCAACTGGAAATCTACCTCAATTGACTGAAACTAAACTACAAGTGAACTTAAATTACAAAATGTGCCTCCAAAATAGAGATACACAAAGTGGAGATCTGAGATAGACATCCATAATTGGTGGGATCTGACATGCATGATCAATGGGACATGGAGTTAACTTGGAATGAGGCATCAAGTTAACTCTTGTCACCATTAATCCTACTTTGAAGGGTAGGACATCCCAACTAGGTGTTTGACACCTCATTACCTCTATTCAACAGTCCCTCTAGCCAGTCGTTGACTTCTTCTGCCTCTAGCAATTTGCTTTAGATATTCGATCTTCTTTGCAGCTGCATCATCCAGCCTTGTTCACATGGAATGTGGAGGTAGTGTGGTAGTAACCAATGGCGGCTCTGTGTTTTGAATGACTACCTTCTGCATTTGGCTATCCATTAAACAGTGATGTCATTTATGCCTTCCAAGGCATCCAAATTGACCTTTGGGTGTGCCCGACGTAGATCGGTGTTAGTCGTTTTCAGGAAGCTATGGAATAAGACCGTCTTCGCCTTGTTCTTGGGCTTGGGAGAACTGCAATTTTGAAAACCTTAAAGATTGACTGTGCACACGACACTATTCGAACAACTTTTTTTGGAACTGCTAAAAATAGCCTTGCCGGGGCAACTTTTATGAAAACTTCCAAGACGTGGGTTTTGTTGAGAATAATTTTCGTAACAAACCCAGATCATCAGAAATTCAAAAAGAATGAATTTTTATATGACATGCAAGAGCCCTTTGGTGGTAGAGGCAACGAGGCAACAGAAAATGTTTTTTCTTGGAAAAATCCAACACATGGGTTTTGTTCGTGCTTCAGAGCTAAACAAACCCAATTTGTCTGTCTTTCAAAATTATGACTTTTTCCGAAAACCCTAAAAAATAGGGTCAGCAGAGCTACTTTTTTGGGAAAAATCTAACATGTGGGTTTTGTTGAAAAAGCTTTGTTGATCATAACCAATTGGTCAGATCTGTGATTACCTGTTCTTTTCTTGGACATGCAAGAATATCTAAGACAAGAAAAGAGGAAAAAGACAAGAAGAATTTTGGAAGTTATCAACTGCCTCTTTGGATTTGTTGGAAAATTATGCCTGTAGATGCAACCTCTGATACACTGTCCCTCTGTGCAACTAATCTTCAAAAATATGAACGGTGAAAACCCCTCTATCAGATCTTGAAAAGACATCTTGGAGAAGAAAATATTGTTCTTGGCTCCTCAGCCTGCAAAGAAATAATTAAGAATGGATGCCTAGATGCTCTGATATGTTAATTTGGAGTTGCAAGCATCAATTCGCCGTCCAAAACCTGATTGGGGAGTTAATATGTTTGATCTCGAGTTCTCAACCTTGATTTCAACTGATTGTGGGACGTTTGGACATGAGGAGCCTTCAAAATCTCTAACTCAAGTCAATAGATCTAGCTTTGACCTTTTAGGCGTCTTTTTTGAGTTTTGAACATTTTTTTTCATGCTAAAGTGCCTTTGTTGGATCTTCGTTACAGGTTGCTTTGTTGATCTTGAGTTGTTGTTGATAGATTCGCTGCTAAGATAGGAGTAGCCTGATCAAGTGTGCCTGGGAGTTGTAAAGCTCAAAGACTAAATCTAATGTCTTCAAATCAAGGGCGCCTTTCTTCAGCAAGGGCGCTTTTGTCCTCAGAGTTGGTCAATTTCTTGACTATTCTTCAATTTTATCACTTTCACCCTCCGTGCTCTGATCTGAGATCACTGTTGAATAATGAGTCTGATGATCGCGTCAAAACGTGGGATGGATAACCAGCTCAATCCTGGAAAGGATGACTAGTTTCATGGATCTTGAAAGTCAATTTGAGTCTTTCAAAAGCAGGGGTGCCTTTCTTCAGCAAGGGCGCCTTTGGCTTTTGCACTCATGATTTTCATGTTACAGACCTTCAAGAATGATCCTAGTTTGATCTATGTTGTCAGGTGACTGATTTGTCTGTTGTCTTCACTGACGATGGTGTTGTTGAGATTGATCAAAACGGAGAAGGGCATGCTAGAGGTCCCTCAGCTTGCAAACAACATCTGACTGCCCAAAAAGATGGGCGTCTTTCTTTAGCAGGGGCGCTTTTCCTTAACAGTTAGTCATTTTCTCCATGTTCTTCATTCATTTTTCACCTTTTGGTGTCTCTTGCTTGATCTCTGCTTCTGATTGCGTGACAGGTCTTGAAGACGTGCAGCTGGATTGATCAAGAAGCTGAGAGGGAGTTGACCAGATGCTCTGTAGAAAGTAGTTGTTGAAAACTTCATCAGGTGGCTTAGATTCAAGGGCACCTTTCTTTAGCAGCGGCACCTTTACCTTGTTATGCACTAATTCTCCACTCATTTGTGTCTTTAACATCGCTTGTTTCAGCTTCCGTTTACCAGTGACTGTTGGATCGGATGATCTTACTTGACAACGCGTTGGAAATCCGGCAACACGACGAAGAACATGACTGTCTTGGTGAAAATTGATCACTGAATTTTATCATTGTTGTTCAAGGATGGCTTTCTTCAGCAGGGGCGCCTTTTTGGTGCAAGTTCATCATTTTCTTTGAAAAACATCATCTCTTCATGTTTCGCGTTCGTCATGCATCGTGACTATGTTGAGCATTGTTCTTGACGATGCATGCATCCTAGCAAACACCTCCAGCATGTTGCGTGTACAGGTATTGGAAAAATGGCTAAGGCATGAACTATACAACTTCCTTGGTAAGAAGGCGTGCATTTTCCAAACAGCCAATTTTTCAGCTTTCTTCACTTTTGAAAATCCCCTCCATCGCAGAACATCTTTTCGAGATTTTTCCGCCATGGATTCACCGTTGAAGCTTTTGAAGCATAGCTTTCAGCACCTAATACTGGCCAATTTGCCATTAATGGTTGCGGACGTCCTAGCTTTATTCCTGAAAAACGAAAATAGACCAACCAAAGTAAAACAATGTTTTTGGTGATTTTGACTTGACCAGTGTGATCGTGGAGTCAAATTATCCTATCAAAATCATTTCAATGAATTCTGGAAAGGTCCTATTTTTGAGAGTTTTCCTAAAAACAGGTGTTTGAAACCCTAATTTTCAAATTTTCAGCATTTTGCAACTATCTTCCTTGACATAAACCCACAAAAACCCTAGGTTTGGTTTGACATAAATCATTTAAGCAAAATGCCAAAAATTAATTTTGGGTACAACACCTTCAAAATATCTCAACTTCAGTCAACTGGTCTTACTTTGACTTTAGCTGTCCCTTTGAAGAGTTGAACACATTTTCATTATTTTTTCGTGGTGAAATGCCTCCATTCGATCCCTAATTTTAGTTGCTCTGCTGATCTTGAAGTGTTGCTAACAGATCCACTGCTAAGATGAAACAACTCTAAAGAAGTGTGCTTGGGAGTTGCAAAGCTCAAAACCTAAGTCTGGAGCCTCTAATTCTCGGGTGCCTTTTCCCAAGAAGGTGCATTTTCCACCAGACTGAAATATACCGAACCAATTTTTTTACTTTTTCAATTACAAGAAGTTAAGCAATACACAATCGTTAGGGTTAACACTTGAACCAAACGATGTGGAATTCAACTCTACCCAAGAATGTACACCAGGATCCCGAGTTGGGCAAGGTGTGAACATATGGTCAAAGGATCTCAAAGCAAAACTTGATAAAGGAACTTTAACCAAGAATGCGCCGGAGGATGACGAGCATATGGTCAAAGGATCTTAATGCAATGTTGATACAAGAACTCTAACCAAGAATGCGTCGGAGAGTGACGAGCATGTGGTCAGAGGATCCCTACCAACTACAATTGCTGAAAGTAAACTCAACGCCAAGCATGTGCTTTCAATCCCAGGGAGGGGATGGAGCTACCATATGGCGGAGGTACTTTAAACTACAATGCAATTAAATGTAAATAGGCGGTAGGCCAGCCTCTTCCACAAACGTGGGAATACAATGAAATAGGCAAGATAATTAAAATAGTTGAACAGTACTACTGAACAACTTTACAATGAGAATAACCCTGCAAGTAACACTGTATTAGAATTCTCCAAATGCTGCAAATGATATCAATTGTGTCTCTAACTCCAAGAGACTCTCAACCATGAAAAACAAGCCCCAAAACTCCAACTATTGAAAACTGATATGACAAACCAGCAACCTGAAACTACAAACCAGCAACTCATAAACTCACAAAAATGCTCATAACTACTCCGTATGACATGAGACCAAGTGCAATGGACTCCTAAGAAGATGGCGATCAATTTATGACAAAGAAACAGCTGCAAAACCCACTCAATGAATTATCTAAACCTTTGCCAAACATGACGAGGAAGAACAGCCTCAAGAGGGGCAACTTCTGCAAAATAAAACCCAATTCTGCATAATAAAATCTGAAAATTGACACAAAGGGGCGCCCAGCATAGACAAAAGGAAATATGCAATACCCAGAACAAATATCTTTTGATTTTCTGATTTATGAATGAAACTACAGATTCAGCCTTGTTATCAGCAACTCCAGAAAATGACATAAAATGCAATAAGCTGAACTACAAGCAAAACTCAAGCTACAATGCAAACCTCACTACAAAATCTCTCAACAATAAGCAAACTTCTCCACTAGCTGCTATCTCTCAAGCACGAAGTTGAGCCAAGGCTAGGAGGCATTCATTCCTCGAAGCAGTCCAGCAACCATTTCGGCAGCATAACAATACTCAAGATATTCCATCCTAAAAAGAAGAGCCCAGACCTCCTTTTATAATTTGTGAAGACCTCTCTGGAAGCTTCTAGAAACCCTAATCCTTTTCCCTCCAAATAATGGCGTCACTTTTCCTCAAAGCTTTGTTTGACCTTTTAATGAAATTCATCTCTTCAATATAGGCGTCCCACTTAAAGCCTCAATTTTGACTTTAATAATTATAATATTATCTCCATGAGGCGCCACCCCTTAAAGACCACCTTTTAACACAACATTAAGTTATGAGACTAGGCCAAGGGGGTATCATAACATTAAAATATAGCATTGATTTAAAGAAATGAACTTATCTCTCCAAAATGCATCCCAAGGCCAAAATTGAACAAACCAACTGAGTCGACTAAAGAGGAAAGTCACTGTGCCGACAATGACAGGGCCATTGCCAAAAATAGAATTTACTAAAAATAGTAAATTCCTCAAGGTGCTCGGAATGTCAAGAAAAACACATCACTGCGAAGCTCTCTGAAAACCCAGAAAAAAACCGCCATCCAATCATCAATTCACGAGCAATGGCAACCCTCAAAACACGAAACCCTAATTTCACCTTCCGAGTAGCCTACGGGTCTCCGGAATAGGCCAACGGTCAACAGAAAAGATCATGCTCGAGAAGGGGACATTACAGTCCGCCCTCCCCAAGATTGCTTGTCCTCAAGCAAAACCACCACAACCTCAGAAAATTTGAAGCTCATCCAAACCAACCTGAGTACGCTCCCTCGGTTCCACATTTGTCTCGAGGGAAAACCACCATGCTGATGTTGCACCACTCTGACCATGTTAGTGGAAACATCATACCAAAACTGCACTAACCTCCCTTGTGACTCCCAAATGTTACTATCCAAGAACAGCCTGGAAGGACTGAAGTCAACACCCTGCAACCTCTCATGCCCCAAAGCCCCTAAGTCATCAATAACAACCATACCATTTTCTATCACATTCTTGGGCAATGGGAAAGATAGTCTGCTCAACTCGATACTGTACCCCTCAGCATACCTCCGCAAGGTAACTAACAAAGCCACCACTGCAAATGTGACCTCTTCAAATTCTCTTGCAAAGGGGAAAGCAATCTTTTGCAAGGGCTCATCAGAATCTAACTCAAGACTCCCCATGAATCTACGATGCCTCAACTGAATTATCATGATACAACCTTGAAGACTGTAGAAATTTCTCACAATTCTAAGTCCAAGAGTCTCAGAATGTAGAATCAAAGCATGTAAAACTTCGCTGTCTTGATGCAAAATTGGGAAGGAACTAACAACGTTTGTTTCACAAACCTCCAAAGTGGCTGGAAAACATACAAGAGCAATCAAAGCATGTAAAAGTTCGCTGTCCTGATGCAAAATTGGGAAGGAACTAACAACGTTTGTTTCACAAACCTCCAAAGTGGCTGGAAAACATACAAGAGCAATCACCGACTGAAAACTACCACTTCTTAGACAAGAAGTGATGAACCAACTCTCCCGGATATGAGTAACTCCCCATGAACAGTGGCTGGTCTGCCTCCAACCAGCAAGCTCATTTCTAAAAAACTACCCTTTTCTTAGCCAAGGATCACTATCAAGAGCAACCAACCGCTCATAATTCCATCCCATACTCAAAATTTCTCTCCAATCCATTTGTTGAAGAACAAATGGGACGTTCAAGTGGCTGGTAAGGAAGGGGACAGCACCACAGAATCTGATAATGTGATCCTTATCCCTCCAAAATGTCTTCTTTCTAAAAGTAA
This sequence comes from Sequoiadendron giganteum, assembly GCA_007115665.2. Classification (NCBI taxonomy): domain Eukaryota; kingdom Viridiplantae; phylum Streptophyta; class Pinopsida; order Cupressales; family Cupressaceae; genus Sequoiadendron; species Sequoiadendron giganteum. The sequence goes on along the minus strand of CM021105.1, from coordinate 291,046,200 downwards.
TAAGCCCCATCAACCCATATTGAGAATCCCAAACATGGATACCCAACTGAAAATGACTTTCAATACACTGAAAAGAAAACTCAACACAACCCCAATTGCTAGTCAAAACCAAGTCGGTATCTCTTCTAGTAAACCTTTGAAGCCTATCCATGAAAGCTTCAACAACAATGGAGTATGGAAAAATAGACGCGTTCAAACCCAACTCCCAAGATAGGATTGAACGAGCTGAAGCATCTCTCAAACCAAGGGATGGGCTGTCAGATATGCAATCAACAAGTTTTCGTCCTTCTTTCTCCCATTCTTCTTGGGTAACTAGTTTGAGACCTTCACATGTTTTATCTTCAATCACAAAGAGAGGATTATCATAAGTTTCCTTTGCATCCATTTCAAGGAGAGGGTTGTCAAAAACTTGGAAGTCATTCCTTTCCTCTTGCTGCTCCAAATCTGCACATACAACTTCGGATTTTCTTGAGAAACCTTCAAGGTCAAACTCCTCTCGAAGACTATCAAGCTCCCCAATTACCTACTTGATTTCATCAACTCTTTGCACATTCTCTTGCTCTCTGAAAAGTTTGAAACCAGCTAGCTAACTCTTTACTTCCATTAATGCCACTTGGGTATTTTCCAACATAGCATTTGTTGATTCGAGCTCAAGAGTAAGCTCATCAACCCTTCTCTCCTTTCCTTGGAAAGCACAACTGGTTTTCTTTGCAATTTTGAAGGCATAATCTCGATCCTCAATCAAGTGTATGTATGCAGATTTCAATGTCTCCATGGAATCTCTGATAAGTTGCAAATTGGGAAGAACAACTTCATCTTTAACTCCTCTTCGTCTTTCTTCAAGCTGAACCTTCCAGTAGAGATCTTCAACCAAATTGTGTCTGTGATCAAATAGGGATAGAGCTTGCACTTCTTTTTCAAAATTTACCTTGCAGTGATCTTCATGCTCATGATCATGCAAGGATGGCAAACTGCTGATAGGCTGCAACTGAAAATCAGAACCTGGTTTCTCGTCTTTACTGCCCTCATCGCTGCACCAAAACTCCTTTTCTTCACCTCCCACTAACTGAAATTGCTCAATGTCATAAAGATGATCAGGTTCTTCTAATTCTTCAAGCCTTTGCTTACAACCAACTTCAAAGATAGGTAAATCAGATTTGTGTTTAAGAACACCTTCAAACTCTTCATCATTAAGAGCCATATGGTCATCAAGCTTTGCTTCCGCCTCAATGTCACTTTGGTCAAACTTGATGGCATCCCCAAACTCAAGCATTTTGTCGCCATTGTTTGCTGTTATAGAGTCCTTATCATGTTCCATTTCATCATTCAGGTCAAGGGGAAATCCATCCCACACAGGTTCCTTGTCCATGCTAGGTGCCTTTGCACCAGGATCCCAAATGGTAAGAGGTCGATCATCTTGATCAAAAGGAAAAAGCTCTTAGTGCTTCTCTTGGAGTGCTGACTTTTTGAATAGGTCACCACCCAACTCACTTGAACTGATATCTTCATATACACCTCTCTCCAAGGGCTTAGTTTGATGCTCAAACCCAAGACCACCCTTGACCCCCTCATTGTAATGACGCTCGGAATTATCTAGGCAAGCTGTTTTGAAAACTTCATTAGTAGCCCAATGAATACCAAAGAGGTCTTCTTGGTTACTTGTCATACATTTGTCTTGTGCAAACTCTTGAGAAGTTTGGATAGCAACCAAAGGAGAATCATTCATCACCGATTCTTCAACATAATCTTGCATGACATCATTGGAATTATCACCAACATCATCACTATGGTAACGATCATCAGTTGGTTCAATGACACCACTAGTGTTTCCTTCAACTTGCTCTTCTTTTGCGAACTCATCCCTCACCACAGCTCTACCAACATCTTCAAAACTCTCTGTCACCCGCTCTATCTTTTTCAAAAGTGGCTTCAATTTCTCCTCACATTGATCAAGCAATTCCTTGATCAGCATAGCAGCAATAGGAGAATCCTTTTCTTCACATTCATATACGTCCAAGAGGAGAGATTGGACATTTGGTGGGACTTCATCAGCCTCTTTAATCGTGAGAACAAGAATTTTCTTCACCGCTGCAACGAAATTCTCTTCTTGTTCGCTCCAAGTAGACATAAAGAGGTAGCGGAACAAGTGATAAATCTGATCATGCATCTCCAAGTCTAATAACAAGTTACTTGCCTTGATATCTGAAAATGTCTTTAAGATAGTAAATTTTCTAAGAAATTGACTACTACCAGTTTCATCAAGGTCTTGGAAACTTTCTACAATTCTCTGTAGAATCTTCTTCATAGTTTCACCATCATAAGGCGTCAAAGGTGCAACAATCCTCATGAGTTCACTAAGGCATAAAGTAACCAACAAGCTGATCTCCTCATCAGGATGCCCAAACCAATAAGGATGCATCAAATATGGCACTGCAGGACATATTGCCTTACTCAATAACTCAATAGATGATTGTTGGACTTGGCTCAAACAACTTTCCAACTCTGATAATAAACTAATTGCTTCACCCCTTGATTGACATTCTTCTTTGAGTCTCGTTCCTGCAACAAAAAGGGACCTTGCCAAACTTCTTTCTTCTGCAGAAGCCGTAACCGAAACTAAGCTCTCACGGTTCCTAGTCCTCAGTAAATGCGACATATTCGAAGCTTCTGAGAGCTAAACTGAACTCAGGTGGAGAATCTGATTTCTCTGTCACACATCTGTCCACCGTACTCTATCTTTTTCACAAGATGGCAAAATCTTGGCTCTGATACCACTGAAATATACCGAACCAATTTTTTTACTTTTTCGATTACAACAAGTTAAGCAATACACAATCGTTAGGGTTCGCACTTGAACCAAACGATGCGGAATTCAACTCTACCCAAGAATGTACACCAGGATCCCAAGTTGGGCAAGGTGTGAACATATGGTCAAAGGATCTCAAAGAAAAACTTGATAAAGGAACTTTAACCAAGAATGTGCCGGAGGACGACGAGCATATGGTCAAAGGATCTTAATGCAATGCTAATACAAGAACTCTAACCAAGAATGCGTCAGAGAACGACAAGCATGTGGTCAGAGGATCCCTACCAACTACAATTGCTGAAAGTAAACTCAACGCCAAGCATGTGCTTTCAATCCCAGGGAGGGGATGGAGCTACCATATGGCGGAGGTACTTTAAACTACAATGCAATTAAATGTAAATAGGCGGTAGGCCAGCCTCTTCCACAAACGTGGGAATACAATGAAATAGGCAAGATAATTAAAATAGTTGAACAGTACTACTGAACAACTTTACAATGAGAATAACCCTGCAAGTAACACTATATTAGAATTCTCCAAATGTTGCAAGTGATATCAATTGTGTCTCTAACTCCAAGAGACTCTCAACCATGAAAAACAAGCCCCAAAACTCCAACTATTGAAAACTGATATGACAAACCAGCAAGCTGAAACTACAGACCAGCAACTCATAAACTCACAAAAATGCTCATAACTACTCCGGATGACATGAGACCAAGTGCAATGGACTCCTAAGAAGATGACAATCAATTTATGACAAAGAAACAGCTGCAAAACCCACTCAATGAATTATCTAAACATTTGCCAGACATGACGAGGAAGAACAGCCTCAAGAGAGGCGACTTCTGCAAAATAAAACCCAATTCTGCATAATAAAATCTGAAAATTGACACAAAAGGGCGCCCAGCATAGACAAAAGGAAATATGCAATACCAAGAACGAATATCTTTTGATTTTCTGATTTATGAATAAAACTACAGATTCAGCCCTGTTATCAGCAACTCCAGAAAATGACATAAAATGCAATAAACTGAACTACAAGCAAAACTCAAGCTACAATGCAAACCTCACTACAAAATCTCTCAACAATAAGCAAACTTCTCCACTAGCTGCTATCTCTCAAGCACGAAGTTGAGCCAAGGCTAGGAGGCATTCATTCCTCGAAGCAGTCCAGCAACCATTTCGGCAGCATAACAATACTCAAGATATTCCATCCTAAAAAGAAGAGCCCAGACCTCCTTTTATAATTTGTGAAGACCTCTCCGGAAGCTTCTAGAAACCCTAATCCTTTTCCCTCCAAATAATGGCGTCACTTTTCCTCAAAGCTTTGTTTGACCTTTCAATGAAATTCATCTCTTCAATATAGGCGTCCCACTTAAAGCCTCAATTTTGACTTTAATAATTATAATATTATCTCCATGAGGCGCCACCCCTTAAAGACCACCTTTCAACACAACATTAAGATATGAGACTAGGCCAAGGGGGTATCATAACATTAAAATATAACATTGATTTAAAGAAATGAACTTATCTCTCCAAAATGCATCCCAAGGCCAAAATTGAACAAACCAACTAAGTCGACTGAAGAGGAAAGTCACTGTGCCGAGAATGACAGGGCCACTGTCAAAAATAGAATTTACTAAAAATAGTAAATTCCTAAGTTACCGGATTCGTACCCGGAGGCCTCGAGCCCAATTCGGGTGCGAACCCGGTACGGGTTCGCCTGCGGGTACGTCCTGGGTACGCACAGGGTGGGTGCCCAGGGCGCACCCGACTGTTTGGTGCATGGACCCGAAGGTACCAAGCCTGAACCCGGGCGTACCTCCAAGAACCCATGGCCCAGCTTTAATAAAGTTCGCCCAAACATAGATAAAAAGCATTTTTTTTAATTTTATTTTGTTTCCTAACCCTAATCCGGCCCAATATGAGGCTTTTCAACACTAGAACATTTCATTTCTACTTCTCATTTTGCTCTCACCATATTTTCTCTACATCTTGGCATTTTGAAAGGAGGTGATTGTATTCGAAGGAGATCGATTGTGGAGTGCCAAATAGCTTCTACAAAGGAGATTTAAGTGTTTAAGGTATGCATTTAAACCCTATTCTTTGATCTTTTGAACTATTTTTTCAAGTTTCTTAGTTTTTGATGAATTTTTTCAAGTTTGTGAAGAATTTTTTCAAATTTATTTATTTATTTTTCATTTTTTTTATAGATTGCAACAATGGCCAGTAGTCAAAGTTCAGTGGGTGGGGAGGGAAGTCAAAAGTTCAAAATTGAGAAAGGATCTCCTTTATGGGCACATACCACAAGAATTTCACAAATTCCTGGAGGTGGGTGTTTTGTTTGGAAGTGTAATTTATGCAATGTACAATATAATAGCTCCTATTACCGAGTGAAACTTCATTTTATGGGCCCTAGTGGCAAAGGGATTAATATGTGTGTGGGCCCAAATAAGAAGGGGTTGTCTTCTGTACAAATAGCAGAATTTATAAAAGAACAAGAAAATGCTAACAAATCAATTGCAAAAGGAAAAGAAAGTAGTTATTCTTCCGGAAAGAAAAAAACACCAACATTACCCTCTCAAGCAGTTAGGGCCTCCAGACATCCCTTCTTGCCTATGCCCTCTACGGAAGAGGAAGATGAAGATGAACAACAAATCACCACCCGCAAGAGAGGTCCATTGGAGAGGGCATTTAAAATGGAGGCAAGAGATATTGCTGAAGAAAAAATTGCACGTTGCCTCTATGCCAATGGTCTTCCATTCAACTTGGTGAGATCACCATATTGGCGGGACATGGTGTCAGCAATAAATAGTGCACCTCCTGGTTTCACAAGTCCTGGGTTTGAAAAGGTGCGTACCACCTTATTGCAAAGAGAGAAAAAATCTTTAGAGGCCCAACTAAAACCAATTAGAGATTCTTGGATTGAAACAGGTGTATCTATTGTTTCCAATGGATGGAAAGATTGCAAAAACCGTCCATTGATCAATGTTATTGCAGTGTCCCCCAAGGGGGCAATGTTTTTGAAGGCAGTTGACTGTGAAGGGGAAGTGAAAGATGCAGAGTTCATTTCCAGGATTCTCATTGACTCCATAGAGATGGTGGGTGATGAAAATGTTGTCCAAGTAATTACGGACAATGCAAAAGTTTGCAGGGCTGCAGGTGCTTTGGTAGAGGCTAGATATGAGCACATCTTTTGGACACCTTGCACCGTACACTCCCTCAATTTGGTGATGCAAGCAATTGGAAACCAAATAAGTGGGTGAAATAAATATACCAGGAGGCCGAGGAGATCCAGATGTTTGTGACAAACCACCATATGTCACAAGCAATTTTCAGAATTTTTTCAAGATTGGAATTGTTGAAGGTAAATTTAATTTATTATTTATTTAGTTTCATTTATGTCATGTTTTACATAATTGAATAATTTTTTTTTTTAACTTATTTAATTATTTACATGTTCTTAGGTTGCTGAGACCCGATTTGCATCTCACACAATTGTTCTGAGACGACTTGTGAAGGTGAAAGGGGCATTGAGTCAAATGGTTATTAGCAACCAATGGGGTATATGGAAGCAATCAAATTCAGAGAGGGCCCAAAAGGTCAAGGCATTGATCTTGGATGACAATTGGTGGGATCGTGTGAATTATGTATTGGAGATGACCGAACCTATCATGTCTATGCTTCGGTTTGCTGATACAGATGAACCATGCTTGGGGGATGTCTATGATAGCATGGACACAATGTTGGAGAAAATAAAAATTGAAATACAAAAGAGAGAGAATGATCCTGAAGACACCCTTTACAAAAGGGTGGAAGCAATCGTTCTTCATCGTTGGAACAAGATGACAACACCATTGCACCTCCTTGCATATGCCCTATCTCCAAGGTACTATACTAGAGAAGTACTTTCTATCCCAGGGAGAATACCGCCATATAGAGATCTTGAAGTTGCTAGAGGGTATAAGAGTGCATTTAAGAGACTCTTCAATGATCCAGAAATGGAGACAAGTGTTATGAAAGAATTTGGAATGTTTATCATAGGAAAAAATCTTAGCCCTTCTGTTGCCAAAGACCAATACAAAATGGATGCTATTACATGGTGGTACCTCCATGGTCAAGTTTATATGTACCTCCAACCTCTTGCAATCAAGATCCTCTCACAAGTAAGTTTTTTTTTTTGCCACTTGTATTGTAGAATTTAACACTTAACATTCTTGAATTTATCTTGCATTTTTTATTTTTAATTTTGTTGGTTTTCTCTCTAGGTTGCAAGCTCTTCTGCTGCTGAACGGAATTGGAGTACATACTCCTTTATCCACTCAGTGAAGCGTAACCGGTTGGCTGCAAAAAGAGCTGAAGACTTGGTGTATATTCATTCCAATTTGCGTCTTCTGTCACGTAAGGAACCTCAATACAAGGAGGGGGCAGCAAAGCTTTGGGATGTAGCACCCGAGTCTGCTGACTTGGATGCAACCATTCAAGATCTTGCTAGAGCCACTATGGATGATGTGGATGATAATGATGATCATGACATGCATGGTGCTGGAAGTGGAAGCGGAACCGCTTTGGGTTCAAATGATGATGATCTTGAAGTTGAAGCCACTGAAAATCCAAATCAAGATGACTTTTTTGATAATCCTTTTGATGATTGATGAACATTGAAATTGAATCATGTTTCAACTTTCATGAACTACATTTTGTAATTCAGTAATACTGTAATTGTGATGATTTCCATAATTGATATCATTGATATGGCGTATTTGAATATTTTTCAACTATCAATTGACATTTAATATTTATCTTTGGCATTTGGCATTGATCAATGATCAAGTATCATACTATGAAATGATTTAGTTTTACAATTCTGTATATTTCTCTTATTTTTTTGTATATATAATACATATATATATATATATATATATATATATATACACGTACCCAAACCCCTAAAAAAAATTTTCACGTACCCACGTATCGGGTTCTCGTACCCGAACCCGAATCGGTAACTTAGGTAAATTCCTGAAGGCGCTCGGAATGTCAAGAAAAACACATCACTGCGAAGCTCTCTGAAAACCCACAAAGAATCCGCCATCCAATCATCAATTCACGAGCAATGGCAACCCTCAAAACACGAAACCCTAATTTCACCTTCCGAGTAGCCTACGGGTCTCCAGAATAGGCCAACGGTCAACAGAAAAGATCATGCTCGAGAAGGGGACATTACACAGACTTAGTCAACTTTCTTTAGTGTTCTTCAATTCCTCCAGTTTGACCCTTGCTGCTTTGATCTCAGATCACCGCTGACTGATGAGTCTGATGATCTTGCTAAGACGTGGGATGGAATACCAACTCAGTCTCGGAAAGGATGACTGGCTTCACGGATTGTGAAAGTTGATTTTGGTACTCCAAAAGCATGGGCGCCCCTGGCTTGCAGGGTTGGTTTTGACCTTTTGACCTATGATTATCAACTTGCAAACTTTCACGAACTTCCCTAGCTTGGTCTCTGTCATTAGGTGTTTGACTTGTCTATTGTCTTTGCTGACGGTGTCATTGTTGAGATTGATCTAAATAGAGGAGGTCATCCTAGAGGTGATTAAGCCTGCAAACTGTATCTGGTTGTCCAAAAAGTTGGGCGCCTATTCCTTGGAAACTGCAGTTTCTTTAACACTTGTTCAATTTCTCCATGTTCTTCATTTAGCCTTCGCCTTTGGTGTTTTCTACTTGATCTCTGACTCTGAATACTTGACAAGTCCTGTGAATGTGTAGTTGGATTGATCGTGAAGCTGAGAGAGTGTTGAACAAATGCCTTGTAGAAAGCAGTTGTTGAAAACCTCAATCGGCGGCTCCAACTGATGGGCGCCCCTAGCCTACAGGGGCGCCTTTGATTTGATTTGCATTGATTTAGCCTCCATTTAACATGCTTGAATGATTAATAGTTGTTGTCATTTGATGTGTCTCGTAGGCTGGCGAACAAGTTCGTTGCAAAGCTGAGTTGATGCCGAGGAGATCATCCGAAGACAGGCTTGCTCAACAACTGACATCTGGAGCATCTAATTCAAGGGCACCCCTAGTCAACACGGGCTCTTTTTTCATGTTTTGACTACTAGCTTTGATGTTATTTGCCTTCAACATCTTTTGTCTTCGCCTCTGTTGTCGGGTGATCAACGAATCAGGTGAACCTGCTTGATGATGTGTTGGAAAGCCAGCAAAATTACGAAGGAGATGACTGTCTTGGCAAGACCTGATGACTGCCTTTGACCTCTTGAACTCATGGGCGCCACTGGTTAGCAAGGGCTCTTTTGACTGCAGCTTCATCAGTTCCTTTAAGATCTTCATCCCTTCGCACTTCGCGTTTACCATTGTAGCTTAACTGACTTGATCACCGTTGTTGATGACGTGGACGTGTTCACCGTAGCAATTGCTTTCACCATGCTGCATGTACAAGTGCTTGAAAAATTCACCAAGGCATTGACTACGTAGCAACTTTTTGGCAGCAAGGCGTGCATCTTCAAGACTTAGAAAAAATTTAGCATTTTCGACCTTTGAAAATTCCCTCCATCGAGAAGCATCTTTTTGAAAAGTTTTCGCCATAGATTCTTGCTTGAAGCTTTTGAGGCTTGGATTTTGACGCTTGGTATTGGCCATTCTGCCATTAATAGCTGCGGAGGTTCTAGCTTTCTTCCTGAAAAATGAAAATAGACCCACCAAAGTAACTTTTTAGTGATTTTGATTTGACTAGTGTGATCGTGGAGTCAAATTATCCTATCGAAATCATTTTCAATCATTTCTAGAAAGGTTCTATTTTTTAGGGTTTTCCTAAAAACAAGGGTTTGAAACCCTAATTTTCAAATTTTCAGAATTTTGCAAGTATCTTCCTTGACATAAACCCACAAAAACCCTACGTTTGCTTTGACCTAAAACATACTTTTGACAATAGTTTTTCATGATTTGGATTATTTTAAGCAAAATGCCTTATTGAAGCAAAAAGTTATTATGGGTACAACATCCCTCACTGTAAGATGGAGTAATGCAAATAGAAATCTCAATGAAAAGCAGATTGCTGCTCCAGAAATAATTCACAAAAAAAGAGAGAGAGTGTGGCATCCCAAATGAAGAAGTCTGGCTACTATTTATACAACAAGCTAGCAACCACAAAGCCTATAGTTTAGGCATGTGAATCGACACCATTCTCATTTGAATTATTCAACCTGGAGGTGGCACTAAATTAAGTTTGTACTCAACAATGACCAAGGTGAATCGACTTCAAATTTTCCCAGCATTAAGAAGACTATTTCCAAAAGCACATGGAGAAATTCATAAATCAACACCTACAAAAAAATGGTTTCAGAGGTGGTGCCAAACTCATGAGATGGCGGGATTTTCATAATTTGAGAAGAAGTCAACCATATTTCATTTACACATAGACAACATCAACTATTTTTTGGGTTGAGTCGACGAAATTCATTTATTGTGTTCAATTTGGTCAAGCTTCAGATTTCGACCTGGTCAAAAACCATAATGATTTAGGCGCATTTCATGGATTATCCCTGCGTGTTCACTAACAAGTGATGCATGATTTCCTTCAAATCCATATTTGTTTCAAAGTCTGAATTTCCTCTCATCAGCCATATCAGCATAAATTAAGCCAAAGTCCAAATACGTGATTTGAAGTCTTTATCAATTCGACCCATTTATTAAATCGACTCATTTAAGCAATTCAAAAATAATTGGATTTCCAAAGTTTATAATAAAATGTAATATATATATATTAATATAACTATAATATATATAATATTTATCAAATATATATATATATATATATTGTGAGCCAGTCAGCATACATCCGATATATGTATATATATATATACATACATATATATGTAAATTCGTAAGGAAATAATAATAATATTATGAATATCCACATTATACAGGATGTGTGCATATATACATATATATACCTATATATACCTCTATGTACACGTATGTGTAGGTATACTATATCGATGCATCTGTATGAGCAGATCCATTTGCCAACGTACGCTTGTATCGATATGTATATACATATAGATACGTGTATATACTATATACTATACATATGTATATATGTCCACATCTAATTCACTTACATCCATTTACGTTACCATCATATTGATAGGTGTGTACGTGTGGTATCTCTATACATATGCATATAAGTGTCGATAGATCCTTCTGAAACGCGTACATATATACATACTTCCACCTACATCCCTCCTATCCATACAATCGTAATATCACAAGACAGATCTCAGAAACCAAATAGATAAACATCACTCGCAAATGCAGGCAAAAGTAAACAAGACTCCTAATGCAAACATACAAGCTATGGATGACTTACCTATAACCCACACAAACTGACTTAGTTCACTCAATCTAAGGTGGTGTGTGAATGCTCGGATTAGTTTACTTTACCGGTTACCCGACCAAGATCTTCTCCCAAGTGATATTTCCCCTCTCCCTAGAGAAATGGACATTTACCTGCAACCACTAGCACATGCCTTGGCAGTCAATTGTTCACAACAATAAGCAGCATATATAAACATCTTCAAAGTTAGAATAACAGTAATTTAATAACCATCTATTCTCCTTTATGCAGCATTTTACCATAAATAACATCAACTAAGATAACATCAAATGAAACAACATCAAATGAGATAACATCTATATTGATAACAAGGTACAAGCATCATTAATTCATCTCCAGAATTCACATTACATTCACATTTACCCTATGTAGTAATAGTAAATAGTAACTTCACAATTTGGGGTGTAACATCACTGCCTTGCTCCTACAGATGTTAGAATTGTCAGCAGAACATAATCAGCTAAGTCAGATGGTTGTATATGGGAAACGCCTGAAACACTGGGAAGAAGAGTTTTCCACAAGGGGCTGCTTCATACTTTCAGAGTTGTACCAATTGAGGTACAATGCCCACAAACTTCATGTACAGATTCAGGAGTCGGAGCAAGACATAGTGGTAGACAAACCACAGAATGAGAACATGATCTATCACCTGAGGACGGCATACGACGGTCACTGAAGAAGAGGATAAGGAAGCAATTTTTACTTGGAGAGAACAATTAATCTTCAAAGTAAAAGTACATGAAACAATTTATGCAGAATTGACCGAGAGCAGAGAAAAGGTGGCAAGTGCTATCAAGTTCGTAAGAACATTCGTATCACAAGTCCCTTGCCAATATCAGTGTGAGGATGGTGAATACATCGAGCTCGCTAACATGCAGTTAGAATTTCAGAGACTCATTCACAGTATCTTCATTGGTGATTCAGTTGGCTGTAAGTTGGATCAACTTGCAGTCATGTCAGCATTATTTGATGAGGCGGCCAAGAGTGGAAGAGAACTGCAGAGTTAGATCGCAGGCGGTGAAAAGAGACACCGAGTACTTCAAAGGAGTACCAATGCTCCAGATGGTGATGCTATCAACAACCTCATGGAGGGGTTAATTGCTCGAGATCACGGCCAATGAACTACAAATCAGGACGTCCCATCTTTTCAGGGTAGACATTAGACACAATAGTTAACATGATGCTTCTTTCCAAGTTAACTCGTTGTCCCATATATCATTGTATGTCTATTTTGGAATCACCTATGTACATATGGAGTTCTCATTTAGTTAGATTTCAATTAACTGATGTTAGTTATCAGTTAACTCTCATATCAATAAGGACTTATGTGTTGCAAGGTCCAATTAGTTTTGTTTAGAATCAGTTAACTGAGGCAATTTTTCCAGTTAACTGTTAAGTTGCATACATTTAGGTTTAAGAATAAATCTTGCATGCTTGCAAGATTGATGTTAACTCAAGGATATTTTAGAGTTCTCTACTCCTTTGAGGTTCTATAAATAAGAGCACCCTTGCTCATTTCAATAAGCTTTATTTCAACCTACACCTCGGATAGAGTATTTTACCTCCTTGAGAATCCTAAGATAAAGTTTATCGTATACCATTCCCAATTGCTCCTAATTCCTCTTGCTCTGTTTTTCTAGAGGAGATAGGATAGTTTTAGTGTTAGCCTAGTTGTAGTTAAGATCTACAAAACCAAAGAAAACCTTAGCTGCAATGTATATGGTTTTATAACCTTGTGCCTATACCAGCTGAATCAAAAACATAGGAATTAGATTACTTTATTTTTTATGCATATCAGCAAAAGAGGGAGCTTCCCCTCCTAATTCAAAGAGCGGTTAATATTGTGCATAGTTGTTTGTTGCCAATACGCACTCCAGAGGTGCGAATTGTAACGCCAACACATATCAAACTGCCAGGATCATAGGGTGTCAAAGAACCAACCCTATGCCACTCTCCAATGCTAAGGAGATGATACAACTCTCCTCCAAACTCTCCAACAACTTCTGTCCTCCAAGGATAACAAAAGGAAACCTTGTCCCCATTAATAGAGCAGTTGTCCCCTACCAACTGATGGAGTGGGACTCCATCACTGCGGGCTGAACTAACACTGCCATCATGTTCACTGAAACCACAACTTCCCGATAGCCACACCTCCAACAGAAATTCCTAAAATGAGGAAGTTGCAAACTCTACCAAGGTCACATCTACATGATGGAAATCTGATCCCTAACCCTGTAGACAACCATCTGAAAATAGTAGAGTCGGACTCTCACAATCTCTCCTCTATGACTTGTTAGGTTGTTGATCACAATCAGCTGCATAAAATGAAATTTTTGATTAGCTTCCAGGAGAGGGAAACATATCAACATGGAAGCCAATCTCCCCACTAGATGACACCATGCATCCCTCCTGTAAAGAAGATGGGATAGCGTTGTCATTGGTCACACAACTCTCCACACAATCCACCTCTTCATCACAAGACCTATCCATAACATTCTCTGCATCACCTGAAATGGGTTCATATTCAGGAACACCTACTACAACATAATGTTCCCTGTTATGCTCATCCCATGCACTCATTCCATTGGTGTCACCTACACCTGTAAATGAAATGGATATTTCCACATCCTCAATATGCACATTCCCACAATTTGTGGATATACCTGAAGGCTGCAATAGATAGTTGAATGTTGGTTGCGGGTGATGATGACTGCGCTAAGCTCAACTCCACTCTAAGCTTATCAATCCAAGTCTCTGACTCTTGAAGGGCCATTTGAGTGCTCCTCAAAGAATTGATAGTGACCTCAAGCTCATGAGTGAGCTCATCAATCTCCTCTTCTTTCCCCATTAGTGCATCATAATAAATTCCATCAAGTATGAGAAGATGATCTCTGTCAGATAGCAATTGTAGGTAACTAGTTTTCATCACCCCCAATGCATCTCTAAGTGCCTCAAACTCAACAAAGGAAAGATCACCATCAAAGTGCTCATGTGTGACTAGAGTCCTTCAACAACAGTTTGCCATCAACTGTTGAACAACATCAAAGTGTTCTATGGATGTAGAAATCATGCCTTCATTCACCTTCAATTGCCCTACCAAATGATGAGACCCCTAAAACATATCATTTCCACACAAACTTTATGATTTGTAATCAGCACTATGATAGGATGTTGAATCACCATCATTAACAGATTGGAGAACATCATCATGTGTGCCATCAACATTGCACACATCCTCATCAAATGTACTGTTGTTATGAACCTCATAGGATGGCTCAAATGGAATATTAGAGGCTGTTGTTTTGACATCATAGCACACTTCCTCTTCCAAAATAGATGTGTACATCCAAGGCATCGTCCTGGAACTCTGCCAAACTATCATCATGAAGTATGGAATTCTTGTCACCTACCATATCAGATTTGAACCTTTTTTCTTCCACCTGTTTACTTGGGCATAGATGATTCAGCTCCCAAGGACCCTTGCAAGTAGAACAAAGGTTTAGTTTCCTTAACTCATTTTTGCTACCCTTCTGAATTTTTTCTGTGGAATCCTCATTCTCATTTGCCTTGGGTTCTAACATTTCATTTTCCGCCTCTCCCTTGTGTTTGGGTTTTAACAATGTCCAACAATACCCCTTGATGTCTGGGTCCCTCATAAGTTAGGAGAGTCCTGCTAACAACTTGGATATAGAATTCTCTGTAGTCATCTTCCCACTGTCTGCACTTTGTTGTATACCTATTAATTTACCCCTGAAGTTGTTCACCTCTGAACTAAGTTTTGAGTTGTTTTTTGCTCAATTCTATTAGTTTGAAAGATGAAACATTTTGTCAAACAATTTGTACAATACTAAACTGATTTGCAATGTTTCTAGTTGAATTTCAAACAGGCAAGGTATGCACAAGATTGTTCTTATAAATACTTTTCTATTGTGAGTGCCTTCACAACTCATATAACTAGTACCACATGGGAATTATAATAATAGCAACATAACTGATCAGACAATATTGCTCATACCCGATAATTGATGTGCACGGTCTGATCAATATATACTGGACAATTCCCTTGAATTCTGATATGAGTTGTTCCCAAGTTACAATTAAATGGAAATGATTTGCACTAGACTTCTATAACTGGCGGATGCTATTTGTGTTGATCTGAAATTGTCTTATTTGACTTTCACTTCCCACGATTTGGTTTGTACTCATATCTGGTGACCACTCAAAATAGATAAATATCGATTCCTTCAAATAATATGGATTCCTTTACAATTGGAGGCAAGGAGATTTCACATACTTTGCTTTGTCTTTGTCTGATGATCTAGCGGCTCTAACTGCAAACCTCAGTTTGTCTTCTAGCGCTGAAGGTTAGAAGAATATGACTCCCCAAGTATTATAGCCTGTGCAAGAATTGAACTGTGTTGCCTCCACGTGGACTACCACAGGCATATGACGCTACCCAAGGAATATACGAAATCATAAGGAAGCCATAATGGGATTGATGGACTATGAAAGAAGCGCTTGATTTGTCTGCTAGCACTAGAGACTTTGGGAGTATCGGCTCCTTTTAATTTTTCTTTTCTAATTTGAAGATTCCTTGTGATTCCTCAACCAATCAAATTATCAGGCCCTTACAATCACACACACAAGCAGGACCAAACAGCTTATAAAAGGCTCCAAAATAGACACGGCAATGTGAAGACTAAGGAATCTAAAGCTATCGACTCAAGACTTAATAATATAATCATTGCCTTCCTTATTACGACGACCATGGGAGATACTTTTCTAAAGGTTGTGCTGCTATGCAAATCATCAACCATCTACAGATTGGCAAAAGTATTCAAATATACTATAAATTTTGTTCCCTGCACTATTTATCAACTAATACCCCCAAAATAGTGTTATTGATATTTTCATTCGGAGGCAAATATCAATAGAAGCTTTACTGATAAAGCTATTATAGATATCGTCTGCTTTCCATACCACCAAAATGAATAACAAACCCAGAAATTCAACCATTGGTCTTCAACAAATAATATCAATATTCTACAAATTTGAATAAATTCTTCAAACCTTAAAGAAGAAAATTTCTTTACACAAGATGGTACGAAAACTGCTTTGGTACCACTAAAATATCCCACCCCCTAGTAGGATATTTACTATCTGACTTCCGACTGCCTGCTTGTTTTTGGGTTTTCTGGTTTTTGAACAAATTGCCAGATAATGCATAACAAAGAAATGCTAAAGCACAAATATATTATTATATCAGATTAATTAATGCCATGAGATTACATTGAAAGCATTCATACCCAGATGATAATTTATGATCTTGAAAGCTCTGTAAAATCCTGAAGGATGATCTCCAGGAAACTGATGAAGCTCTGTGATAACATCTGAATAAGATTATCTCTCAGAATGCCCTTTGAAGATCTTCCACACCTATAGACATTGTTCTCTCTGAGGGGTTTCGACCTCAAGAAAGCCCGAATCTTCAAACTGCCAGCAAACCCTTGCTGAAGCTCATCTCCAAATTTCCCCAAACAAGAATTATAATCCCGAATTACCAAAATGACCTTCAAATGCCCTTTTATAATATTCAATTTGCATTTGACTTCATCTCATTTAATTTACTTTCATTTCATTTACTTTTCCCTCCTTTTTAGTGCACAACTTATAATATAAAGTATACTTTAATAATCACTTATATCTCCCCTTTAAAAATAACACTTTAACACTTATCATAAAGTATATTTTCAAAGCATTAAAATCCCCTTTTAATTAAGTCCTTGTGTCTCCCTTTAAATTGGCACTTAAGTCTATACCATAAAGTGCACATTAAAATCACTTATATCCTTTTAATATAAAGTCCCCTTAAATATACTATAATAATGCACATTATTATTTGGCATTATTAAAATTAAATGCACAGGAGCAAATTAACACATATAACTCCAGGATATAATTATCCCACCATGTCAAACATGTAACTCTGCCAACTGACCATACTAGTGACTTACTATAAATAGTAAGTATGCATCAAAGTCTCTTAAACGGCCTCCCAAAGGACGCACCACAAATAAATTGGGATGAAGAGCTGAAGAATACTGAAATAAGCACCAAACGATCTGCTGTCGAACCAAAGACTACCCTCAAAAGGGTCCCCTAAACACTCTGTTAGCTTACAGGGACCAATTAATAGACTAATTGTTGTGCCTGACCACTGCCTAGGAAAAAGGGACATTACAGAGCATCCAAGTTTGCATAGTATTTTTTGCTAGGAGTTGCTTCACTTGGCAAGAACATAATCTAAACTCTATAGACATAACAACATGATTCATAGTGTTAGCAAGGTGATACTTGAACATCCAGGTTCGCATTTGCTTCGAGATAAGCAAGTCTGGGAAGGGTGAATTGTCATGTCCCATTTTAAGGATTAGATCCATGTAAAATACTTAGCCTATCCCCTTTTTTTGTAGGCTCTAAAAATAATAATAAAGCGGATCTAATCACTCTATTTTTAAAGGGGCAACATAAAATATTATTTTTGGTCCTGCGTAATATTTTAAAAGTGCTTTTTATACTTTCGATGTAATTCAAAAAGCGGCTTTTCTATGTAATTTAAAAGAATTTTTAAATACTTGCAGGGATAAGCAAAATAACTAAAACAAATTAAACACTAGACATAATGTCAAAGATTTAGTCCTATACTTAAAATTTGAAGAAAAATTCTTCCATACAAACTATTTTATTTTGTGTTGTTTGGCAATAGATAAATTAAACACTAACACAATGTAACAGATTTGTACCCCTACTATAAAGCACAAATAAGTGGAAAGGAAAGTACAGTTTTAAATTTTATAATGGAAGAATGAGCACATAAGTTGTTTGAGAAAGAACAAAATGAGGTGGAAATAGTAACTCATGGGTTCTTAAGAAGACAAGAGGAAAATAGTACACTCAATACTTGGTGAAATGCAAGAATAAGACAACTGAAAAGCAACGTTGATGAGTGGATCCAAAGTTGCTAAACATAGAATCTCAGTTTTCAAGTTTACAAGATGTTTATGAACTAGAACAAAGGGTACATTTCTTCTACCTAGCATGTATGATGCGGCAGTATCTAGGGTAAAAACGCAATTCTATATCAGCCAAAAACAAAATATATGTATGGTGAGAAGAATTGTGGTTTTGGTGTGTAATATCCCCATTTTAGCCATACACTCTTCTATGTCTGATAGACTATTTTTGGAAGCCCGTAGGCCAGTCAGAAGCCGAAATTAGGCTTTCAATTTTTTGAGAACGTTTTGAAGGCTTGCATTTGAGATTTTCTAATGCATGTCTGATGGAGCTTTCAAGATTTTCGAAGAGCTTCAGGATGAGGTAACATGCATGACAAAATATTGACTTGCATTTTTGGTTGATTCCTAGGTAGTTTTGGAGGCTTGCATGTTGGTGTTTTGCAGTTTGGATTATGGATTCCTTCCGGGTTTTCAAAGACCTTCGCGGTGATGTGACATGCAATGGAAACAAAAGACTTTTTCGGAGTTACTATTTTTAATAAGTCACGAAGGCTGCCTGGTTTGTGCTCAAAATGAGTTTGGAACAACTTACTATTTTTAGCAGTATGTTATTTTTAGTAAGTTCTATTTTTGGCAATGCTATTTTTAGCAAGGTTTTTGCAGTTTAGTTCAGTGGCTATTTCTAGCAAGTCAGTATATTCAGTTGGTCTCCAACCTTTGAGGTGATTATTTTCAAGGGTTTGGTGGCTTAAGTGATTTTCAATTTTAGACGCCTTAGCTGGAAATTATAAAGTTAAATAATTACTAAGGCTAATTGGGATGCCACTTAGGAGAGATAAGTGATTTTTATAATGTTTATTAATTAAGCATTATGGAGGCCTTATTTGATGAATTAATGTTTAAGTGAATTATTCCAAATGCTAAAGTGAACGATTTCTGGAGGAGGAAATATTTAAGTCCATAATAAAGTATTTTTCACTTAATAAGGGGGATGCCTAACTTATGAAATATTCACAATTTTTATTAAAGTTATATTTTCTCATGTTGGATGCCTAGTTGAGGAGGTAAATGAAGTTCAAATGAAATGCTAATATGAGAGGTGAATGTGAATTTGAATTGGGCGCCCTAATTGGAGGGAAAAGTGGATTTGAATAGAGGAGAAAAGTTATAAATATGAGCCTTGGCCTTCATTTGCAGTTATCCATTATCTTTCATACTCAAATGCTGTTGAAATTGTTTTAGGCTTTGGCTTCGAGGAATGCATACCTCCTAGTTCCTTCCTTCCAGTCTTCTTGCTTGAGAGATAGTACCTGTTGGATATTAGACTGCTTCTCATTCAGAGATAGAAGATTGAGCATTATAGTTGAAGTTTTGATGTTTTTCTTGGTTTTACAGGTTGTTGGTTTAGTAGTGCTGAAAGTGATTTTCAATCATAAGTCATTGTGTGAATTTTTATTCCTTTTCTATGTTCAAGGCGTCCCTTATTGCAGATTTTAAGATTTTATATTGGAGTATTTAATTTTCTAGAGAGGCCGCCCCTCCTTGATGGTTGAATCTTGCTTGCCAATACCTTGGAATGCGTGCATAAAATAATGGTGGGTGTTTAATACTATTTCATTGTCTAGACTTGGGTGCCTACCCCCTAAGCTTCCTTTGCTTTCAGTTTCATGTCATTCGGAGGTGTATTGATGGAGTTATGAGCATTTTGGTGTGTTCTAGGCTTGCTGGTTTGCATTTTCAGTTTACTGGTTTAGTATATCAGATTATCTAGAGTTGGAGTTTTGGTTTGTTTTTTCATGGTTGGGAGTCTCTTGGAGTTTGGAAAAACATTTGATATCATTTATAGCTTCTTGGATAGTATTAACTATTGATTTCTCGCAAATTGCTCTCATATTGTAACATTGAATTAGTAGTATTGATCAACTCTTTATATTTTTGCATTATCTATTGTAATTCTCACGATTGTGGAAGAGACTGACCTCACCATCTTTACTTTCAGCTTTTCTTTATTGTATTGTTCGTTGAATAAGCGGAAGGAGTCGGCAAGCCGCCCAATCTTTACTTTCCTTGCACTTTGTAATCATCATATCGCTGATCGACTAAGCCGTCCATTTACTTTTTGTACTAGCATTCATATTGCTGATTGGTTGTGCCGTCAAATCACTCCTGCTGAAATAAGTGGTCGAGTTGCATAAACTTTACTTTCCAGCATCGTACTTCATTCAGTTTGGAGACTTACGATCCCCAGTGCCATATGTTCACACCTTGCCCAACATTGGGATCCTGGTGTACATTCTTGGCGTAGGGTTACTTTCAGCAGTTGATTTGATTTTGGCTAATGCTAACGGGTGCCTTTGTTGAAGTCTTATTGCAAAAAAATGAAAAAAATTATAAGGGGGTCATTTCAATGGTATCAGAGCCAAAGTTCCTACCATCTTGTTGGGAGAACATAAAAAATAGTGTTGCCACAATGGATTTCAGTAGATATGCCAAACAGTTCAAGAGGCAATGTGAACATGAGGCTTCCATACTCCATGAGGAATATCAAAATATGACAGATAATTTTAACAACGATGTTTCTTTTGACTCCTACTTGAATTGTGTGTTGATTTTGAGCCCTGGAAAATTGGGTGTGACTACATCAAGAAAAAGATTAAAAAGGAAGCAGAACATGCCTTGGTTGAAGGATTAGGGAAGGAAGAAGAAGTGTCTGTTTGTGGATTGCAGCCCACAAATAAGCAAGTTGAAGAGAAAAATCAATCATCTAGTATTGAAGATGGCACAAGCTAGGTGCACATGTCACCTCAAAATGATCGTGAGTTTGATGAAGAAATCTTGACAGTAGAAGAGCTTGTGGAAGAGCCCCATAATACTTCCCTAGACTTGCATTTGATAGGAAGTGATGAAGATCAGTTCGATGACAAGAACATAACAGCAATCTTCAATTCTAATGAGGATTCATCCAATGAAGGTCTTGAGACAAATGTATTCACAGAAGATTCCAATAATACCATTGTGTGGGTTGAGTTCGCTAAAGAGGAGCAAGCTAAGGATAATTTGGGTGGTGACATTGAACCAACTTATGATCATTACCATAGTGATGTTGTTGGTGGTGATTCCAATGTGTTTATACCTCCTCTTGTTGAAGATTTGGTGATGGATAACTCTCCCCTTGTTGCTGTCCAGACTTCTCAAGAGTTTTCACAAGACAAATTTATGTCAAGTAGCCATGAAGACTTCTTTGGTGTGCATTGGGCTGCTAATGATGAAATCAGTAACACACCTAGTCACGATAGGTCCATTGAAGAAAAGAATCATAAAACATTCAAGGCAGCCAGCTTTGGTGATTCTTTATACAATGATAGTGACATGGGTGGCATTGGGTTTGCTTATCAAACTACGCCCTTGGAGAGAGTTGTTTTTGAAGATATCAGTTTAAGTGAGTTGGGAGGTGACTTGTTCAAAGAGTCACCACTCCAAGAAGGGTACGAAGAGCACTTATCTGTTGATCAAAAACAATCAATTCCCCAGCACTTGGCATCCAAGTGTGAAAACATTTAGTGATGACAAAGAAACTGTGTGGGACGCGTTTCCCTTTGATCCTGATGAAGCTCAAAAATTTCATTGCTTTGCAAGCTATGAGGGGGCTGCCATAACCTTTGCTCATGGAGACAGTAAAGTGGAAGTGGAGCTTGAAGACCATATGACTCTTGGTGATTAAGAGTTAAAAGGTGTTCTTAAAAACAGATCTGATTTATCAATGCATGAAGCCGCGTGTAAGCAAAGGCACGAAGAATTTGTGGAGTCTAGTTCTCTTTATGATATTGAGCAATTTCAGCTACTGGGTGGTGAAGGAAAGGAGTCTTCGACCAGCTATGAGGGTAGCAAAGACGAGAAACACATTTTTGATTTTCAGTTGCAGCCTATTAGCAGTTCACCATCTTTGCATGTTTACGAGTGGGAAGATCAATGAAAGGTATCTTTTGAAAAAGAAGTGCAACCTCTATCCCTATTTGATCGCACACACAATTTTGTTAAAGATCTCTACTGGAAGGTTCAGTTTGAAGAGATACGAAGTGGAGTTAAGGATGAAGTTGCTCTTCCTAATTTGCAACATATCCAAAGTTCCATGTAGACATTGAAATCAGCATACATACACTTGATTGAAGATCGAGATTATACCTTCAAAATTGCAAACAAGACCATTAGTGCTTTCCAAGAAAAGGAGAAGAAGGTTGATGAGCTCACTCTAGAGCTCGAATCAACAAAGGACATGTTGAAAGAAACTCAATTGGCTCTAACAAAGGTTGAAGACCAGTTTGCTAACTTCAAAATTTTCAAGGAGCAAGAGGGTGCACAAAGAGCTAAAGAAATCAAACAACTGATTGGAGAGTTTGATAGTCTTCAACAGGAGTTTGATCTTGAAAGCGTCTCAAGAAAATCAAAAGTTGCATGTGCAGATTTGGAGCAGCAAGATGAAAAGAATGACTTTCAAGTTTTTGGCAATCCTCTCTTTGAAGTGGGTGTTGAGGAAAGTTATGATCATCCTCTCTTTGTGATGGATGATGTGACATCAAACCAAGAGGAAATCTGTTTTGACACTAATGTCGAAGGGGAAAGTTCTAGCACTTCTTCCAACAGCGGGATAACGATACATGAAGAATTTACTGTTGTTCCTAGCCTATCCACCCTTCAGGAGATGGAAAATCAAGAATCAAGGAGGAATGGAGTCACTAATCTTGACTGGCAACAAAGAGTTGATTGGCACTCCAATAAAGAGTTTATTCATTATCTGATGCAAATGCTTGTCAGATTCCTATCAGAACTCATGCTTGCACCACCTTCTTTAAGAGTAACTAAATTCATAATGGAGTTTGACGAAGGGTTCCTTGAATCTTTCCAGCAACTCTTGTCTCATGATTTCGAATTCAACTTTCTTAGTGAATTCAGATTTGTTGAATACTTTTTGGAGTTTCAAGAAGTGATGATTCAAATAGAATGTATTGATCAAAGCATTCTAGTCAAAGTAATCCTCCATCTGCGGAATGGTTTTTCTTTACTTATGATTTGGGATCCCGGTATCAACTTGCATTTGAGATCTGACAAGAAGGTATGTTGGAACAATAAGCCTCAAATTTTCAGTTCTCTGGATGTTGTTACCTTCTTTATCAGCCATTTGAAGATTATTTCTAATGTTCAATTGGAGTTTTGGAGAGAAAAGTTGAGCAACGAATGGTTCTTGGTTGTGATGAAATCTTCAGCAAAATTGTTTTCAGTTGTGGATATGAGCAGAAATGATATTTTGGATGCTGATTTTGAATTTTGCAGCAGCTATCTATCTCCTTGGATGTTGATTTTCCTTAAATAAAATCTCAAGTTGATCATTTCAGTCTTGTTTGGCAGCTGGTGCATTCAATTTCAGACTTTCCAATCTCTTCCCAGAGATGGTTTATCGCTTCAAATGAGAGAAATGGTGGTTCGGAGAGTGCATAATCAGCTTTTGGATAGAAATCGTGCTCATTCTAGTGGCTAGCTTTGTACATTCTCTTGTACAAATGTTTGGGACAGTGAACCATTGCTCGATTGGGCTTGGCATTTCGAGACTCTTACCGTTGAGATCCTATTTGATGCTTTAAGAAGTTATGCTGATGTTTTTGAATTGATTAGATTATTCTTCTTTGTGTTCAGATTGGTGACGGTTATTGGCATTGCAGATGTTAACTCCTCAAAGTTTATTGGGCTTGAGATGCTAGATTTTGATTTCAATCCTTCCTTGTTTCTCAGTTTGAACTTCAGGAATGATAACTCCTTGAGGTTGCAGGGAAGGTTAGTGCAGTTTTGGTTCAATGGCTTCATATGTATGATTAGAGTGGAGCAGCATCAATATGGTGGTTCTTTTCATAGATTGACAGGGGACCCTGGGAACAATTGGAGTGTTGTGCAATTGTTTAAGGACAAGCAATTTTGAGAAGGGCGGACTCTAATGTCCCCATTTTAGCCATACGCTCTTCTGTGTCTGATAGCCTATTTTCGAAAGCCTGTAGGCCAGTAAGAAGTTGAAATTAGGGTTTCCACTTTTTTATAAGGTTTTGAAGGCTTGCATGCGAGATTTTCTGATGCATGTCTGATGGAGCTTTTTGGGTTTTTGGAGAGCTTTAGGATGAGGTAACATGCATGACAAGATATTGACTTGCATTTTTAGCTGATTCCTTAGAAATTTTGGAGGCATACGTGTTCATGTTTTGCAGTTTGGATTTTGGATTCCTTCTGGGTTTTAAAAGAGTTTTGCAGTAATGTGACATGCAACAGAAACAAAAGATTTTTCCGGACTTACTATTTTTAGTAAGTCACAACGGCTGCCTAGTTTATGCTCAAAATGAGTTTGGAACAACTTACTAGTTTTAATAAGTTCTATTTTTGGCAATGCTACTTTTAGCAAGGTTTTTGCAGTTCAATTCAGTGGCTATTTCTGGCAAGACAGTATATTCAGTTGGTCTCCAGCCTTTGAGGTGATTGTTTTGGCAGGTTTGGTGGCTTAAGTGATTTTCAATTTTAGACGCATTAGTTGGAAATTATAAAGTTAAATAATTATTAAGGCTAATTGGGATGCCACTTCAGAGAGATAAGTGATTTTTATAATGTTTATTAATTAAGCATTATGGAGGCCTTATTTGATGAATTAATGTTTAAGTGAAAATTATTCCAAATGCTAAAGTGGACGATTTCTGGAGGAGGAAATATTTAAGTCCATAATAAAGTATTTTTCACTTAATAAGGGGGACACCTAACTTATGAAATATTCACAATTTTTATTAAAGTTATCTCTTCTCATGTTGGACGCCTAGTTGAGGAGGTAAATGAAGTTCAAATGAAATGCTAATATGAGAGGTGAATGTGAATTTGAATTGGGCGCCCTAATTGGAGGGAAAAGTGGATTTGAATTGAGGAGAAAAGTTATAAATATGAGCTTGGCCTTCATTTGCAGTTATCCATTATCTTTCATACTGAAATGTTGTTGAAATTGTTTCAGGATTTGGCTTCAAGGAATGCATACCTCCTAGTTCCTTCCTTCCAATCTTCTTGCTTGAGAGATAGTACCTAGCTGGATATGAGACTGCTTATCATTCAAAGATAGCAGATTGAGCATTATTGTTGAAGTTTTGATGTTTTTCTTAGTTTTACAGGTTGTTGGTTTAGTAGTGCTGAAAGTGATTTTCAATCATAAGTCATTGTGTGAATTTTTATTCCTTTTGGGTATTTGCTCATTCCTTTTCTATGCTCAAGGCGTCCCGTATTGCAGATTTTCAGATTTTATATTGGAGTATTTAATTTTCTAGAGAGGTCGCTCGTCCTTGATGGTTGAATCTTGCCTGCCAATACCTTGGAATGTGTGCATAAAATAATGGTGGGTGTTTAATACTATTTCATTGTCTAGACTTGGGCGCCTTACCCCTAGGCTTCCTTTGCTTTCAGTTTCATGTCATTCGGAGGTGTATTGATGGAGTTATGAGCATTTTGGTGTGTTCTAGCCTTGTTGGTTTGCATTTTTGGTTTGTTTGTTTAGTATATCAGATTGTCTAGAGTTGGAGTTTTGGGTTTGTTTTTTATGATTGGGTGTCTCTTGGAGTTTGGAAAAACATTTGATATCATTTGAAGCTTCTTGGATAGTACTAACTATTGGTTTCTCGCAAATTGCACTCATATTGTAACGTTGAATCAGTAGTATTGATCAACTCTTTATATTTCTGCATTATCTATTGTAATTCCCATGATTGTGGAAGAGATTGGCCTCGCCATCTTTACTTTCAACTTTTTTTTACTGTATTCCCTGCTAAATAAGCGGAAGGGGTCGGCAAGCCGCCCAATCTTTACTTTCCTTGCACTTTGTAATCATCATATTGTTGATCGACTGAGCCGTCCATTTACTTTTTGTACTAGCATTCATATTGTTAATCGGTTGTCCCGTCAAATCACTCCCGCTGAAATACGCGGTTGAGTTGCATAAACTTTACTTTCCAGTATTGTACTTCATTCAGTTTGGAGACTTACGATCCCTGGAGCCATATGCTCACACCTTGCCAAACATTGGGATCCTAGTGTACATTATTGGCATAGGGTTACTTTCAGCAGTTGATTTGATTTTGGCTAACGCTGACGGGTGCCTTTCTTGAAGTGTTATTGCAAAAAATTGAAAAAAATTATAAGGGGGTCATTTCATGGTGCATGTTTGTGATGAAATGGCATGTTTGGATGAATCAATGAGATCAAAAGAATGTTCTAGCTCATTTTAGTAGTGTCTAAAACATACAATTTTTTTTTAATATGGTCTGTAGTCACTTCAATAGAAATTTGCTGTCACTTTGGTGGCACTGTCATCTTTAGCAGCAGCTTGTAGTCACTTCTGCGGAACTTTTGTGATCTATAGCAGCAAGCCTGTGCAATTTTGGTAGCAGCACAAATTCACTTCAGTAGTACTAAAACTTTGGTAGCAACTAAGACAACTTCAACAAAAAGATGTGAATGACTGTTGGTAGAGATGATTTTGGTGATGTCAATCTCACAAGATGCTTGTCATCATCTTCTATCCAATCAGCTTCTTTCAAACCTCCAACTATAAAAAGCATCGCTTGGTTTTCTTGGTTGGTATTCTGCATAAAAAGCATTGCTTTGCTTTCTTGGTTGGTAGTCTGCCACAGAGATTTTGTCAAACACTTGATAGTTGTTAAAGCCTCATGATGATTTTTGTCTGGAATCAAATATTGCTGAAAGAGAGTTGTAAACAATAGCATATTTTGGATGAAAAAGAGTTGTAAACAATAGCATATTTTGGATGAAAAAGAGTTGTAAACAATAGCATATTTTGGATTAAAATGGCCTAGGTAGAATTCAGAGTCATTATTATAGGCAGCCAAATTGTGTCCATGATTGAAGCTTTCTTCCACTTAGTCATGTGGCATTTAGGGCCAATCAAATCAATCCCAAAACCATTGTACACAAAAAGATGTAGACAAAAACTGGAGGGGGCCTTCTTGGAAGATGACATGCCTTAAATCATGGGCAAGAGAAAATATACGTGTAGAAGAAAAGCAAGAATGAAGGGCAGGTTGTGAGAACACGGGAGCTGACCCTCTAAAGCCAAAGACATTGAGGAATAGGGAAGAACCAAAAAATAACCAAAAAAGAAAAGAAAAATAATCGGAGTTTTCATCCATATTGAAGGGAAAAATCAGTCCTATGCCAGTTTTGGTCTGTGTAATAGTTTAGACATTATTTTTAGCATGATTGTAAACCTTTGAAGAATTTATCTTTTAATGCAAGTGAATTTTATTGCTGTTTCATATGGCTTGTGAATGTTATTTGAGTAATTTTTTAGGCTACTAAGTTAAGCTGTCTTTATCTAGACCTCCTTACCTAGACCAACCAACCTATGTTCTGATGGGTAAGATTGTTCCCATTCAGTTGTGATTCATTGTCTAAAATCCTTCCAGCCAATATGAGGTACCTACTCAATTTTCCTTGATGGGAGATAATTCCTCCCAATCACTGTGATTCAATTGCCAGTATCCATTGTCCACAGTTCTTCCAGCCTACATGAGGTCCTCACTCAGTTTGTATCTTGATGGGAGAGAGTTGGATAATTTATTACAAGGAAACTTTCCAAGGCTCATTGTTGCAAGCACAATCCCCCTCACTTCTTTCCTGCCATTGGGTACTTCAAGTAATATGGTTGAGTGGCTTTATGCAAAATGATTTAAGAATATTTTTACATAATAATCTTTCTAGCTAGTGTGTGTGTGTGCGCGCGCACATGTGCAGGCAACATGATTGAGTGTACTTTCATGAATGTGCAGATGTATCTTGCTATCAATCTTGTTGAACTTGGACTAGGATACTGTATTAAAGTATTCATGAAAAAAAATTGTTGCCATCTTGGGTCATTCATAAAGCTGAACAATTTTTATATTTATTTATTGTATCTTTTTATTTGATATACTTTGAAATCTCAAAGAATACTTCCCAAATGCAGCTAAATAATGTTTGTGGCTTATTCTTTCCTATAATTACTAATGGTTGTCTCTAAATGACAATAAAGTTGTCAATAACACAAATCTATACCAAAATAATGTACTATTAAAAAATGCTCATAAATAATGCAATCCAAAGCTAAGATTTAGCAAGAAAGGGCAATGTAGACATGATGTTTGTTTTAACAATTTTTTGTTGGTAGTCTTATCAAGTCAAAATGAAGTGTTATTGCAGTTACAATGTTTAGAAGCTACCTTGTTGAAATGGTTGGACAATGAGTATAGGACAAAATTTTGCCATCACATCCTTCAAGATTCCGCCAAAGCACACGATCGCACCATGCCGGCATTCGCTTTTGGGAGTATACATTAGTGCATTCCTTTTGCATCTTTGACAAGTAAAGGAAAGTAGGTTAAGTACAAATCTTTACAATTAGATACTGAAATAAAACCGCAGCATTGTGTTGTTTAACATTAGAAAGCCTAAGACAAATGCATTTGTAAATCATTATTGGGATTTTGAGAAGCATAAAGGACAAAATATGCAAAGTTTTTATTTATTTATTTCTCTACAGCAAGACATATATCAACACATGAATGTTTTTTATTTAAGTATACCATGTTTAATCAAAGAGATTGATAGAGACAATGACCAAAAGCATAGAAATTCTAGCGACCAAGTTGATCAAGCTGGAGTAGCATGCATCAACCATATGACCATACCTTGAATGTCGGGGGAAAATTAATATCCCCCTCCTTGAATCCATGAAGCACTCTTGATGCAGACTTTTCCCTCAATAGCTGAAAATATGCAAAATAAATTGTATGAAAACCAGTTTTAATGACTTTAAATATAGGTAATGGTAGTTTTTTGGGTCAAGCCTAGCCACCACACCAACTTGGGATATGAGACCACCTTGTGGGAACAAGGGATAACTTTCACCCTAAAGTATTTATTGTTCAAATTTTGTACCCCTTTGTTTCAACATAATGACAGCTCGGAAGCAACTAAGATTTTCCAGTCCACCCATGCCAGGAGTACAGATGACTAAAAACAAGTATTCGTACATAGCATACCTCATCGTACTGTAGTAGCTGCTTAATATCTCCATCCAAGATTTGTTTCACCTGTTTATGCCAAAATGTTCTCCTGCGATAACATTTACAGATCAAATTAGCACTTCCATTCAATCTATTATATAACTATCAACTTTTAATGAACAAGGCATGCATATATTTTGTCACATTATATAGGATCTACAATACAAAATCCATGAAAGTTTAGGTTTGCATACTGTGGTGACATAGGCTTTGCTTCTATTGGAGTAAAGTCAAGTCTGTAATTGAGATCTCCCATCCAAAACACATGATGGAACTGATTCAAAAGATCCATGCATTGAAATCCAACTCGTAGCTCTCCTACTATTTCTGCAGATAAAGGTGAGATGTTGCAATTCCTTTAAATTTCAGGTTAACATGTAAGTCTGACTAAAATGCATACAAGTTGACATAAGAATAAACTTATATTTTACTGTAATTATCTGTAGTTCTTGTTGCCTGCAATTTTTGTCCTTTCAAAAAGGACTTAAGAATGCCCCACACAACCCAACTCATAACCCAACTCATTTAAAATCCTAAAAAGAAAACAAAACAAGAGAATTTCTTTCTAAATAAAAAGATCAAGGAAACAAACCAAAACAACTTACCTCTTTTCCAAAAAAATGGGCTCTTGCACACATCTAGGAATAGCAACCCAACCACATTGGAACCTTCAACGATCAATTTTCAACTAGATTCATGTAATGACAAGAAAGACTAATAATTCAGCAAGAATGAATGGTTTTTGTCATTTGCATTCACAATGAAGTGGAATTGTCATGTACCATATTTGGCCAAGTTGGCGTTTCAATTAGCACCTCTAGAGTGCTTATTGGAAACAGACAGCTATTGCAAGTGTTATAGTACTGCGCTTCGAATTATAGAGAGGAAGATCTCTCTTTGTTGATGTTATATGTAAAAAAGGGTACTAAGGTTCCTATCTTTTTTACTCAGCGGCAGGACACAAGGCTACATAAACACAATGCGTTGTAGCTAAGGTTTTCTCTGGTTTCCACAGATCTTAAATACGACTAAACTAACTTCTAAACTATCCTATCTCCTCAAGATAAACAAAGCATGAGGGCGTCGGAGCGAAATGGATTGGTTGGATCACTTGAATCCGCCGTTTCCTTAGAATATGGCCGAGGCTCTGAACTCTCGGATATATGCTAGGATAAGGTTTTATACAAGTGAACACTCTTTATGGTAAGTTGGATCTAAGACTTGCCAAGGAGGAGAAACCCCTGTCCTGTTGATGTTTACAGCATTTGGATGAACACTTCCAGGCACAATTTTCTACAGAGAATAAATTAAATGTAGCCCCAAGCCTATTTAATTTATTTCATCATTATAATCAAATGAAGAGGTCTAGCATCTCTCGTGGCAAAGCAAAGATGTTGTCAGTGCCATGCATCAAACTAGATATGTACATCCTCAACTGTAGATTTTCAGCCTTTAAGGCTACTTTATCTCTTCCATCCTTAGCCATACTCTCATGAGCGCTTACTGATGCAACCCCAAGAAGGTTTGCTTCCACTTCACGAGTGGTCTTACCGAAGTTGACCTTCGATAATGTGAATTCTTCAACCTCTACCTCGTGTATATTTTTGTCCTCAGGTGGGCCAGCTATCTCGTTGATAAACTCATTATTTGCATTCATTCCTACACGAACCTGCTTCTTCAATTTCTTCGTTGGCCTGTCTTGAGGGACATGATCGAATTCTGTGAAGTCAAGCTAGTAGGATAGTCCCCAGGAGATTCTCAACCCATGAGGTATCTTGACTGGCCCTGCTAGGAGGAGGAATGTTAGGCCCTTGAATGCCTAATGAATGAGATTGTGCTGCAGTGATGTCTCGTGGTGGAGAGTCCAAGTCAATGGGGACTTGTGACTGCTGCAATGGGGGTGAAGTAGGAGGTTTTGTCTCTATAACCAGCACTGTATCCGCTGCAACTGCTTCTATTATGGGCTCTGTTTCGGTTGTGATTGCCGCAATCACAGGCTCAGCTGCAATGGTTTCCATGACTATCTCAAGCAAGTTGGTGGTTGTCTCCACCTGTACTTCTTGCTGATTTGCATCAACAATCTATGTTCTTCACCATGTGTTCCCTGACATTCGCATCCCTTTGGGAAAGTTACTCCATTGCTTTCGTCTGGGCTTCTTCCTTGATGTGGAAGGTAGTGAAGATTGAACCGGTGGCGACTCTGTGTAGGGAATTACTACCTTCCTCGTCCTCTTACTGTCCAAGTAGAGTTGACTATGTCTGACAACCCTACTTATCCTTTCCTCTATAGAAGTATTCTCCTTGGCGTACCAATCCACTTTTCCAAGTGGTTGTGAGTCTACTTGATCCACGAAGAATGTGGGGAGAATAACTTCCCCATCATCATCAGATAGGCCCTCAACATCTTCTGACAAGAAGTCAGCAATCTATGGGAACCTAAACCAGCTATAGTTTTGTCTTCGTACACCAAACTCATCATCACAATTGACCCAATAGTCTTCCAGGGAAGACTCATGTGATGAGTGTTGCTCAAGGTGCACTGCATAAAGGCCTCTCAGATCATACTACCGCCTCTCAATGAGATATTTCAGATTGACTCTCACCATCTCTTGGCTCATGATTTTGGCATCAGCTGCTATCTTACACCTGTAGAGTCCCATCTGGATAGGAAAGCTTGCAGCTATCTTCTTCTTTAGGCGCAGGTGAGAATGAACTTCGGCCAACTGCCGCAAGAACTCCATGAAAACTACCCTATCTAAAGTATAGCGGGGCATCATGGAAGGATGACCGTTGTATCCATATACGCGTATATAGGTGAAGGTGGGGAATTGAAATATACCAGTCAATTTTTTCATTTTATTACACAGCTAAATTCACCCATTAGCATTAGTGCAAATATAAACCAACTGAATGTATCCCTCTCCTCTGATGAACCCAGATCCCAATGCGGGCAAGGTTGAGAGCATACATGAAAGGGGGTCGTTAGTAAACTGAAACTTGCTGAAGTAATGATAAGAAAGTACAATCACTCAACCACTTATTCAGCGGGAGGACTGAAATGAAAGAACAATGCTAAAAGTAAAATGCAACTCGACCACTTCTTCAGCGGGAGTACGTTGATGGCTCAGCCGATCAGCAAGATGAGATAATGCAATTACATAAAGAAATAGGCGGCAAGCCGGCCTCTTCCACTTGTTCAGCGGGTGATACAGGGAATTGAAACTAACTAAGACTGAAACAAGCCAGTCTCTTCCACAGTCGTGGGAATTACAAGAATTAGATCAGAATAGGAGAAAGGTTGTCAGTACTACTGTCCAACTTACAGTATGTAGATAGAGCCTGCCAACATCCGTGATTAGGAACCATTCAATGCTGCAATAATTATAAGTGACTCTCCTATACCCTACTTGACTTCTTGGACTCAATCCTACCCTTGAGACGAACTCCTGTAAATCTGATATGACTGATTATTGACTGGAAATGACAGACCAGCAACACAGAAAACCACTCAAAAGCTCACAACTAACTCAAATCTTACCCGAATTGCACGAAACCAAGTTCATTAGGCTCTTAGAAGGAAGGTGCCCCTATCCCAATGAAGAAACCCCTCACAGCTCTCTTCCCTTTTCTTGCACACATCCCAATGCACTCCCAGATGGTACGGCCCTCAAGAAGGGCGATTTGCTCTTAAAAATCCAAACCTCATCTAAAAAATCTGCAAATAAACACAAACGGTCGCCCCTAGCAAAGACACACAATGATGCAATACCAAGAAGGAAAATGTTTATATTTTTGATTTTATGAATAAAACTCACAATCAGCTACACAGATCTGCAACTATGAAAAATTCGACTAGAATGCAAGGAATTGGAATTACAGATAAAAGAAGTCTACTACAATGCCAAATAACTCAACTACAAACTATCTCCCAACTAGTTGTTGTCTTTCAAGCAAGAAGATGAGCCAAATGCTAAGAGGTAAGCTTTCCTCCAAGCCTTGTCTGAAAACAATTCAGCAACATAACAATATGATAGACAAAAGATCCCAAATGAAGAACCAACCCCTCCATTTAAAGCCTTGGAGAGAACTTCTAGAAGCCTCTAGAAAGTGCGCTCAAACCAAGAGTCAACACAAATTCAAATTCAAGGTTGACTCGACTTCCTCAGACTTGGCGTCCATTTTCAAGAGAGGATTATAATATAAAATGAGATAAATCCACTTAACCTCAAGTTGGCGTACCTTTTTGATAAATCATGTTTGAACTTTAGAAAGTATTTGTCCCCCTTCTTCATGAGGCGACCACCCTTGAAGGTCACTTAAAACACAACTTTATTTTATATCACTAGGCCAAGGTCAATATTAAAATATATCACCTTTTAAGTCAAGATAACTCATTTTTCCTTCCTGAGAGTATCCAAGGACTAAATCGAACACTGCCAACTGAACTGGCTGGAGAGAGAAGTCAACTGAACTGCAACCATCAGGATCACTGCCAGAAATAGAATTTACTAAAAATAGTAAATTCAAGAAATTGCTCAAAACAACAAGCCAGCTATACCGTTGCGAAGCTCTCAGAAAACCCAAAAGGAATCCACAATTAGAATTCCGGAATTCCATTGGCAGACTTCATAAAAGCTCAAAACAACCATTGACAGATAAGGAAACCCTAATTTTCTCATCCAAGTAGCCTACGGGTCACTAGGATAGGCTAACGGTCACCTCCAAAATCACTGTTGAAAGGGGGACATTACAGTCCGCCCTTCCCAAATTTGCTTGTCCACAAGCAACTGTAAATTAGGATGCTGCAAGATCTCCTCATTCTCCCAAGTGGCATCCTCAAACGGCAAATTCTTCCATTTCACCAAATATTCTTTGATTATCCTCCTCCTCAAGGAACGTTCCCTGGAATTGATAATTCTTTCAGGAACTAGCACCAACGGTCCTTCCTCATCCAGTGGAGGAAGATCGGATGAAACAACAATGTTATGTCCCAACGCCTTTTTGAGGCGAGACACATGGAATACGTTGTGTACTTTACTGCTAGGCGATAATTCCAACTCATAGGCCACTGCGCCCACCCTTCTGATGACTCTAAAAGGCCCATAGAAACGGGGTTTTAGCTTCTCAGCTCCACCCTTCTTGAGAGTAGACTGTCTGTAAGGCTGAAGGCAAAGGTAAACCATGTCCCCCACCTCGAAGGAGCGCTCAATCCGCCACTGATCAGCGTACAACTTTTGCTGATTTTGTGCCATCTGAATGTTATTCTTCAAGGATTTTAGTATATCCTGACTTTGCTACAACATATCTTTGGCCTGAGGTGCCTTGCTATCCCCAAACACCAAATCTGCAAAGTTGGTGGCCTCATAACCATAAAGGGCTTTGAATGGTGACATCCTAATGGACATGTGATAGGATGAATTATAGCAATATTCCCCCAAGTGAAGCCATCTGACCCAAGCCTTCTGCTGTTCTAAAACATAATTCCGAAGATACCCCTCTAACCATTTGTTCATAATTTATGTCTGACCATCGGTTTGGGGGTGATAACTGGTGCTCGGAGTAAGTACTGTACCACTCATCCGGAAAATTTCCTGCCAAAAAGTGCTTAGGAACTTGCTGTCCCTATCACTCACAATGTTTTTGGGTAAGCCATGCAACCGAAACACCTCATGAAAGAACAATTCGGCTACCTGAGCTGCTGTAAATGAACTGGTGATGGCAAAGAAATGGGCAAACTTCATTAGTTTGTCTACTACCACGAAGATGCAATCCTTCCTTTGTGTCTTAGGCAACCCCGTGATGAAGTCCATAGAGATGCTTTCCCATTTTTTATTGGGAATAGGTAGGGCCTGCAACAGTCCAGCGGGGTATGTGTGCTCATTCTTGTTCATTTGGCAAGTATGGCATTCCTTGATGTAACTCAACACCTCATTCTTCAACCCCTTCCATGAGAATCTTTCACGGATCTGCCGGTAAGTCTTAAAGTAACCTTGGTGACCAGCAAATGGAATGTCATGGAAAGTTTGGAAAACCTTCTTTTTGAGCTTAGAATCGAACACCAAAAAGATCCTATCCTTGTAGTGTATCAGCCCATCAACCATCTTGTACTTTTCATCCTGACAAGTACCTTCAATAATGTTGGTTGCAAACTGATTTTTGGCATAATCAGCAAGCAACAACTCTCTCCAATGAGCAGCAAGCTCGCATAATAAGCTCAAATGGGGCCTTTGAGACAAGGCATCTGCCACAACATTATTCTTCCCCTTGATATACTCAATGTCGAAATCATAAGCCTATAGCTTACTCACCCACTTCTGTTGTCTTTCATTCAAGTCCTTCTCATGCATGAAGTGTTTGAGACTGTTGTGATTAGTCTTGACAACAAACTTACTCCCCACCAAGTATTGTCTGAACTTGGCTAATGCATGCATGATTGCAAGCATTTCTTTGTCATAGATCGAGTATGTCCTTTCAATACCTCTTAACTTTCTGCCTTCGAACATAATAGGGTGCTTTTCCTGCATCAAAACAGCACCAACTCCTTCTCCCGAAGCATTGCATTGCAACTCAAATGGTTTGGAGAAATCCGGTATAGCCAAAACCGGACAAGAACTCATTATTCTCTTGAATTTATCAAAGACAACTTGTGCCTTTTCTGACCACAAGAATGCCCCCTTTTTGGTTAGATCAGTAAGAGGAGCAGCACTTTGTGAATAACCCTTCACAAATCTTTTGTAAAAACCACATAGACCCAAGAATCCTCTCAAATGGGTTAGAGTTTCCGGTGTTGGCCAATCCATGATAGCCCTGATCTTCTCTGGATCAACTCTGACTCCCTCTGCACTGATGATGTGGCCCATGTAGAGTAACTCTCCCATACCAAACTCACACTTCGATTCTTTTGCAAAGAAACCTTCTGTCTCAAGGACACTAAGCAATTCCTCCAAGTGCTTGAGGTGTTCTTCCCACGTCTTGCTGTAAACGAGGATGTCATCAAAAAATATCAACACGAACTTCCTCAACTGTCTCTGGAAGGTTCTATTCATGCAAGATTGGAAAGTGGCAGGAGCATTAGTCAGCCCAAATGGCATGACTAAGAATTCAAAATGACCATAGTGGCACCGGAATGTCGTCTTCTCAACATCTGACCCCCTCATCTGAATCTGATAGTATCCTGACCTTAAGTCAATCTTTGAGAAAAACTTAGCACCGTGCAACTCATCAATGAGTTCATCGATTCAGGGAATGGGATACCGATTCTTGATGGTGCTTTGGTTCAAGGCACGATAATCCACACACATGCGGATGGTGCCATCCTTCTTCTTCACAAGTACAATTGTTGAAGCGAAAGGACTTCTACTTGGGCGAATGAAGCCCATCTCCAAAAGCTCTTTTATGTTTTTCTAAATTTCATCCTTTTGTTTCTTAGGTTATTGGTATGGTGTTGTGATTACTGGTTTAGCTCCTTCCTTCTGCTCGATGACATGCTCAAACCCTCTATCTAGAGGTGGCCCTGGTGGTAAATCAGCAAACACTTTACTTCTCTTTGTGAGAACGGATTGAATATCTAGCGGATATTCCCTTTTTGTTTCAATCGGGCTAGCTGGAAGAACCATGCACTCCGCAGCCCACTCAACTGCATCATGTCGGATCAACCTTTCCATCCTTTTGAAAGAGACAATCCGAGGACCCCCATTTGACATCCCTCTTAACACTACCTTCTTCCCATCGGATTAAAATTTGAGTTTCATGGTTTGTAGGTTCAGGGAGATCTCTCCAAGAGATCGCAGCCATTTGATGCCAAGAACGGCATCAATGTCTCCAATGTTAACTACATAGAAGTCGTCTTTGACTTCGTGGTTTCCCAACTGTAAGGACATGTTGGTAACTTTGTGAGTGCAAGAAATGTGGAACCCATCAGCAACCATCACTTTGAAGCCTTCAAATTCTTCCGTCTTGAGGTTCTTCTTTGCAACCAGAAACTCGAGAGTTGGGCAAAGGTGCCCTCACCTCCCTGTTCTTCTTCCACCTCTTCTAGCTCTCATTCCTCATCACTTTCAGCAATCTCGGAGTGCTGCTCTAGGTGATCAGATTCTGATCCAAAATCAGAATAGGCCTCCATATGGTTTGAACGGCCGCTTCCATAGCATTTGTGTCCCTTTGACCAAGGCTCCTTACATGTGTAACACTTTCCTTCTTTTCTAAGCTAGTCTCGAGCATCATCATCCAGCCTAGGAGGAAACTTCTTGTGCTAATTTGAGGAGTGCCTTTTGTCTTGCCTATCTGGGAAAGGCTTGGACAGAAACTTGGGTCTTGGTGCGGGCAGCTCCATGTTTCTAGCCTTCTTGATGGACTCTTCAAGGTTTGGTGGGTCAAAAGCTTTTACCCATCCCTTCAATGGTTCCATCAGTCCTTCAGAAAATAGCACCACTAATCTTCTTTCAGTGATGTTGGGCACTGTTGTGACCTTTTCACACATCACTCCATGCCAGATGGGGACCCCCTATTTTTGCTCCATTCTGGTCTTTTGGCTTTGGTTTTTTGGGTTGTTTTGTCTCTCTCTCTCTGATCTTTTGTCCTTTCGGGGATGTCCCTACCTTTGACCTAATTTGGAATTTTGGCTGTCTGTGAAATTAGGGGTTTTTATTCTTCAGGCCAGTTTGAAGTTAAATTGCGTTAGCTAATTGACAGCTGGGCTTAACATTGCAGTCAGAAGGCTTCCAGCAGAGTCCCACTGAGTTTTCATTGAAATCTGACAACTTACTATTTTTAGTAAGTACCTACAACGAGGTCTTTTCCTCAAAATTTCGGGATTCTGACTACTTCAACACATTCAGGCAGCTTCTGAGTGCCTACACATGAAATTTAAACAGATTCAGACAACTGGCTATTTTTAGCAGTTTTGGCTTCAAGAGCTATTTTCAGGGCTTAAACATATAATTCTCCGATGAATGACAAGAGAATTGATCTGGGTTTTTCAAAACCTTCACGATGGTATAACATGCAAGCCGAGATGATGACTTTTAGAGTTTAGCCTTTCGAGGCTAATTTTAGGGTTTGCATGCAGGAATTTTCAATGCATGTCCGGATATTCCATGTGGGTTTTGTGAGAGCTTCGCAGTGATGTGACATGCAAGTGGAACGGATCAGTTTTCAAGGAATTACTATTTTTAGCCAGTGCCGGAACGTTGACCAGTTTTCTAAGTTTTTCTGGGTTTTTTGAGATCCCACGGGCACTGTAACATGCAAACTCATCCGACGTCCGATCAACCACTTTCCGGACACTTACTATAAATAGCAGTTTCATCCCAACAACTACCCAACACTTCAGTCCAGCAAGCAGAGTGGCAGCAACAGAAATCGAGGAAATCGGGAGCAGTCTGGGGCACATGCAAATCAAATTAGGGTTTCCACTTTTATAGGGGCGAGATTCAGAAATTGCCAGAATAAAATATCCCACCGATATCAGCATCATCCAAGCAACCTACTGGCAAAATTTGAGCGAAATCGAAGAACTTACTATTTTTAGTAAGTCATCTCAGGGCTATAAATAGCAGGTCTGTGCCGGAAGTTGGTGTGAACAGAGCATTCAAGTTATCAAGATCAGGCAGAGCAAGTTTCAAAGCAAACGTAGCTACTAAAGACAGGCAACCTTGAAATTTACTATAAATAGCAGGTGGCTATAAATAGCAGGTCATGGCAGAGGACTGGCAAAACAGGTTCACAAGGCAAGGAAGATCCTATGGTGAAAATTTCACAACGAACGGAGCTATGGAAGTGAGAAAAGCAAGGATTTACTAAAAATAGAGTGGCAAGACAGAGCTAAGGCGTTGAAAATTTCTAAGTGGAAACTGGCAGGAGGACAGGTGAAATGCGTCCAAGACAAGTTGATGAAAGCCTTGAAAAATCTAAGGCGTGGGAAACAGAAGCTTCACCTTCAGAATGCGCCCAAAGGGTCATGAAGTTAAGAAATTCTCTAAGTGTGGAAAATAAAAGCTTGGCATGTGAAATGCGCCCAGCATGAAGAGGTCATTTGAGAAAAGTTTCTAAGTTACAAAATAGAAGTACCACCTCTAAAATGCACCCTCAAGGTAAAGAGAAGACTAAAATTTTCTAAGGCATGAGGATGGGAGTGAACACATGGAAATGCGCCCATGATCAAAATAGAAGTTGACCCCTCTAAAAGCACCCAAGGAGATGAAGAGGGGACAAACACTTAGAAAATTTCTAAGGCACGAAATAGGAGTAGGCTATGCAGAATGCGCCCTCAAGAGAAATTGCAGCACATACCTTCAAATGCGCCCAACAAGTAAAGTTATGAGTTGAAGAAATTCTCAAGTGGTGAAAATGAAAGAAGACCTTGCAAAATGTGTGCTCAAGGGAGAAGGGTGGCTGAAAGTTTCTAAGGCGTCGGAATGGAAGTTGCATGGGCTAAATGCGCCCAAGGGAGATGAAGGGTCACTAAGTTGTGGCGCTTTCCTTTTGCATGTGTGATATGCGCTCAAGGTTGGAAGTTGCACATGCCATATGTGCCTAGGGAAGGTGAAGAGTCACCCAAGGCATGGGAAATTCCTACACACCACATGAAATGCGCCCAAGGGAGTTGGGACTTGAAGAAAAAAAAAAATTGCTAAATGTGAGGACAAGTTCCCAAGGCGTGGAAAGGCTAGGAGTGGAATGGAAGTCAACACATGCAAATGCGCCCAGCAAGGTTGAGAAGGGGGAATAAAATGTTCTAAGTCACAAAAAAATTGCAGCTGCATACTCCAAATGCGCCCAAGAAGGTTGGAGCTTAGAGGGAGAAAATTGCTAAAGGCGTGGAGATTTTCTAAGTCACAAAATGGAAGCTTGCGTGTGGATATGCGCCCAAGGCTGCAAGAAGGGTAAAAGGTAAATGCCTAAGGCATTGAGAATAGAAGCTTCATGGGCAAAATGCACCCAAGGCAACATGACGTGGAGACAAAAAATTTCTAGGCGTGGAAATAGAAGGGGTATGTGTGAAATGCGCCAAGGCATGGAAAAGCACAAAAAAAAAGGTTTCTAAGGCATGAATTTCCTTCACCACCCTCAAATGCGCCCAAGACATTAAAAGATTCCTTCTCCACCTAGGAAATGCGCCCAAGCCTGGAAGAGATGATGCCAAGGACAGAAAAATGCTAAGGCATGAAGCCTAGGCGTGGAAGAATAAAGTGAAAATAAATGCATGGGGTGAAATGCCCTTCATGGGTGATTTGAAATTAAAATTTGTCTAAAGGCATTTTGCAAGGTAAAATAAAAATTCTCTAAGGCAAAGATGAAATTGGAAATTCCCTCATGACACCTGAAATGCGCCGGGGACAACGAGGAAATTTCTCAGGAAAATCAAGGGCAACGACAAGGCAAGAAATTGAAGATTGCAGATGTGGAAGACGTCCAGAACAAAAAATAGAGTCAACCTTAGTAATTTTTATTATTTTTCAAAAATAATAAAAATTAAACTTACCCCTTCGTCTGGATACACATGGAAATTATGATTTTTGAGGGGAATTTTCTTCTAGGTATTGGACATTTCCAATTAGGAGATGGTTTAAAACTCTTCCACGTCTTG
Organism: Sequoiadendron giganteum; assembly: GCA_007115665.2. Classification (NCBI taxonomy): domain Eukaryota; kingdom Viridiplantae; phylum Streptophyta; class Pinopsida; order Cupressales; family Cupressaceae; genus Sequoiadendron; species Sequoiadendron giganteum. The sequence goes on along the minus strand of CM021105.1, from coordinate 291,005,263 downwards.
CTCGTGTTGTTTCGACAAAGATTTTAGCCCGGCGCCCGTTTAACAAGTTTCCTAAGGCTCCGAGGGATAAATTGTCTAAAGGAAAATAAAGTAACAGGAGGTCAAATACACTCACAGGAAAGAAATTTGTCTAAGGCATGGAGGAATTTGAAAATGAACTGAAGATCGAACACTCAAGCTTTCAAATGCATCCTCAAGATGAAATATTTTCTTAGGCACAAACTCCGGGCAAGGTGGTGGATACGCCCATGATGAGAGTTTGCTAGAAAAGTGATGAATTCTACCAGATCCAGAGATCAATCAGTCAAGACATGGAAACTAGGTAAGTGAAGAGATTTTATCTTATAAAGTGTTTTGATGCTCTTCTTTTGTTTTGCAGGATGAACGCTGAAGCCAAGGCATGAAGACTTGATGAAGCTGGACAACGTTACAACTTTGGAAAAGAAGAAACGACAGTGAAGATTTGTCTAAGGCATTAAGAACGTGGTGCAAAAGGGGGCTAAATACGCCCAAGGCAATGAGCTGAAGAAATGTGGAAGTTACAAGGAAGAAGTGCGTCCAGGAATTGAAACGACAGGAGGGATGAATGCGAATGGCTAAACAGACGAACTTTGGAGACGATCTTAGAGACTCTTTTGCTCTCCTCCTAACGCAACAGAATTGGCAAAGAAGAACAGTGGGAACGCGTTTCTAGACGAGAATCTTCTAGAAGAAGATGGTAGGCATTAATTGCAGATAATGGTTTCTGCAGAGGAGTGGAGAATATTCTGTTCATTTATTACCCCACTCCTCTCTGTGGCGGTTTTTAGGGCAAAAACCTTATTTAGGGCATGTGTGGCTCGATCTAAGCCCTTCATTGTAATTGAATCTAAGTCGTCCGTTGGACTGGGCCAACTATAAAAGGGGCATCCCCCCTCATTTGTAATCAGTAGATTAGATCAAGAGATAAGAGAGAAGATAGAAGTTAGAATAGAAGTAGCATAGCATAGATTGCATAGTCTAGATTGAGGAGGAAAGGAAGTTTTCCCATTGAGGACTTTGTAAGAAGTTGTTCTGAACACTCTCATAATATAAAGATTTATCATTGTTTGGTGGTTCTATCTTCTATTGTGAGTAGCTAGCAAGGCTTGTTCGTCTTTCCAATTCAAGTAGATAGAGCAGAGTAGACTTTATTTTATGCAAGTAGCGTTAATTGTGGAATGTGGCGTTGGTTTGAGCATATCTTCCTATATCCATACCACTAGCGGGCTTGCTGACGGTAAGTCCGCCCCTGCATGGTCAATTGGAATCTCAGCACCTAACTTCGGTTGTGGTTTGTGTGCCCACTTGCTTCGTTGTGAAGGGGTGCGCATGTTAAATCTCAATTTGAACATCCTATCAATCCTTTGAAGATTGCACCAGCTTTGTCAGAGTTGTCTGAAGGGGAGACGAAACAAAGTTTTGGTTTGAAGATTGTTGAAACTAGCCCTTGCATTCCACCCTTAGAGATACATTGTAGAATTCCTATCCTTATATCCTTTTACATTCAGCATTATCCGGTTAGTTTAAGAACCCGAGCTTCATTGACAGATGTCCCGAAATTTGAAAATCCTTTCTTCGAAGTCGAACAATTACGTAAGTCCCCTTGGAATACCCAGCATATTCACATCAACCAACTGAGTCTATTCGCAATAAAAGGAACCTTGGAGTTGAACGCATGAACTTTCACGCAATCTTAGCATGCGGAATAATTTGATCAAGACGGAATAGAGCGACCGTTGGACATTTTATTCTGTGTTGGTGTTGTCATAAAAAACACGTCAACAAGCACCATCACGGAAAGTCTCTGGAAGTCTGCAATGTATGATTCCAACGAACCATGTTTTTTTAATTGAGCAAGCTCCCTGAATTTCACCTCAGGATCCTTAGTGTCGAATCTATCAATCAACTTGTTGGTGAATTCTTCATATCTTCTGATCACGTTGTGGCCAAGGGTGACCAAACCATGATACCACCACTCATGGGCAGCACCTTCTAAGTGTAGGGTGGCAAATTTGATTGCGTCCTCTTCCACCATAGGTCTCAAGGATAAGTAATTGTCCAGTTTTTGTACCCATGCTCTAGCTGTGCAAGCATCACTTCCATCGAAATGAGCCAAGGACACCTTTTCGAGGGCTTGTTGGTAATCCGTTCTAGGACCCATAGGACCTCTGAATTCATTTCTTCCACCATTTCTCCGGTTCCTCTGATTCATGAATTGGTCAAAAGACCACTACTCCCTAAGATCAGGGGAGAAAGAGGCATACTCCAAGTAAGCCTGTCTGGCGTCATCTGCAAAGTTCGTTGCAGCTTCAACCTGGGTTTCTTCTCTTTGAGTAAAAGTGGGAAAAAGGGGCCTAGAGGCTGATCCTCTAGACGTGGCATCATGCTGTCTAATGGTTCTGTCTCTCCCACTGCCATTGTTCCCATTAACTCCACTATTTTCACCGTTGGAGTTGTTCCGGGTATGGGGCGTATTGTTTGCAGCTTGCTGATCCATTTTTGCAAGTAAGCGGCCCAGCATGTCAATCATCCCTTCAAACTTCTTCTCTATTTTGTCATCTCTATCATCCGTGGGCTGTCTGTTGCTATCTGCCATCTCTGCAACTGCTTAACCTCTATCAACTGTTTGCCCTGTTTCTCTGAGTGCTTCAAAAAAAGTATTTGCCTTTGGTCTACATGGAAACTGATATGGCGGATTTCCCGCCTGACTTCTGGTGGAGTATCGGTGGGCTCTATCACTCATCGGTAACTGAACTCAACTAGACCATAGGTTGGCAGAATCATGGCTCTGATACCATTGAAATATACCGGCCAATTTTTTCATTTTATTACACATCTAAATTCACCCATTAGCATTAGTGCAAATATAAACCAGCTGAATGCAACCCTCTCCTCTGATCAACCCAGATCCCAATGCGGGCAAGGTTGAGAGCATACACGAAAGGAGGTCGTTAGTAAACTGAAGCTTGCTGAAGTAATGATAAGAAAGTACAATCACTCAACCACTTATTCAGCGGGAGGACTGAAATGAAGGAACAATGCTAAAAGTAAAATGCAACTCGACCACTTCTTCAGCGGGAGTAGGTTGACGGCTCAGCTGATCAGTAATATGAGATAATGCAATTACATAAAGTAATAGGCGGCAAGCCAGCCTCTTCCACTTGTTCAGCGGGTGATACAGGGAATTGAAACTAACTAAGACTGAAACAAGCCAGTCTCTTCCACAATCGTGGGAATTACAAGAACTAGATCAGAATAGGAGAAAGGTTGTCAGTACTACTGTCCAAGTTACAATATGTAGATAGAGCCTGCCAACATCCGTGATTAGGAACCATTCAATGCTGCAATAATTATAAGTGACTCTCCTATACCCTACTTGACTTCTTGGACTCAATCCTACCCTTGAGACGAACTCCTGTAAATCTGATATGACTGATTATTGACTGTAAATGACAGACCAGCAACACAAAAAACCACTCAAAAGCTCACAACTAACTCAAATCTTACCCGAATTGCACAAAACCAAGTTCATTAGCCTCTTAGAAGGAAGGCGCCCCTATCCCAATGAAGAAACCCCACTCACAGCTCTCTTCCCTTTTCTTGCACACATCCCAATGCACTCCCAAATGGTACAACCCTCAAGAAGGGCAATTTGCTCCTAAAAATCCAAACCTCATCTAAAAAATCTGCAAATAAACACAAAGGGTCGCCCCTAGTAAAGACACACAATGATGCAATACCCAGAAGGAAAATGTTTATATTTTCGTTTTTATGAATAAAACTCACAATCAACTACACAGACCTGCAACTACGAAAAATTCGACTAGAATGCAAGGAACTGGGATTACAGATAAAAGAAGTCTACTACAATGCCAAATAACTCAACTACAAACTATCTCCCAACTAGTTGATGTCTTTCAAGCAAGAAGATGAGCCAAATGCTAAGAGGTAAGCTTTCCTCCAAGCCTTGTCTGAAAACAATTCAGCAGCATAACAGTATGATAGACAAAAGTTCCCAAATGAAGAGCCAACCCCTCCATTTAAAGCCTTGGAGAGAACTTCTAGAAGCCTCTAGAAAGTGCGCTCAAACCAAGAGTCAACACAAATTCAAATTCAAGGTTGACTGGACTTCCTCAAACGTGGCGTCCATTTTCAAGAGGCTTATAATATAAAATGAAATAAATCCACTTAACCTCAAGTTGGCGTACCTTTTTGATAAATCATGTTTTAACTTTAGAAAGTATTTGTCCCCCTTCTTCATGAGGCGACCACCTTTGAAGGCCACTTAAAACACAACTTTATTTTATATCACTAAGCCAAGGTCAATATTAAAATATATCACCTTTTAAGTCAAGATAACTCACTTTTCCTTCCTGAGAGCATCCAAGGACCGAATCGAACACTACCAACTGAACTAGCTGGAGAGAGAAGTCAACTGAACTGTAACCATCAGGATCACTGCCAGAAATAGAATTTACTAAAAATAGTAAATTCAAGAAATTGCTCAAAACAACAAGCCAGCTATACCGTTGCGAAGCTCTCAAAAAACCCAGAAGGAATCCATAATTAGAATTCCGGAATTCCATTGGCAGACTTCAGAAAAGCTCAAAACAACCACTACCAGATAAGAAAACCCTAATTTTCTCATCCAAGTAGCCTACGGGTCACCAGGATAGGCTAACGGTCACCTCCAAGATCACTGTTGAGAGGGGGACATTACAGGAATTGGATGAACCAATCCGCCCAGTCCACCATTGCCTCCTTGGCTTCTGGTGATATGTGTACATGCAGTTCATGGTCGAGGTCCCTTACAGTGTGCATAATGAACAAATCATTTATCCACTTGAAATGTTGTTCTCTTTGAGTAAACTCAAGCCGCAGAAAATATTCGTGGACCTTCTGATTGGGAGATTCAGGGGATTTTGGCCAAGCTCGACTGATCTCCACCAGTGGATTTCTAACCATTGGAAGCAGGTTTTGGAAGGGTATGTTCAAATCTATCCCATGGCTAAAGGTTTTTTCATTGTTGTCTTTGAAAAGGAGCAGGATAGAAATAAGATCCTTTGTGACTATCACTGGGATTGGGAAGAAAAATATACACTGATGTTAAAGCCATGGCATCCATCCTTTAACCCAGCCACTGAAGTGTTTGAGAGGGTTCCTATCTGGGTGAGACTTCCTAACTTTCCCTTACAATTTTGCTTTGTTTCCTGCTTGGAGGCTGTAGGGAACTCTTTTGGAAACTTTTTAATGGTGGATGAATGGTCCTCAAATCTTCTGCATTCGACCTTTGCCCGAATTCTTGTGGAAATGGACATGTCTAGGGAGCTTACGGAAAAGATATGTTTAAAAAATTTGAAAGGTTGTTGGGTGCAGCCCCTGGATTATGAAGGGATACCCTTTAGATGCGGAGTTTGCTATAAAACTAAGCATTTGGCTGCTCAATGTGCTAAACTCAGAACAACTAAATCTGCCTCTTGGTGGAAAAATGTTGCTCCCTAGCATTACACAGTGGAGAAAAAGGGAGAGAAACAAGTGAGCTCTCAGGAGAAAGGCAGGGAAGGAGGGGGTCAGAAAGGGAAGGCGCTGGTGGAAGCTGTTAGAAGGGAGGATCGGCATCAGACCAGTGATGTCCCGACACAGGAAGGGAGACCGGATGTGAGCAGTGATAATGTTGTCCTTAGTCGAGGTGAAAAGGAGTTGAATTCCAAAAATTGGGTAACAACACCTGAATGTCGAGAGAAAAAAGGTGTGTTGAGATTGCCAGAGAAAGAAATTGGGAAACGAAAAGCTGATGGACAGAGTCAACAAGCAAGTGGAAATTTGAATGGAGTTTCAGAGAGTCCCCATGACAAAATATTGGAATGGCAGAAAGAGGCTGCCAGGGTGGAGGATGGTTGGCAAACTGTTAAGGGGAAGAAAGCAAAGAAAGTAAGGAAGGAAACTTTTGCAATGGTCCTCCGGAATCAAATAAAGGGGAAGACCAAATGGTGCTCCAAACTCCTCACCTATTAAAATATCTCTTTAGGGGATGAAGGTTTTAGGCTTGTTTTTTTAGGGCTACCTGTGGAGCTTTTGTCTATGATGTTGGGATACATTTGATTACTCATGGAATTGAATGTATAGTGGTTAGGTGGCAAGGTTAAGGGTTCTTTTAGAGGAGCTTGGTGGTCTTGGAAAGGGGTTTTTAAATTGAAGTTGTAGTGAGAATTGCTATGTAATCTCTTTTCATTATTGATAAAATTAACTCTATTACCGAGCAAAAAAAAAAATTGCTAATATATATTTATTTATTTATTTGAGACAGTTATTATTTTGATATTTGGTTTATTTATTTTTGTTTCAATATTTCATATTTGGTGTTATAATTTCGGGGACATGACAGTCATAATATTGAAAAACAGACAAACTGGGTTTGTTCAGCTCTGAAGCACGAACAAAACCCATGTGATGGATTTTTCCGGGGAAAAATCATTTTCTAGTGTCTCGTTGCCTCTGCCGCCAAAGGGCTTTTGAATGCCATAAAAAAATTATTTTTACGAAATTTCTGACGGTCGGGGTTTGTTTAGAAAATCATTCTCAACAAAACCCACGTCTCAGAATTTTTCGTAGAAAGTTGCCCCAACAAGGCTATTTTTAACAATCACAGAAAAAATTGCCTGCACAGTCAATCTTTAAATTTTAAAGGATGCAATTCTCCCAAGTCAATTACAAGACCAAACTGGTCTTGGTTTATGACTTCCTGTCATGTCCCCAAAATAACAAAACCATAAAGATCAAGTGTTAAAATACAAATCAATTAATAAATAAAATAAATAGCAATATTAATATTAAATATAAAATAAATGTGTATCATATCAATATATAAATATATAAAATGAAATAACAAATATAATAATAATATATAGGCAAATTATTGTTATTACATTCTAGTATTAAATAACTTAGTATAAAAAAATAATAATAAATAAATATTATAATCATTACACATCAAAGATTGTAATACATTAAAATAAAATAATAATAAGATATTATCAAATTGTTTTATTATTATACTTTAATGTTAAAATATGTTCAATAAAATATCAAAATAAAATAATAAAATCTGAAATATCATAATTATAGTAATAATATATTATTTTAAAAATAGATATTATTGTGATAATAAAAGCAGCAATTAAATCTAACAAAGGGATGTATTTTATGAAAAGTCACCTCTTTCACCAAACAATACATTCTCCCCATGAGTCACCTACCTTGAATGGTATAAATAGAAGGAATGAAAATAAGGAAGGGGGGAAAACATTGAGAAATACAATCTGCAATTTAGAACAGCAGCAACAATGATTGTTATGCATTGGAATATAGTCATTTAATATATATATATATAATTTAATAGGCATAGAAGTATATATGCATATATATAGATAAATTTTCTAATGAATAATATTCAATAAATAAAGAATATATATGAATAAGGAAGGAATAATTTTATATATATATATATACTAATGGATATAAGTAAAAGAATAATTATATATATGTATATAAAGTATATATATATATATATAGATATAGATATAAATACATATCCATGATTATGCAATAATGATACTTATAAGTAATGATGACTCTTTAATATAAACATAAATATATATTTATGAATTGTCCTCATCCTATGATCACTTTAGTATAAGGTTGAAGGAGGCGAGTAAGGAAACATAGAGAGATATAGCAACTCAGGTGATGTACTCACTTAGCAATAATATTTAGCATATTTTGAATATAAGAAATTGATATTGCTAATTTGATTATTGATATAATGCTTGTTTTAATCTTATCATAATGAGAATTATTTTAGGAAATGATGAACTTAAAGAACCATTGATAAATGAAGATATATTTGATTATAGGCAAGAAATAAATCTTGGATGAATGCAAATATAGTTGATCGTGTAAAGATTGTCTTCTTTGTGCTTGTAACCCTATCAATAAGGGTGAACCATGGTTTAAGTAGATTGTCTAAAAACCCCGCTTTCATGCCCCTTAGGCCCAGACAAGGGATTGGGCCATGCAGCCCCTTAGGCCCTTGACTCGGGATTGGACTATAGAAGGTTGGGGGTCCCACCTAGGCTACAACCCCTTAGGCCCTAGACAAGGGATTGGGCCTAGCAGCCCCTTAGGCCCTTGACTAGGGATTGGGCAAATAGGAGGTGGTAGACCTTAGGCTACTTAAGGATTCCATGATTCCTCTCCCCTTGATAGAATGAGTGTCTTCAAGGTGTTGCCATGAATGGAGTATGTAGGTACTAAGCCACTAGGCAAGAAGGATTGGGATGGACAACCTCTTGAGATTTATTTGAAGGCTTCAGGGCGGATCCACCCATGGCACTCCTCTTGCTTGTTAAGTGGCATTTATGATTATGCTTGTTAAATTGCATTTATGATTATGCTTATATTTTGGATATCTAGATATTAATGCTAACAAATATATGTGTGTGTGGGAATGTTGTTAACATGGTGAATGCAGATTTCAAATCAAGATTATTTAATTAAAAAGAACAATCATGTGGAAAGAAGGAACCCTAAAACTAATCAACAAATGAATTCTAGGGCAAACCGGGTAAGGGACATTACACTTCTTGAAAATGATAAACACCGATCTGCATCAGGTACACCCAGAGGTCGACAGAGAAAGGTTGGAAGGCATAGACCAATGCACATTACAGAACATCGAGCAATCCGGATGCTGGATGCAGCATCAATCCCATTCACAACACAGAGTGTAGAATTCGTAATAGCTTGTATTAAGCATTACAATCCTACCACACGAGAGATTCATTCAGTGGATAGGCGAGTGATATGCAGCCTCAAGCCGAGGGATATTGAAAGGTGCTTTGTCATTCCACCATGTGTGGCAAATGTGGTCATACCTATGACAGAATGCGAGAAGGAATTTGATACGTCAAAAGATAAGTGTCAGAAGAGAATGGCCAAAAAATGGCTTAAAACAAAAAAGGCCAACTTGCCCAAGAATGTAGGACGTGGAGAGTTCAAGGATGAGTATGCAGCGATGATCACTCTACTCAAGCGCATCACTGGTCAAGAAGAGGAAAACAAATTTCAGTCATGGATGTACTATGTCATTGCCAAAATTGTAAGCAACAGAGAACATTATGACTGGCCCAACCTAATCAATGATATGCTCCACAAGCAGATGACCAAATTTTTAGAGGCTCACAGGATTCACATGTGCTCATATCTTGTATATCTGATTGCCTTCCAAGGCCAGTTCAGAGCACTAAACACAATGGGAACCTTAGGTGTGCAAAAGGTATAAGAGCATTTCCCGCGACTTGAATTCACACAAGCAGAAAGGCATTCCAAGCGAAAAAATGATCTCTTTCTAATGCACACCGTGAGAGAACTCGACCATGAGATGCATATACGCATATCACCAGCAACCACGGAGGCAATGATGCAGTGGGCAGATTGGTTCGTTCAATTCCCCACCTTCACCTACATACGCGTATATGGGTACAACGGTCATCCTGCCATGTTACCCCGCTATCCTTCAGATAGGGTGGTCTTCATGGAATTCTTGCAGCAATTGTCTAAGGTACATTCTCATCTACGCAACAAATGCAAGACGGCCACAAAATTTCATTTTGAGATGGGACTTTACAGGTGCAAGCCAGTGGTTGATGCCAAGGCCATAGACCATGCAATGGTGGGACTTAATCTTAAGTATCTCATGGAGAAATGGTCGTATGATCCTCGGGGTCACTATGCAGTACACCTTGAGCAACAATCTTCACACGAGTCGTCCATGGAGGACTACTGGGTCAACTGTGAAGATGAGTTCAATGTACGAAGATGCAATTACAGTCGGTTTATACTTCCACAAATTGCTAACTCAATGTTAGAGGACGTGGAAGGCCTATCCGATGATGATGGGGAAGTTATTCTTCCGACATTCTTCGTAGATCAGGTTGACTCACAACCACTTAGAAAAGTGGATTAGTATGCCAAGGAAAGTACGTCGATTGAGGAAAGGACAACTAGGGTTGTCAGAAACAGCCAACTCTACTTGGACAACAAGAAGACAATGAAGGTAATAAATCCCCATACAGAGCCGCCACCGGTTCATTCTTCACTACCTTCCACGTCAAGGAAGAAGCCTGGACAGAAGCAATGAAGTAACCCTCCTAGAGGAGCCCAAATGATAGAGCACACAAGCGGAAGAATACAGATTGCTGATACAAATCAGCAAGAGGTACACGTGGAGACAACTACAAACATACCCGAACCACTCATGGAAACAGCTGCAATGGAGCTAGTGATTGAGACAATCACAACTGAGATAGAGCCAATAATGGAAGCAGTTGCAGTTGATACAATGCTAGTACTGGAAATAGAACCTCCCACTTCGCCACCATCACAGAAATCACCATTGCCCATTGACTTTGATTCGCCAGCGCACAACACTGCAACGCAATCTCATTTGTCAAGCATTCAGGGTCCTATCATCCATCCTTCCAGCGAGGTTAGTCAAGATACCTCTTGGATTGAAAATCTCCTGGGAAGGAAAAGAAAGAGACCATCCTATCAGCTGGACTTCACAGAGTTTGACCATGTCCCTCAAGACATGTCGGTAAAGAACTTCAAGAAATAGGTCCACGTAGGAAAGAATGCTAACAATGAAATTGTCATAGAGATAGCTGCGCCACCTGAAAACAAGAATGCACATGAGGTAGAGGTTGATGACTTCACCTTATTAAAGGTCAACCTCGGTAAGACCACTCGTCAGGTGTAGGTAAATCTCCTTGGAATTGCATCAGTAAGTGTCCAAGAGAGAATGGCAAAGGACGGCAAAGACAAAGCAGCCTTAAAGGCTGAAATCCAGCAACTAAGGTTATATATATCTAGCTTGATACATGGTACACCAAATATCTTTGTCTTGCCTCGAGAGATGCTAGACCTCCCCGCGGAGCAAAATCATCACCATCTGATCTTATATGGAAAACACTTGAGAAATCAAGTGGAAGAATTTGTCATCAAACGAAGGTGTATACTTGCAGAGCTGTATCAGTTAAGATACAGAGCCCACGACCTCCGCACGGAGATTCAACAATCAAAGCAAAAGCAAGCAAAGAAGAGGCTTGGCGATGAGATCACTTTTTCTAACCTACAGACAGCATACAAATCAATTACCACAGTAGAGAACAAGTGACATCTTTTCTCTTGGAAAGAATAGCTCGCATAAAAGGTGAGAGCTTATGATACCAACTCTGTGGAATTGATCGAGTACCGACAGATTGTAGTAGGTGTTATCAAGTTCGTAAGAACGTTGGTAACATCCATTCCTTTCTTTTACCAGCACGAGGGAGGTGCATACATTGAGCTAGCCGAACTACAAACCCAATTCCAGAACCTCATCCATAGCAATCTTTGCAATGACCCTACTGGTCACAAGTTGAATAAGATTGCAACCATGACGGCCAACCTAGATGATGCAACTGCCAAGACCATTGAATATCAACAGTAGATTGTGAGTGGTGAAGAGATGCTAAAGTGACACGTCATCATCCTATGAAGCATTTATTGTCCAAAGGCAGAAGAAGTCAACGAATGGTTAGAGAAACTGTTGACTAGTGGTGATGTGGTGTAAAACACCCAATTGGAACGTCCTACCCTCCAAAATAGCATTAATGACAAACAGGAGTTAACTCGATGCCTCTTTCCATGTTAACTCACTGTCCCATTGATCATGTCTATCTCCACTAATTGTGGATCTCTATTTTGGAGGCACTTTGTACATTGGAGTTCACTTTTATTTCAGTTTCAGTTAACTAGAGTAGCTTTCCAGTTAACTGCTAGGACACATACATTTAGACATAGGAATAAATCTTGCAAATTGGCAAGAACTAATTGTTAACTCAAGGAGATTTTAGGGCTGCCTACTCCTTTGAGCTTCTATAAATTAGAGCCTTTGCTCATAATTTTGTAACTTTACATCACGGCAACAAAACGTTGAGCTCACAAGCCTTTGACTTTGTTCACTTAGTATTTGTTCTTGGATCGTATTTGTGATAGGGAAACGCTAAGTACAGCTTGCGTTCTTCTTATTCAGATAGGTCTATTCAATCATTGTTCATGTATTCTTGGTTTGGTCGCATCATGTGTGATTGTCTCTTTGACACAAGTTGTTGTCCCAAAGTGTAACCTTTCATCGAAGATTGAGATAATAAATCAGGAGAGCTACCTTGCCTTTGATCCAAAAGTCTCAAAATTTATCATTGAATGTTGTTCTAATAATTTGTCTTTCGATCTACATCTCAGAAAGAGCGTTCTCTCCTTAGGAATTTAGAAAGTTAGATTATCGTTCTTTGTTCTTTCTAGTAGTCTACCTTTCAGCTTACACCTCAGAAAGGTCTTGGTACCTCCTTGGGAATCCTGAGATCTAGCCTACCGTTTGAAGATTGCTTGTGTGAATTCTATTTCGATATAAATCTGGAAGTTTAGAGCCTTTGGATGCATTCTGGGAGAAACATTCATCTAAGTGATTGAACCATTACATTCTCACTCCTATATTCTCTTGCTCTGTTTATCTAGAGGAGATAGGATAAATTAAAAGTTAGCTTAGTTGTAGTTAAGATTTGCAGAAACCAGAGAAAACCTTAGCTGCAACGAATTGTGTTTATGTACCCTTGTGTCCTGTCGCTGAGTAAAAATGATAGGAACATTAGTTTACTATACTTTTTATGCAAACATCAGCAACAAGACGGATCTTTTCCTCCTAATTTGAAGAGCAGTGACTACACACTTGCAATAGCTGTTATTTTCCAATAGGCACTCCAGAGGTGCTGTCATGTCCCCGAAATAACAAAACCATAAAGACCAAGTGTTAAAATATAAATCAATTAATAAATAAAATAAATAGCAATATTAATATTAAATATAAAATAAATGTGTATCATATCAATATAAAAATATAAAAATATGAAATAACAAATATAATAATACTATATAGGCAAATTATTGTTATTACATTCTAGTATTAAATAACTTAGTATCAAAAATAATAATAAATAAATATTATAATCATTACACATCAAAGATTGTGATACATTAGAATAAAATAATAATAAGATATTAGCAAATTGTTTTACTATTATACTTTAATGTTCAAATATGTTCAATAAAATATCAAAATAAAATAATAAAATAAATAGAAATCTGAAATATCACAATTATAGTAATAATATATTATTTTAAAAAATGATATTATTGTGATAATAAAGGCAGCCATTAAATCTAACAAAGGGATGTATTTTATGAAAAGTCACCTCTTCCACCAAACAATGCATTCCCCCCATGAGTCAACTACCTTGAATGGTATAAATAGAAGGAAGAAAAATAAAGAAGGGGGAAAAAACATGGAGAAATAGGATTTGCAATTTAGAACAGCAGCAACAATTATTGTTACGCATTGGAATATAGAGCCATTTAATATATATATTATTTAATAGGAATGCAAGTATATATGCATAGATATAGATAAATTTTATAATGAATAATATGCAATGAATAAATAATATATATGAATAAGGAAAGAATAATTATATAAATATATATATATGAATACTAATGGATATAAGTAAAAGAATAATTATATATATTTATATAAAGTATATATATGTGTATAAATACATATACATGATTATGCAATAATGATACTTATAAGTAATGATGACTCTTTAATATAAACATAAGTAGATTATGTATATTTATGAATTGTCCTCATACTATGATCAATTTAGTACAAGGTTGAAGGAAGCGAGTAAGGAAACATGGAGAGATATAGCAACTCAGGTGATGTATCCACTTAGCAATGATATTTAGCATATTTGAATATAAGAAATAGATATTTCTAATTTGATTATTGGTGTAATGCTTTCTTTAGTATTATCATGATGATAATGATGCTGATATTAACTTAAAGAATTAATAATAAATGCAAATGTATTTGATTGCTAAAAGATTGTCTTCTCTATGTTTGTAAGCCTACTAGGGTGGAAGGGCCTGAGACAGGTGGTGCATAAAAACCCCACTTAACAATCCGCTGCGGCCATGGAGGGGTGGTAGGCTCGGAACCCCTTATAAGCTCCGCTGGCTTCCCCCAGTAGGTTGAGTGTCTTTCGAGGTGATGGCATAGGTAGAGAAAGCATGTACAAGTGTTTCCTCTAAGCATGCCACTCCGAGACGTTCATATCGCTCGGGGCCAAGGGGTGGGTTGTCCTGATAGGACGCTTGTGCTCTTGGGCTTAGATGGATAGCTTTGGGCGGCTCTACCCATGCCACTCCTCATATGTCTTTATTAGTGATTTGTGATTATATTTATATTTGGATATCTAGATATTAATGCTAACAAATATATGTACATGTGGAAATATTAAATGCAGACTTCAATCCAAGATTACTTAGTCAAAGAGAACATTCATTTGAAAAAGAAGAAACCCTAAACCTGATCAACAAGCGAATTTTAGGGCAACGTCAGGTAAGGGACATTACAGGTGCTAATTGAAACGCCAACAGTTTTTTGGGGCCCACCGTGGGGCAATGAGGCATAAAACTTCAAAGAAAAGCCAACGCTTTTATGTCACGGTAATGACCATCTGGCGTCCTTGGGCTCTTGTTGAACAAACAGGTCTCACACCCCCAATTCTTCAGACGAATTTCACAATCATTGAAGAAGAGCAATCGAACATCATTAGTAGCCTACACACTTTCATCTTCAAGGAAAATACATCACCCGCTCAGTGGAGAGCCGCAGCTAGTACTCTGGACGAGGAAGAAGAGAAGGCTGATCTTGCAACCGAAAGACCAGTATTACCACCTCCTGCATGGCAGTACACATCCTAGCTCATCAAGTATACATAAGGAGGAGAACCAATCCTCTATTTCAAGAAGATGTTGGAGAGGCATCCAACATACAGCAAGTCTTTGAAGAGGTTCTAAAGCATTTTCAAGAAGAACAACAGCAAGAACCTCGAGCTCAAGCAATGGGTGACAACAGCAACAACAACAACGGCAATGGCCATAATATCAAACGTCCAAACCCATTGCCATGGGGCAATGACATAGGCCCATTGGCCCTACAAGGACACCATGAAATTCTCAAAGGATCGCGAAAGCATTTCCTGAGATTCTACGACGACGGGGCTCGACACCCCAATGAGCATATCTCAGCATTCGCAGCGGCTTGCTCCATTTTGTCTGTACCTCATGAAGATATCGCAATTCGACTCTTTGTCAAAACTCTCAAGGCAAATGTTGTCGACTGGTTCAATCATTTACAACCAGGTATAATCACAAGTTGGGGGGTCATGAGCAAGAAGTTCTTGGCAAGGTTCAAGCCGGCCGAAGATAGCCATCAACCGTTTGCCTGTTTATCAAACTCAAAGATGGAGCCCACAAAACCGATGAGAGAGTTTGTAGCAAGGTTTAATCGCCTTGTTACACATCTCTCTCACACACTCAATCCATCAGACAAGATTCTAATGAGCAGCTTTGTTGTAACCAAACCAAATTTTTTGCTTCATTAAGGCATTTTGCTTAAAATGGTCTAAACCTTGTTAAAATGGGGTCAAAACTCAGTTTTTGGGCAAATCAAGTATGGGCTTTTGGTCAATCTGATGCCAAGAAGATAGTGGCAAAATTTGAAATTTTTGAAAATTAGGGTTTCTGAAATCTATTTTTAGCCCGAAACCCTAAAAAATAGGAACTTGTCAGAATTGGCTGAAATTAATTTTGATTGGCTTATTTCACATCACAATCATAGTGGTGAAGTCAATTTCAGTTAAAAGTCAGTTTAAGGCTGGTGGGTAGTTTTCACTTTATCAGGAGAAAAGTTAGGATCTTCGGGGTCATCAATGGCAGTTCGCCAGTACCAGGTATCAATATCTAAGCCTGAAACTCAAAGAGGAACGCTCTACGATAAAAGATGTTGGAAATAATGCTTTTTGATAGAGGGGATTTTCAGATTGGCAAAAAGTGCTAAAATATTCTAAGTCTGGAAAACTTTTCACTATGTAAAGTGGGAGACGCTTGCGCAATCAATGTGCAAATCAACTTTATGCATCCGTACAGGTGAAAATAGTGAGATGCAGTCATGTACACATATCAGCAATGGTAACATCTCTACATGGTCAACCTCAGTAGCTGGTGTTGTGTTCGCAAAGCACGAAATGATGAAAAACATGAAGTTCAAAGCAAATATGCGCCCCTGTAGCCCAAGGGCGCCCTTCCATTTGAAGGTCAAGATTTAGCTGCTTTGGGTTGCGAATAAATTCATTCTTTTTCGGTTTTCAGTCAAATTTCCGATTAGTTATGGAGCCATTTTATTTGAATTGAAGAACTCTGTTGAACGAAGACAAAACAAGGAGTATACACATCAAACGGCAGTCAAAGAAAGCAAATCCACGCCCCTGTAGCCCAAGGGTGCCCTTCTTATTGAAGGCCCAGATCTGAATGCATGTGCTTGCTGATAGTTTCAGTCTCTTCAGGATCAGTCTAGCTTTCCAAGGGGCTATCAAGCGGAGGCATACATAGTGCAGAACTCCGGATATCAGTGTCGGAAGCTGAGATTGCAGGCAGGATACATGTCACAAGAAATTGCCATGTTCATGGTTTGAGCGCCCCTGTAGCTCGAGGGCGCCCTTGAATATGGCTCTCCAGATGAATGAATTTGTAGTTGAAGTCTTCCTGAGATCTTTTCCAGTTCAGTCCAGCTTCGCAACGCACCAGTTCGCAAGACGATCCGACATTCGAAGTGACCGTGACAGAGGTTCTACCGAGCACGTAAAACAGAGGATGGAGAAACATGGCTACACACAGCTGTACATCTATAGGCTAGGGGCGCCCAGCCTTTAGGCCTACCAGATGGGGTTATTTGCATTCGCAGTCTTCACGAGACTTGTGCATATTTACTCCAGCTATCCAACGAGTCCAGCTGTCAACCTTCGCGATTTGGCGAACACTCGTACGTGAGAGGTTAGGGGGATGATGCCGAAAAGTGAGAGTGACTGGAGGCAACCAGAAAAATGGCTAAGTATGGTGATTACATATCTCTTTGAAAAAGGCGCCCTTCATTTTGAGGCACCAGATTCAGTTTTCTAAGGTCACAACATCCAACAGACATTTCATCAGTTTTGATCTGGCGACGCAATGAATCATTCAACTCAGCTCCAGCATCACCCGGGCACTCAGAAATCAGGTTTCAACAGAGCCTGTTGTGACATTTTCAACGAGCTACAAACTAGGAAGTTAGCAAAAAATCTCAACTTTTGAAGATGGATGCCTAGAAAGTCAAAGTTTGACTTTTTGAAATCAAGAAAATATTCTAAGGCAACCCATAAGGAGAGATTTCAGTTAACTGATTAAAATAATATTGATTTTTCAGTTCTTGCATGTCAGCTGTGCAAAGGGTGAATTTCTTCAATATTTTAATATTGGCACCTATTTTGAGAACTCAATTGAGTTTCGTATGTTGAGTGAAACTGAATAGTTTAATATTCTAATATTCTTTGAACTCGAACACAGTTAATGTTCGAACGAAAGGAGGTCCAATCAAATTACTTATTTCCAGATCAGGGTTTATTCTTGCAGTTGGCGCCATAAACCTAAAATTTCTTTATTTATCTAAAGATTGGCACCATTTCTCTCATCATAGGTTGAACTGCGAGCGAATTTTCTCTTGTGCAAGCATTCGAAGACGCTACAACAAACATTTTTCAGATTTCCTTGCAGATACAGGTCCAGATTCATCAACAAACTTCATACAGACATAGGCGAATTTCTACAGAAGCAGAGAAAACAAACAAACAAGAACTTCTATCTTCTGTTTAAATTTCTTCTATTTCTCGTCTTAGGTATTCTTCGCATGTCAAGGAAACGACAAAATTTTCAAAAATAAAGCATCTGGGTTTGTGTATTTCAGCATCAACAACAATACCCATGTCTCAGATTATTTCGTGAAAATTGCCCCGTAGCCTCTATTCTAGAGCTCTGTGCTTTTTTCTGAGATTTTCTTTTGCATGCGGGCCTAAAACATGTTTTTCCCAAAATCTATCGATTTGGGTTGTGTTAGAATTCAATTCTGCACAAAGCCCATGTTCTAGATTTTCTCGGGAAAAATTACCCTCATACCCCTCAGATCTCAACTGAAAACCTTTTGCATGTGGGCATAAATCACATTTTTTCGAATTTCTGACGATGTGGGTCATCTTAGAATTTGATTCTGCACAAAACCCATGTCTCAAAATTTTTTGTGAAAATTAACCTTCGATAGGGTATTTTTAGTCTTATCTGGAGTGATTTTTGGTTTTCCAAAGAAAGTTGTCAGAACAAAGCCGTGTTCACAGTCAACAAGCGAGTTTTTCTAAATGAAGTTCACATAGATTGAATTCAAGACTAAGTCGGTCTTAATTTATGATTTCATCAGAAAAGCTGACACCGATTTGTATCAAGCGCATCTAGAAGGTTGACAGGCGTAGTCACTCAAGTCCACATGGTTTTGTGCCTCGTATAGCTGATTGTCTTCCAAGGCCAGTTTAGAGGGTTGATACTATTGGAATTTTGCGTTTGCAGCGAGTTCGTTTGCATTTCTCATAGCCAGAACGTTCGCAGTCAAACTTCGCAGTTTCATCATGCAACACTCTTCCATTGAGGAAAACGTGGGAAGCATCAAGCTGCAAAAGAAACAGTGGTCATCACTTCAGTTACAGAGCCACCAGAGTTACCAGTGAGTGAAGTGCCAGTTTAAGTGTGCAAAGATTTCCAAGTTTTGCTTGAGTTGCTGACAAGCAGTGAATTGAAAGATGAGACATGTGACGACCTCTAAATGATGATGCAGTTGACAACCTCGTGGAGGGGTTAATTGCCCGAGATCAGGGCCAGTGAACTTCAGTTCAGGGCGTCCCACCTTTTCCAAGATAGACATTTGACACAGGAGTTAAACTTGATGTCTCTTTCTGGGTTAACTCGTTCCTTTTCTACACGCCATGTCTTTCTTGGAATCATCTTTGTATAGTTGGAGTTATTAGTTAGTTTCATTTCAATAAGGATGTGCATGTTGCACATGTCCATTTTGTTGAGTCTTGTTTCAATTAATTGATGGTGTATTTCCAGTTAACGTTGTAGTTTCATTCAATTAGGTTTAGAAAATAAAGATCTCACATGCTGCAAGAGTCTAAGTTGACTCGAGGTGATTTTAGGGTTGCCCACATCTTTGATGTCTATAAATAAGAGCTTTCAGCTCATTTGTAAAATACTTTCCCTTGTGATAGTGAATTGTTGCGTTGTCGGCAACATGCCTATTCTCAAGATTGGTTCACCCTTGTAAATTAGAACTTTTGCACGCGATAGAAATATATGTTGAGCCTACCTTGCCTGTAATAATGCTGTTTCGTATTTGTTCATGAGTGATTGTTGTTATAATAAATAGATGAGCCCACCTTGCCTTCATGTTATTATCATGGTGTTTATTCAATCTTAGTTAAATGGGGTTCCTGGTTTGATCGTTATTGCATGCGTGTTTCGTCTATACAATACACTGTCCCAGTTGCTTACCTTATGTTTTGTTTCTAATAAGCATATTCAGAAGAGCAGATAGTTGAGCCCACCTTGCCTTCACGCTGTGAATCTGTACTCAAAGCTTATGTTTGATGTGTGTAATAGTAAACTCATTCAGCCAAGCAGATAGTTGAGCCTACCTTGCCTTCATGTTGTGAAGTTGTACCCGGTTTACCGTATATTCATTTGTTTTAATAAATTTCTGCTCGGATAAGCAAATAGTTGAGCCTACCTTACCTTCATGTTGTGAACCTACACCTGAGGTTTATCGTGTAGCACATTCCTGCTCCATTTCCTCGCGCTCTGTTTTCTTGAGGAAACTGGATAGATTTAAAGTAGTTAGTTTAGTTGTAGTTAATGATCTGCGTAACCAGAAAATCCTTAGCTGCAACGTTCTAGGTTTTCTTAACCTTGTGCCTCTTCCAGCTGAGAACAAAAAGATAGGATTTAGTTTACTTTTCTTTTCCATGCATTCCAGCACAACGAGGGAGCTTCCGCTCCTAATTTGAAGAGCACTCATTACGCAGTGTGCATAGCTGTCCGTTCAAACTTACACTCCAGAGGTGTTAGTTCTTATGCCAACAAGCTTCATCAATGCCATTCCCTTGGAGAAAGCATTTTTCTTGAAAGGAGCCCACAAAGTGGACTTACTGATTTCACAAGAAAAGGCTATCGAACTCAAGGACAATATGATCACATCTGGGAAGATGAAAGATTACGCTATCAGACCACTAGTCCAAGTACAAGCGGATCCACTGCTACAGAAGGTAGCAAATGAGGTGACTATCCTCAAGAGATAGTCACCCAATCCAGGGCAGCAAGCGCTGCCACACCACCACCATATCAACAACAACAACAGTACCAGCCTCAGCAGCCTTATCAACCAAAGAGGAAAAATTTCCAACCTTTCAATAACTACAAGCCCAAATATCCAAGACCTCCGCCAAGACAAGCAAAGGCCAAAAAATCTAATGTGTTTTGTTGTTTCCATGAGACAGATGAGCACATCGGATCCACATGCCCTAAGCATTAGATGAAATGAACCAACCAATTTTTTTTTAAATTCCCAATGAGCAACTCAGTACAACAAACACCCGTTAAGTAACGCTCAAATCCAAATCAACTACTGGAAGGTAACTCTACGCCAAGAATGCACACTCATTCCCAAAATGGAAAAGGTGTTCTCATATGGTGTCGAGGATCGTCAATAACAACTGAAAAGAACACAATGCTGAAAAGTAACCAACACCAAAAATGTGCACTCAAAACCCAAGGTGGGTGAGGTGCTACCATATGGCGTTGGGGATCTAGAGCCACCAAAAAGAACTAGCATTACCCAGAACCAATAAAAATTCGTACAATGAGATGATTAAAAAACTGTTTCAGCTGCACCTAAACCAGCAAACTCAAACTGACAAAAACCCTCAAATCACCAACTGTGAAGCTCAATCTGCTAGTTTGAATGAGAAACAGTCACTTAAAACTCAACTAGGTGCTATCTTTCAAGCACGAAAACAAGAGTAATACTAGGAGGTATGCATTCCTCGAAGCATTCATTCACCATTTCGGCAACATAACACTATATTTTCTCCAAGATGCCAAATGAAGGAGCAAGGGCCTCAATGTAGAGATTTGTTGAGAATCTCCAAAAGCTTCTAGAAGGGTGCCCAAATTCAAATGACATTTCCCCAAAATGAAATCCAATTTCCAAATGCAAATTCACTTATTCCTCCAAGTCGTCCTTTTTCATAAGACCTTTGAACTTAATTAAAATATCAATAATATCATGGAATAGGCGTCCAAGGCTTATAATGAAATATTTTATAAAATTTGCCTTTAAATAAAATCAACTTATCACTCCAAAGGCATCCTTCAAGCCTTAGAAAATAATTCATCTAATCAAATATTTTACCTCATCCAAGAGCGCCAACCCAAAACACTGAACTGCCCAAAATAGCTCCAAGAATGCTGGAAAGACCAACTGCCCAATCTGACCTGCCAGAAATAGCTATTGCTCCGGACTGCTGAACTGTGGCCAAAAATAGCACTGCCAAAAATAGAACTTACTAAAAATAGCATACTATTAAAAATAGTAAGTCGTTCCAAACTCATTTTGACCACAAACCGAGCAACCATCGTAACTTACTACAAATAGCAAGTTTAGAAAATATCCCTGATTCATTTGCATGTCACACCATCGTGAAGCTCTCTAAAAACCCAAAAGGAATCTAGAGTCAGAACTGTAAAACTCCAACATGCAAGCCTCCAAAAGCAGCCAAGAATGCAAGTCAACATCCTATCATGCATGCTACCTCATCGCGAAGCTCTCCAAAAACCCAAAAAGCTCCATCAGACATGCGTCAAAAACTCTCGCATGCAAGACCAAAAAACCTCCTTTGAAAGTGGGAACCCTAATTTCAGCTCCTAACTGGCCTATAGGCTTCCGGAAAGAGGCTATCAGACACAGAAGAGCGTATGGCTAAATTGGGCACATTACAGTCCGCCCTTCCAAAAATTGCTTGTCCTCAAGCAATTGCACAATACTCCAACTAATCATGGGGTCCCATGTTCGTCTCTGAGAAGTCCCATCATGTTGATGTTGCACCACTCTAATCATACAAATGAAGCCATTGTACCAGAACCGCAGTGACCTTCCCTGCAACCTCAAGGAGTTCACATGCCTAAAGTTCAAGTTCAAACTGAGAAACATGGAAGGATTGAAATCAAAATGTAGCATCTCAAGCCCAATAAACTTTGAGTTAACATTTGCAATGTCAATAATTGTCACCATTCTAAACAGAAACTAGAATAATCTAATCAATTCAAAAACATCAGCATAACTTCTCAAAGCATCAAACAGGATCGAGCAATGGTTCGTTGTCCCAAACATTTGTACAAGAGAATGTACAAAGATAGCCACTAGAATGAGCACGATTTCTATCCAAAGGCTGATTATGCTCTATCTGAATCACCATTTCTCTCATTTGAAGCCATAAACCATCTCTAGAAAGAGATTGGAAAGTCTGAAATTGAATGAACCAGCTACCAAACAAGACTGAAATGATCAACTTGAGATCTGATTTAAGGAAAATCAGCATCCAAGGAGATAGATAGCTACTGCAAAACTGAAAATCAGCATCCAAAATATCGTTTTTGTTCATATCCACAGCTGGAAACAACCTTGTTGAAGATTTCCTCGCACCCAAGAACCATTCGTTGCTCAACTTTTCTCTCCAAAACTCCAATTGAAGATCAGAAATAATCATCAAATGGCTGACAAAGAAGGTAACAGCACTCGGAGAATTGAAAATTTGAGGCTTATCATTCCAACATACCTTCTTGTTACATATCAAATGCAAGATGATGTCGGGATCCCAAATCATAAGTAGAGAAGAACCATTCTTTAGATAAAGAATTACTCTGATTACAACGCTTTGATCAATATGTTCTATTTGAATCATCACCTCTTGAAACTCCAAAAAGTATTCAACAAATCTGAATTCACTAAGAAAGTTGAATTCGAAATCATGAGACAAGAGTTGCTGGAAAGATTCAAGGAACCCTTCGTCAAACTCCATTCTGTATTCAGTTATTCTTAAAGAAGGTGGCGCAAGCATGAAGTCCGATAGGAATCTAACAAGCATCTGCATCAGATAATGAATAAACTCTTCATCGGAGTGCCAATCAACTCTTTGTTGCCACTCAAGATTAGTGTCTCCATTCCTCCTTGATTCTTGATTTTCCATCTTCTGAAGGGTGGATAGACTAGGAACAACAGTAAAGTCTTCATGTATCGTCATCCCACTGTTGGAAGAAGTGCTAGAACTTTCCCCTTCGACATTAGTGTCAAAGGAGTTTTCCTCTTGATTTGATGTCACACCATCCATCCCAAAGAGAGGATTGTCATAACTTTCCTCAACACCCACTTCAAAGAGAGGATTGTCATAACTTTCCTCAACATCTACTTCAAAGAGAGAATTGTCAAAAACTTGAAAGTCATTCCTTTCATCTTGCTGCTCCAAATCTGCACATGCAACTTCTGATTTTCTTGAGACGCTTTCAAGATCAAACTCCTCTTGAAGACTATCAAGCTCTCCAATCGCTTGCTCGATTTCTTCAACTCTTTGTGCACCCTCTTGCTCCTTGAAAAGTTTGAAGTCAGCAAACTTATCTTCAACCTCCGTTAGAGCCAATTGAGTTTCTTTCAACATGTCCTTTTTTGATTCGAGCTCCAGAGTGAACTCATCAACCTTCTTCTCCTTTTCTTCGAAAGCACCAATGGTCTTCTTTGAAACTACAATGGCATGATCTCGATCTTCAATCAAGTGCACGTACTCTGACTTCAATGTCTCCAAAGAGTCTCTGATAAGTTGCAAGTTGGGAAGAACAACTTCACTCTTAACTGCTTTTTGTCTCTCTACAAGCTGAGCCTTCCAATAAAGCTCTTCAACTAAGCTATGTGTGCGATCAAATTGTGATAGAATCCGCACTTCTCTTTCAAAGGACCCTCTGACTTGATCTTCCTTCTCAAGAACATACAAGGATGGTGGATTGTTGATTGGCTGCTCTTCAAAATCAGAACTTTGTTTTGCGTCTTTGCTGCCCTCAGAGCTGCTCCAACATTCTTGTTTTTCGCCACCAACTAGTGGAGAATGCTCCATGTCTTCATTAGGATTAGACTCCTCAAATTCTTCGTGTCTTTGCTTACAATCAACTTCATGCATTGATAAATCAGATTTGTGTTTAGAAACACCTCCAAACTTTCCATCTTCCCGAGCCATATGGTCCTCAAGCCTTGCTTCCATCTCAATGTCACTTTGGTCAAACTTGAAGGCAGCCCCACACTCAAGCATATTGTCACCATTGTTTGCGGTTATAAAGTCCTTATCAAGTTCCATTTCATCATCCGGATCAAAGGGAAATTTATCCCACACAGGTTCCTTGTCAATGCTAGGTGCCTTCACACCTGGATCCCAATTGGTAAGAGGTTGATTGTTTTGATCAAAAGGAAACAGCGCTTCGTGTTTCTCTTGCAGTGCTGACTTTTTGAATAGGTCACCACCCAACTCACTTAAACTGATATCTTCATAGACACCTCTCTCCAAGGGCTTAGTTTGATGCTCAACCCCAAGACCACCCTTGACATCATCATTTTAATGGAGCAAAGAATCATCTAAGCAAGCTGTTTTGAAAACCTCATCATCATTATCTTCTATGGAACCATCTTGAGTGAATATGGTGTTGATTTTTCCATAAGGAAGATCTTGGGAAGTTGGAACAGCAACAAGAGGCAAGCCCTTCATCACCATATCTTCAACATGATCTTGCATGAACTCACTGGAATCATCACCAGCATCATGACCACTAATACTTCCTTCATCTTGCTCAATTTTCTTCAAAAGTGGCTTCAATTTCTTCTCACATTGATTAAACAATTCCTTGATCAGCATGGCAGCAATAGGAGAATTTTTTTCTTCACGTTCATATGCGTCCAAGAGGAGAGATTGGACATTTGGAAGAACTTCATCAGCCTCTTTTATAGTGAGAACAAGAATTTTCTTCACAGCTGCACCAACATTCTCTTCTTGTTCGCTCCAAGTGGACATAAAGAGGTAGTGAAATAAGTGATAAATCTGATCATGCATTTCCAAGTCTAATAGCAAGTTACTTGTCCTGAGATTTGCAAATGTCTCCAAGATAGTAACTTTTCTGGGAAATTGACTACTACTAGTTTCATCAAGATCTTGAAAACTTTCCACAATCCTATGTAGAATCTTCTTCATAGTTTCATCATCATAAGGCATCAAAAGTGCAACAATCCTTATAAGTTCACTAAGGCATGAAGTAACCAACAAGCTAGTTTCTTCATCAGGATGCCCAATCCAATAAGGATGCATCAAATATGTCACTGCAGGAGATAATGCCTTATTCAACAATTCAGTAGATGATTGTTGGACTTGGCTCAAACAATGTTCCAACTCTGATAATAAACTCACTTCTTCACTTCTTGTCTAACATTCTTTATTGAGTCTCATTCCTGCAACAGAAAGGGACCTTGCCGAACTTCTTTCTGCTTCAGAAGCCATAATCAAATCTAACTTCTCATGGTTCCTGGTCCTAAGAAAACGCAACATCTTCGAAACTTCTGAAAACTAAACTGAACTCAGGTGATGAATTTGATTTCTCCGTCACTCATTTGTCAACTAAACTCTGTCTTTTTCACATGATGGCAGGATCTTGGCTCTGATACCACTCAAATGAACCAACCAATTTTTTTCGAAATTCTCAATGAGCAACTCAATACAACAAGCACCCGTTAAGGTTAGCTCAAATCCAAATCAACTGCTGGAAGGTAACTCTACGCCAAGAATGCACACTCATTTCTGTTATACCCAAAATGAAATTTTTGGCATTCTGCTTAAATTGAGCTAAACAATGTAAAAATGCCATCCAAAGTATGTTTTAAGTCGAACCAAACATGAAGTCTTTGTGGGTTTCTGTCAAGGAACCTATGGTTAAAATTCTGAAAATATGAAAATTAGGGTTTTACGCCCCTATTTTTAAGGAAACCCTTAAAAATAGGACCTTCCCGGAAATGATTGAAAATAATTTTCATAGGGTTAATTGCCCTGATGATTACATTGATCAAATCAGATTTATCAAAAGACATGTTTTACTCTGGTGGGTCTATTCCTGTTTTTCAAGAACGAAGTTAGGAGCTCCGCAGCCATTAATGGCAGATTGGCCAGTACTAGGTGCTGAAAGCTAAACCTCAAAAGCTCCAACGAAGAATTCATGGTGGAAAAGGTCAAAAAGATGTTATAGCGAGGGAGTTTCTCAAAACAAAAAAGGCCAAAATTTGGCTAACTCTAGAAGGTGCACGTTCTGCTGCCAAGGCAAAATATAGTCTAAAGGTGAAAAAGGCGCCCCTCTTGAAGAAAGGCGCCCTTGGATCTCAGAGGGCAAATATAATCATTTGACATCTTCAAATCAGTCATCCTCTTCACTTTCGTGTTGGCTCGACAACGAAACAATCAGCAAAATCATCTGATTCAGGGATCATTGACCAACCGTCAGCAAAGTATGGATGATCCATCCGCAACGAGGATGCCAAATCAGAGAGCTTCATGGTAAAAGTGCCCCTGCTGGCCAAGGGCACCCCTCAGTTACGGGCACCAGATGAATCCATCTGCTATAACTCACATGCTATCTTTCTAGCTTCCTCCCAGCTACGTGATCAATCTAACAGCAGGTCCATAAGACACGCCAAACGATCACAAGTTGAGATCAAGTAGAAAAAGCCAAAACTAAAGAACTAGAAAGACAAGCCAGAAAATGGCTAAGGCATGGCTAAAAGCACCCCTCTTGAAGAAAGGCGTCGTTTCTTGAAGGCATACAAATTCAATCAGAATCTTCATTGCCTCCCAGGATGACCTTCTCGGCTACGACCTATCTCAACAATGAAACTATTAGCAAAAACTTCTGACAAATCAAACATCTGATGGAGGAGGTCAAAGATTAGCGGTCCACAACCAAGATAAAACCAAGCAAAAGCTAAAAGCTCCCCTGCTGGCCAGGGGTGCCCTTTAGTTTGAAGGATCAAAACTTGCCATCTTCAACTGAGAATTCAGTCATCCTAAACAGGACCAAGCTAGCTACCCGATGCATCATCAAGCAGAGTCGTCTGATTCATCTAAGCATCGAGAACATCAGATCAAAGCAAGAAGGGTCTGAAAAGGTCAAAACGAAGAACAGTCAATGAAAATTGACTAAGGCATTGTCAAAAGCGCCCCTCTTGAAGAAAGGCGCCCTTTATTCTGGAGCTCAAACTCAGTTTTTTGAGTTGATCTCTCCCTAACACATTTCATCAGGTCAATTATACCTCGACAACGAAACTGCCAGACACTGTCAGAGATCAACTGAGTAACCTGAATCAAAGATCAAACGGAGGCACTTCAGCTTGCAAAATGGACAAAAAAGACCAACTTCAAGGATGGACGCTTAAAAGAAGTCAAAGCAAGAATGTTGACTTGAGTTAGCAAATTTGGAGCCAAAAAGAGGCCAAACACTCCACAATCAATGGAAATCACCTTTTGGAACTCCAAATCAGACCTAAATCATGAGTTGTCTTCCATACTTGGTGGATCTCAACTCTAATCACCATATATTCTTGCTAGGCATCCCATTCTTCATTATTCTTTTGCAGGTTGAAGGATAAAACATCAAATAGCTCCCAAGAACACATTTTCAAGATCTGGCAGAGGTTTTGGACGGATCTTCAATATTTTGAAGACCAGTGGCAGTAAAAGTGTTCTTCATTGAGGATTGTTTCCAGAAGTAGATTATTGCAAAGTGGCAGTTTATAACTTCTAATCCACCTTCTGTCTTTTTCCTCTACTTTTGTCTATATTTCTTTGCATGTCATAGGAAACAGCAGATTACTTCAGATCTGACCAACTGGGTATGATCAGTGCATTTTTTCAGCAAAACCCATCTTCTCAGATTTTCCAAATTCAACAAAGTTGTTGCCCCTATTTTTAGGGATCTTTCCGGAAAAGTCTCCAGATCAAAAATCCAAGGAACTGGGTCTGTTCAGCTTCCAAGCACAAGCAAAACCCACGTGCTAGATTTTTCCCGAAAAAATACTTCTCGGCAGGCGCTATATTTAAGGGTTTCCAAAAAGTGTCAGAACAAGCTCAAGTGCCCAGTCAATCTTTAAGTCTTGTAGAATGCATTACTCTCGGGTACAATACAAGACCAAGACGGTCTTGTACCATGATTACCTGAAAACAACTGACACAGACTTATGGTAGAAAAATCCAGAAGTCAATTCTGAGGACTTGGAGGGCATGAACCAAATTACATTGCAGAATATTGAAGAGTCTGGTTTATTCCCAGCTGCATCCATTCCAATCACTTTACAGAGCATTGAACTTGTAACTGCTTGCATAAAGCATTACAACCCTACTACAAGAGAAATCTTGTCAGTGGACGAAAAGGTGATTTGCAACTTAAAGCCGAAGGACATAGAGACATGTTTTGCAATTCCACCATGCCCTACCAGGAAGGTTGTATCTGTGACAGAATGCGAAAAGTCATTTGAGGCTTCAAGCGATAAGTGTTCACTTATAATGGCTGAACATTGGCTGAAAACAACGAAAACCAATTTGCCCAAATTGGTTGGGAGAGGAGAATTCAAAGATGAGTACGGAGTGTTAATCACCCAACACAACAAAGTCACTGGACAAGAAGAACGAAAATCCTTCCAGCCATGGATGTTCTATATTATTGGCAAAATTATCAGCAAGAAAGAACATTACGACTGCGCCTCTCTGATTACTGACACACTCCATCAACAATTTACCAGGTTTCTAGAAGAGCACCGTTTCCACATGTGTTCCTACCTAGTATACCTAATAGCCTTCCAAGGCGATTTCAGAACACTAAACACTGTGCGAACCCTGGGTGTGAAAAAGGTCCAAGAATACTTTCCTCGCTTTGAGTTCACTCTAGCGGAAAGGCATTTCAAGAAGATGAACAACCTTTTTACTATGCACACCGTGCACGAGCTAGACCATGAGATGCACGTCTGTATTTCACCAGCAGCCAAAGTGGCAATGGTGGACTGGGCGGATTGGTTCATCCAATTCCCCACTTTCACCTACATACGCATGTATGGATACAATGGCCACCCCGCCATGATGCCACACTACCCCTCAGATAGGGTAGTGTTCATGGAATTCCTGAGGCAGTTGGCCGAGGTTCACTCTTACCTTCGCGTAAAGAAGAAGTTTGCTGCAAACTTTCCTTTTCAGATGGGATTCTACAGATACAGGACTGCAACCGATGCTCGGTTGATAAGCCAGCAAATAGTGAGATTTAATCTCAAGTACCTCATTGACAAGAGGTCATCATATGATCCCAGAGGCATCTTCGCAGTACATCTCGAACAAAGATCATCACATGAACCTTTCATGGAAGATTTTTGGGTCAACTGCAAGGATGAGTTCGTAGTGAAAAGAAGGAACTACAGCAGATTTAAGCTCTCGCAGATTGCAGAATTCATGACAGAGGACATCGAGGGCTTATCTGATGACGAAGAAGAGGTCATTCTTTCTTTCTTCTTCATGGGTCAAGTAGATGCACAACCACTCGGCAAAGTAGATTGGTATGCAAAAAAGAGTACGTCTATTGAGGAAAGAACTGGTAGAGTAGTTCGACACAGTCAACTCTACCTTGACAGTAAAAGGACAAGGAAGGTAGTACTTCCCTGATTAGAGCCGCCAACGGTTCAATTTACACTACCTTCCTTATCTAGGAAGAAACCCAGACAAAAGAAGATGAGCATTCTACCAGAAGCAATGCGGATGTCAGGGAGCACATGGGGAAGAAGAGGAATTGCTAGCACAAGCCAGCAAGAGGTACAGGTGGAGACAGCCACCAATTTACCCGAAACAGTTGAGAACGCTGCAACTACACCAAAGCCAGTGATTCAAATAATCGTTGCAGAGATGGAATCCATTGTAGAAGAAGTTGCAGCAAAAGCGGTGCCTGTAATAGAAACAGAGCCACCAACTTCACCACCATCACAGAGGTCGCAAAGTCCCATTGATTTGGACTCACCACCATGAGGCATTGCCATGGCACAGTCTCGTTCTTCCAGCATTCAGGGCGCCTATGTTCCTCCTCCTAGCGAAGCTAGCCGAGATTCTATCTGGCTAGAAAGCTCGCTTGGAAGGAAAAGAGAGAGACCTTCTTATCAGCTTGACTTCTCTGAAATCCACCATGTCCCACAAGACATACCGGCAAAGAAGTTGAAGAAGCGGACACATGTAGAGAGGAATGCAGAGAATGAGGTGGTCATAGAGACTGCTGCCCTGCCTGAAGATAAAGACATACACAATGTGAGGGTTGAGGATTTCACGCTTTCAAAGGTGAACTTTGGAAAGACCACTCAACAAGTAGAGGCAAACCTTCTCGGAATCGCCTCAGCGAGCACCAAAGAAATAATGACCAAGGATGGACAGGATAAAGAAGCCTTGAAGGCTGAAAACCGTCAGCTAAGATTGTACATTTCTAGTTTGATGCATGACACTCCCAACTCCTCGGCCTTGCCTCAAGGACTATTGGATCTCTCGGCTGAAACAAACCATCACCAATTGATCACATACGGCAAATACTTGAGACGTCAAGTGGATGAGTTTGTCGTCAAAGGACGATGTGTATTACCAGAAGCATATCAGCTGAGAGACAGAGCACATTGTCTTCGATCAGAAATCCAGCAGTCAAATTTGAAGGTAGCTCAAGAGAGGCCGAGAGAGGAAGCGACAGTTGCTGATCTACAACATGCATACCAGTCAGTTACAACCGCTGAGAACAAACGCCATCTCTTTGAGTAGAAAGAACAAGTGGTATGCAAGGTGAGAGCCTACGATGCCAATTCAGTGGAGCTGATTGATTATAGACGCTTCGTCGCTAATATTATCAACTTTGCAAGAACGTTGGTAATATCCTTCCCTAAGTTAGAATATCAACGAGAAAGAGGAGAATATGTTGAGCTCGAAACGATACAGAGATGGTTTCAAGACGTCATCCATGGTTCATTCCTTGAAGATCCCAATGGTTGCAAATTAGCCAAAATTGCAGCCATGTCTATCCAGTTGGATGAAGCAACTGCCCAATGCATAAACTATCAGCAGCAGCTTCTGACAAGTGAAGAAATGCTTAGATGCCACACAGTCATCTTGAGAAGCATTAATAGTCTGGAGGCCAAAGAGGTCAATGACTGGATAGAGACTCTGTTCACCAGTGGTGAAGAGGTGTAAAGCACCAAGGAAGGACGTCCTACCCTCCAAATAGCAATAAATACGACTGAAGTCAACTTGATGCCCCTTTCCAAGTTGACTCCAGATCTCCACATATCATGCATGTCAGATCCCACTGATCTAGGATATCTAATTGGCTCCCACGATTCGTGGATCTCAGATCTCCTTTAAAGGTGGATGTCTAATTGACTCACATTTTATGGATCTCAGATCTCCTCAAAAGGTGGATGTCTATTTGGAGACACATTTGTAACATAAGTTCACTTTTAGTTAGGTGTCAGTCAACTGAGGTAGACTCCCAGTTTGACTTTTGTTTAGTTTCAGTTAACTGATTGCTCACCTACTTTTAGACATAGAAATAAATCTTGCTGATTGGAGAGAACTGTTTGTTAACTCAAGAAGATTTTAGGGTTGCCTACTCCTTTGAGTTCCTATAAATAAGAGCCTTGGGCTCATTATTTGTTTAACCTTTATTTGCTAAGCAAAATTGTTGCGCCATTGTTGCCGAAGTTAGCTTGTTTATATCTGTTCACTCTTGGATGAGAGTTCGTTGGTTGATCGTAATTGTGCATGATTTCGTGCCTTTGTTGTCTTGACCTTTGTAATTATTTGGAGAAAACTTGAAGAAATAAATCAGATGGCGCATGCTTGCTTGATCTAAATACTTGACTCTATTCAAAGTCTTGTTTCCAAATAGTCCATTGTTTCAATCTCCTCCTTAGACAGGTGTCGTCACCTCCTTGGATATTTTGTTATCGATCATTATCGTATCATGTTGTTTAATGAATTGTCTTGCAGCCTACACTTTGGACAGGTCTCGTCACCTCCTCGGGAATCCTGTTAGATAGGCCATCGTTCCTTGTTGTTTCCAATGAGCTATTTCCAAGCCTTCACCTCAGATAGGGGTTCCTCTTCCTTGGCAAGTCTCAAATCAAGTTTACCGTAACGAGTGTTTACTTGTATCGAGCCTTATCTTGGTATATATCCGAGAGTTCAGAGCCTCGGCCATATTCCATTGAGACGGAGGATTCAAGTAATCCAACCCATTCATTTCGCTCCTACGCCCTCATGCTCTATTTATCTTGAGGAGGTAGGATAGTTTAGAAACTTAGTTAGTCGTAGTTAAGATCTGCGAAAACCAGGGAAAAGCTTAGCTACGGTGCATTGTGTTTATTCACCCTTGTGTCTTGCCATTGAGTAAAAAAAGATAGGCATCTTAGTACACCCCTTTTTTACAGTAGAAAATCAGCAAAGAGAGATCTTCCTCTCTATAATCCGAAAAGCATGTATTAACACACTTGCAATAGTTGTCCGTTTCCAATAAGCACTCTAGAAGTGCTAATTGAAACGCCAACAATTTCCAAGATGGAAAACATATTGTCATATGGCGCTGAGGATCGTTAGTAACAACTAAAAAGAACACAATGCTGAAAAGTAACCCACACCAAGAATGTGCACTCAAAACCCAAGGTGGGTGAGGTGCTACCATATGGCATTGGGTATCTAATGCATTGGTAATGCATTGGTGACGGCTCATCCGATCAACAATATGATGATTACAATGCAAGTACAATAAGTGAATGGGCGGCTTGCCGACCCCTTCCGTTTGTTCAGCGGGCAATACAGAAAGGTTTCATGTCCCCGGAATAGCAATACCATAAAGACCAAGTGTTAAAATACAAATAAATTAATAAATAAAATAAATAGCAATATTAAGATTAAATATAAAATAAATGTGTACCATATCAATATAAAAATATATAAATAACAAATATAATAATAATACATAGGCAAATTATTGTTATTACATTCTAGTATTAAATAACTTAATATCAAAAGACAATAACAATAAATAAATACTATAATAATTACACATCAAAGATTGTAATACATTAAAATAAAATAATAATAAGATATTAGCAAATTGGTATTATTATTATACTTTAATGTTAAAATATGTTCAATAAAACATCCAAATAAAATAATAAAATAAGTATATAATTTGAAATATCATAATTATTAGTAATAACATATTATTTTCAAAACTAAATATTATTGTAATAATAAGCCTTTAAAGGTAGCAATTAAATCTAACAAAGAGATATATTTTATGAAAAGTCACCTTTTTCACCAAACAATACATACCCCCATGAGTCACCTACCTTGAATGGTATAAATAGAAGGAAGGAAAATAAGGAAGAGGGAAAAAGATGGAGAAATATGATCTGCAATTTAGAACAGCAGCAACAATGATGTTATGCATTGGAATATAGAGTCATTTAATATATATATATTATTTAATAGGCATACAAGTATATATGCATAGATATAGATAAATTTTATAATGAATAATATGGAATGAATAAAGAATATATATGAATAAGGAAAGAATAATTATATATATATGAATACTAATGGGTATAAGTAAAAGAATAATTATATATTTGTATATGTATATGATATGTATATATATATATATATATATATATATATATACATACACGATTATGCAATAATGATACTTATAAATAATGATGACTCTTTAATATAAACATAAGTAGATTATGCATATTTATGAATTGTCCTCATCCTATGATCAATCCAGTATAAGTTGAAGGAAGACGATTAAGGAATAAGGAGTCATGGGAAGACATAGTTGATCAGGTGAAACTACTCACTTAGCTTTAATATTTACTTGTCCTCAATCTGACATAACAATGTTGCATGAACCTTGTATGCCCAACCGATTTATGTATTATTAAACATAATTCATATGCTTTATTCATTGGAATGCACACAGTCCTCTCTGATTTGTTGGAACCATGCCTTCTTGATATCGAATCTGGAAATAGACTCATTATACTGGAAATAGACTCATTATACTGGAAATTGGCATTTAACTTAGGCGGACTATGTAGTCCTTGACTGATCAAAGGCCAAATGATATCTTCTATAGATATGGCTTTAATGATGATTAATCTGCATTTATATTTGATTTTTGCAAATATTGAACTTACAAGATGTATTGAATTCCAAAAGAACATAATGAACATGTAGACACGAATGTTTCTCAATTTAGTTATGTATTCTGATATACCTTCATATTAGGAATCAAGGAATTGTTTGATCATATTAAATACTCTTATTAAAATGTGTAAATACAAATGAAGTACTAATGACTGCATATCGATTGTCTGAATTGTGTTTGTAATCCCGTCAGGAGAGCTGAGTCATAACTTAAGTGGTTCGTCTAAAAACCTCACCCAGGTTCCGCCCCACAGGCCCAAAGCAAGGGTTGGGCAGTCTGCACCACAGGCCCATAGCAAGGGTTGGGCAGTCTGCCCCACAGGCCCATTGCAAGGGTTGGGTCATGGAGGGGTGAGGGTTCCACCTAGGCATTCTGCCCCACAGGCTCGAGATACGGGTTGGGCATTGGAAGGTGGTAGACTGTAGGCCCTTAAGGGTTCCCCTCTCCTAATGGGCTGAGTGACTCTTCTTATATTTGTCAATCTGTATTTATGATTA
This sequence comes from Sequoiadendron giganteum, assembly GCA_007115665.2. Taxonomy (NCBI): domain Eukaryota; kingdom Viridiplantae; phylum Streptophyta; class Pinopsida; order Cupressales; family Cupressaceae; genus Sequoiadendron; species Sequoiadendron giganteum. Next base: position 290,970,257 of record CM021105.1, on the reverse strand, counting down.
TGTCTAATTTTGGATATCTATATATTAATGCTAACAAGTATGTTGTTAATGTGATTTCAAATTCCAATCTAGGGTTATTGTATTAAAGGACATTCTTTTGGAAAGAAGAAACCCTAAACCTAATCAACAAGCAAATTCTATGGCAGAAAAATGGATTTTAGGGCAAGTCCGGGTAAGGGACATTACAAAAGGAAAGTGCAGTAAGAAAGACTGGAACAAGACCAGTCCTTCCACAAATGTGGGAATTAAAATATAAAGTTGAGATACCCAAAGTTCATCAGTACTACTGATTCAATATTAAAAATGTAACACGAATCTGCAATAATATGAACTTCTTTGTTGTCCAAGAAACTGGAAATGTTAGAGAATAACTCCCAAGCAACCTGCAACACTCAATCATGAGGTAACACTCCCAAAATCCAATTTTCTCAAGTCTGATAACAAAAACCAGCAAGCTGCAATACTCAGACCAACAACCCTAGAACACACCAAAATGCTCCTAACTCACTCATTACTCAATGGAATTACATGAAATCAAGTGCAAACAGCTCCTAGAGGGATGGCGACCAAGATGAAACTAAGAAACTACAACAAACTGATGTTATTTATTTTTCTATAGATTTCTACGACTTCCCAGGAAAAAAGTGCAACCATGGGAGAAGTCGACCTGCAAGATAAAACAAAAGACTCAACAGAAAAATCTGAAAACTTGCTCAAGGGGGCGCCCAGAGCCACCAAAGAGAACTAGCAACTACCCAAAACCAATAAAAATTCGTACAATGAGATATGATTAAAAAACTATTTCAGCTGCACCAAAACCAGCAAACTCAAACTAACAAAGACCCTCAAATCACCAACTGTGAAGCTCAATCTGCTAGTCTGAAGGAGAAGCAGTCACTGAAAACTCGGCCGGGTGCTATCTTTCAACTACGAAACCAAGAGTAGTACTAGGAGGTATGCATTCCTTGAAGCATTCATTCACCATTTCGGCAACATAACGATATATTTTCTCCAAGATGCCAAATGAAGGAGCAAGGGCCTCACTACATAGATTTGTTGAGAATCTCCAGAAGCTTCTAGAAGGGTGCCCAAATTCAAATTACATTTCCCCAAAATGAAATCCAATTTCCAAATGCAAATTCACTTATTCCTCCAAGTCGTCCTTTTTCATAAGACCTTTGAACTTAATTAAAATATCAATAATATCCTAGAATAGGCGTCCAAGGCTTATAACGAAATATTTTATAAAATTTTCCTTTTTAATAAAATCAACTTATCACTCCAAAGGCGTCCTTCAAGCCTTAGAAAATAATTCATTTAATCAAATATTTTACCTCATCCAAGAGCGCCAACCCAAAACACTGAACTGCCCAAAATAGCTCCAAGAATGTTGGAAAGACTAACTACCCAATCTGACCTGCCAGAAATAGCTATTGCTCCGGACTGTTGAACTGCTGCCAAAAATAGCACTGCCAAAAATAGAACTTACTAAAAATAGCATACTGCTAAAAATAGTAAGCTGTTCCAAACTCATTTTGAGCACAAACCGAATAGCCATTGTAACTTACTAAAAATAGCAAGTTTAGAAAATATCTCTGATTCATTTGCATGTCACACCATCGTGAAGCTCTCTGAAAACCCAGAAGGAATCCAGAGTCAGAACTGTAAAACTCCAACGTGCAAGCCTCCAAAAGCAGCCAAGAATGCAAGTCAACATCTTGTCATGCATGCTACCTCATCACGAAGCTCTCCAAAAACCCAAAAAGCTCCACTAGACATGCGTCAAAGACTCTCACATGCAAGACCACAAAACCTCCTCTGAAAGTGGAAACCCTGATTTCAGCTACTAACTGGCCTACGGGCTTCCGGAAATAGGCTATCAGACACGGAAGAGCGTGTGGCTAAACTGGGGATATTACATCAGAGGATGAATCTGATAATGGGATATGCTGAAGCTGCACGAAGCTCAAGTTTCGTACCTTCCACAAATGGGAACATTGTCTCACCACAAATGGACAACTTCGACGATGACTCCGCAATGGGATACTTCAACAACGAACCCGTAAATCAAGAAGAAGAAGAGTACCATCAATATTGTCTTGTTGTCAACCATGAGAATATCTCTACGCCTATGTTCACATGTGCCCAACACTTCAAAGCACAGAAGGAAGAGGAAGAAAGATGGAAATCTAATGAAAAGGGAAAAGAAGTGCCTTCCACTTCCAATTCCAAGTCTTCACAGGAGAACACCGCGCCAAATGCTCAAGATTCGTCTTCAACGAATTTTGACATCGTGACGTCTATGATGAAGACGAAGGTACAGATATCACAGCTGGAGTATCTTCGGGATCATCCAGATCAACTGGATCGGATTCTCAAGGTAGTAAAGAAGTAGGCCATAATCTAACCCACGTAGCTAGAGTCTTTCGTACTAGCGGAAGAAAAGTCGAAGCCTTTCTACATATCTCTGTATATGGGAGGGTACAAACTCAGCAACTGTACAATAGACTCAGGATTATCGGACAATGTCATGCCTTTGCAGATCATGAACTCATTGGGACTATCGTGCACCGAAACCCATGACAAGTGTTACTCACTTGAATCCAAACCGGTGTCGTTGGTCGGCTAACTAAAGGATGCTCAAGTAAGATTGGCATCCTATCCAGAGAAAAAGATCATGATGACCATCTTAATAGCTGACATTCCAACCAGCTATGGGATGCTACTGAGCAGGAGCTTCTGTAAGGATCTCGGAGGCAAGATTCAATTGGATTCGTCGTATGCGACAATCCCGTTAAAGAAAGGTAGCTTCAAATTGGAACCTGAGGCTAAGTATAGATTCACGGTGATGAAGTCCCAAGACCTCCAAGCTCAAGTGTTATATCAGAACATGGGTCTTGGCACATATGCCATGCTGTCTGAAGTAACCGAAGAAAAGAAAAAGGTTGCATTTGCCACAAACACATCAAAAGAAATTTCAAAGATGTGGACAATGCAATTCGATGGGAGTTGCTCAACAACAAGCTCGAGAGCAGGAGTGGTCATCACTTCTCCCGAAGGAACTTTATACCCATTTTCTTATCGCTTGCAATTTGATAATACAAACAACACTACAGAATATGAGGCGCTTCTATTAGGCCCTAAAAATGCAAGGGATATGGGTATAAGATTCCTCCAAGTCGAAGGCGACGCAGAATTGATCATACAACAAGTGAGAGATCATTATCAAGTGAAGAAAAGTTGCCTTCGGTCTTACCGACTAAGGGTGTGGAATGCGATCGATTGGTATGAGGCATTCAACATCAGGTTCATCCCGCGGGAGCACAATAGCAGAGCGGATGCCCTTGCGGTATCTGTCGCTCTTTTCATGCCCCATTCTGACTTCCGTCAAAATGTATTCTCCATTGAGCTCGTGTACAGGCCGGCTGTCCCTGACAATTGCGACAACTGGCAGGTCTTCGATGATGATGATCACATCGAAGAGTTCCTCTGCGTAACAAATAATTATGAAGACTTGTTCTTTGAAGGTAGTGCTTCTCCCTTCAAAGAATTCATAGCAAAAGATTCCGAAGCAATAGAATCAGGCATCATACAACTAAAGGGCAACAATATCCCCAAGGGTTTAGTATCCTTGGAGGATATATTTGATAAACATGACAGACATGTCCAGGATCAAAGGAATTCGACCAACAAGACGTCAGCTGACTACTATCAAGTCAACATTGGTACCAAAGACAAGCCTCGGCTTGTCAACTTGGGCAAATGTTGTACTGCAGAGGAAAGCAACAGCTTCATCTCCCTATTTAAGCAATACCAAGATGTCTTTGCATGGTCTTATGAAGATTTGAAAGCTTTCACACCAAAGGAATTGTCACACACAATTCCACTTAAGTCTAATGTCAAGCCCTTCAAGCAGAAGTAGAGACACTACAATCCACGTATCTAAGATATGATCCACGCGGAGGTACAGAAGATGGTGGATGCGAAGATCATATTCCCAATCCATCATTTTACCTGGGTGTCCAACATTGTTCCTGTACGCAAGAATAACGGAGAAATCCGGATCTGCGTAGATTTCAGGAATCTCAATCGATCGTCGCTAAAGGATAACTATCCTTTACCAATCATGGAGCATGCATTGCAGACGGTAACCAGATCGGAAATGTTGTCATTACTTGACGGCTTTTTCTGGATACAACCAGATTGTGGTAGCCAAAGAGGATCAACTCAAAATGGTGTTCACCACCCCATGGGGAACGTTCTCCTATAAGAGGATGCCCTTCGGCCTCATCAACGTCGATGCCACCTTTCAGTGAGCCATGGATTTGGCGTTTGGGGACCTAAAGGATAAATTGATCGTCGTTTGTCTTGACGACCTTACCAATTTTTCAAAGAAGCGGCAAGACCATTTTCAACACTAAGTGAAAGTGTTTGAGAGGTGCAGGTATCATCACATATCACTAAATCCGAAGAAACCCATCTTCGCAGTGACGGAGGTGCAAGCATCCTCACATATCACTAAATCCGAAGAAACCCATCTTCGCGGTGACGGAAGGCAAGTTGCTACGCCAGATCATCTCCAAAGAGGGAACTCAGATCAATCCTAATCGGGTCGACTCAATCAAGAACCTGACTCTTCCTACAAACATAACCAGGGTGTACTCCTTTGGCAAAGTTAACTTCATACGAAGATTCGTACCCGACTTCTCAGAGCTGACCAAAGACATCTCAACAATGGTGAAGAAGACGACTGCCTTCAAATGGACCGAAGAAGGAAGGAAGGAGTTTGGGCAAAGAAAGGAAGTCATCAGTAAAGCATCGGTGTTGGTTCGACCTGACTTCGATAAAGAATTCATTATTTACTATTATGCGTCGGAACACACTCTCTGCGCCATACTGACGCAAAAGCTAAATGAGGAGACTAAATCGCCAATCGCTTTCATGAGCAGCAGCTTCAAGGATAACGAGTCTCGGTACTCCCAGATAGAAAAGAATCTGTATGCAGTTGTTAAGGCAGTCAAGAATTTCAGATTCTACATCCTAAACTCCCACACCACTGTGTACCTTACAAACCTCGCAATCAAGAGTGTCCTAACTTAGCAGGAAATGGACACCAAAAGAGGCAACTGGATTGCAAGAGTCCAGGAATACGACTTAGAGATCAAGCCTACCAAGCTTGTCCGTGGGAGAGGTCTATGCCAGTTGATTGCGGAAGATGGTGATCAAAAGCACCAAGTTGTTGATGGTGAGCTAAAAACAGAGATTGAAGACGACCTTCCTATGGTCCTACTGGTTGATTATGCGGAAGAGTGATACTCAGAACTTTGGTACTATCTAACCTATGGAGAATGTCCAACCCACTTGAACAAGCAGTAGAAGAGAACCCTAAAGTTAAGAGCACAAAGCTGTGTGTTGCAAGGCAATGTTCTATACAAGCGTGGGCTTGATGGGACGTTCTTGCTATGCGTCGGTAGAGACCAACAACGGTGGTTGTTGGAAGCATTTCACAATGAAGCGTGCGGTGGCCATTTTTCATCAAGGGTCACGACATTCAAAATTCTGCAGGCACAGTTCTTTTGGCCGACTTTGTTCAGCGACGCATATGATTGGGTGTGCAGATGTCAAAAGTGCCAACAATTCGTTGAAAAACTCAAGTTGGCAGCCATTCCACTAAGGCCGGTGGTAATAGATGCTCCATTTTAACAATGGGGTATCAACTTCGTAGGTCCAATCAACCCACATTCTAGTAAAGGGCATGTCTATGTCCTTACAACAACGAACTACTTCACTAAATGGGTTGAGGCAATTCCTACAAAGCATGCTACTTCCGAAGTTGTGTGCAATTTCCTGAAAGAAAACATCATCACGTTTTGGGGTACCAAGAAAGATCATGACTAACAACACTACAAGCTTCTCATCAAAGGAGTTAGTAGGATTTTGTTTTGACTACGGCATCACATTGTCCCACTCTTCAGATTACTATCCACAAGGCAACGGACAAGCCGAATCGTCAAACAAGAACATCGTCACGATTGTGCGCAAGATGGTTGATTCCAATCAACGTGCTTGGCACACAAAGTTGTACAACGCTCTTTGGGCTAATAGAATCACGCCCAAGAGTGCTATTGGCACTTCCCCCTTCACTATCTTATATGGCACCGAAGCTATGTTACCCATTAATCTAGAATTGTCCGCTTTGCAGCTGGCATCCGCAATAGACGATGAAGAATTCAGAGATCCAATCAAAAATGCATCTTGTGCCTAATGAAACTACAAGAGGAAAGGGTGGAAGTCGTTGATAAAATCACTCAGCACCAAGAATGAGTGAAGATCTTCGACAAGAAGGCTCAACAACAAGACTTTGAGATCGGAGACATGGTCCTATTATGGGACAAGTGAAACGAGTCAAAAGGAATGCACAGCAAACTTGACTCCCTTTGCCTCGGGCTGTTCCTGATCCATGATGTTGTAGGAGAGAATTCCTATATTCTCTCGCATTCAAACGGAAGGCTCTTTCCGCTACCATACAACGGGCAATACTTGAAACATTTCGTCCCTTCGAGGACGAGGTGAGTTCTTTGTAAATAAATTTCTTTTCCTTTAACGTTATGTTGTTATGTATTTCCCTGTTCCGTAAAGTATTGTCGTGTTTTATGTGTTTTCTTAGGTAGTCTTGTTTTAGGTGAATAATTAGGAGAACTCCTATTGTTAAGTGAATTAGGAAATAAGTCCTGACTCAATGCCCAACTAATAAGAGTACTGGTCTACGAAACTTGAGATTCTCGGTTCTCCTATACCGTAAGTATCCGACATGGTCACTAGACAGAGCCTAATGTTGTACCCATAATAAATTTTTGCTTCAATAAGGCATTTTGCTTAAAATAATCCAAATCATGCAAAATTATTGTCAAAAGTATGTTCTAGGTCAAACAAAACATAGGGTTTTTGTGGGTTTATGTCAAGGAAGATACTTGCAAATTTTTGAAAATTTGAAAATTGGGTTTCAAACCCCTATTTTTAGGAAAACCCTAAAAAATAGGACCTTTCCAAAAATGATTGAAAATGATTTTGATAGAATAATTTGACTCCACGATCACACTGGTCAAGTCAAAATCACCAAAAAGTTTGTTTTACTCTGGTGGGTCTATTTTCATTTTTCCGGAAGAAAGCTAGTACCTTCACAACCATTAATGGCAGAATGGCCAGTACTAGGAGGTGAAATCTAAGCCTCAAAAGCTTCAACGAAGAATCCATGGCGAAAATGCTCGAAAAGATGCTCTACAACAAAGGGGATTTTCAAAAGTGAAAAATGTTGAAAATTGACTAAGTCTGGAAAATGCACCCCTTGCTACCAAGGAGGCTGTGCAATTGAATGCCTTAGTCATTTTTACCAACACCCGTACATGCAACATGATGAAGGTGATTGCAAAGATGCACGCGTCTACGTTGTCAACAACCATGCTCAAACCAGTCAAGCTACATGGTGAACGTAAAAGCATGAAGAGATGAAGATTTTCAATGAAAATGATGAAGCCACAGCTAAAAGCGCCCCTGCTGGCCAGGGCCACCCTTGAATTCCAAAGGTCAAAGCCAGTCATCAACTTTCACCAAGGCAGTCATCTTCTTCGTGTTTTTGTTGGCTTTCTGGCGCATCATCAAGCAAGGTCACCTGATTCATCGATCAACGGAAAACATAAGCAAAGTCAGGAGATGCTCCAATCCAATGCAAGTTCTATCAAAATGACAGTCAAAAATGAGAAAAAGTGCCCCTGCTGACCAGGGGCGCCCTTGATTTAGATGGTCCAAATGTCAGTTGTTGAGCAAGCATGTCTTCAGATGAACTCCCCAGCATCAACCCAGCTTTGCAACGAACCTGTTTGCCAACCTACGAGACACATCAAACGACAGTAACTGTTGATCGTTAGAACATGCGAAATGGAGGCAAAATCGATGCACATCAACGCAAAAGTGGCCCTGTTGGCCAGGGGTGCCCTTCATTTTGAGTCACTTGATGAGGTTTTCAACAACTGCTTTCTACAAGGCATCTATTCAGCACTCTCTCAGCTTTGCCATCAATCCAGCTGCACGTTGACAAGACCTGTCAAGCAGTCATGGGCAGAGATCAAGCAGAAAACACCAAAGGTGAAGGTAGAATAAAGAACATGGACAAATTCAACAAGTATAAAGGAAAATGCATCTTCCCAGAAATAGACGCCCAACTTTTTGGGCAATCAGATGCAGTCTGTAATCTTAGTGACCTCTAAGATGACATCTCATAATTTTTCATAAAAATTTGCCCTGAAAAGGCTATTTTTAGCAATCACATAAAAAGTTACCTGAACAGCATCGTGTGCATAGTCAATCTTTAAGTTTTTCAGGATGTAGTTCTCCCAAGTCGAATACAAGACCAAAACGTTCTTCATTCATGACTTCCTGAAAACGATAGACACCGATCTGCATCAAGAACACCCAGAGGTCGACAAAGAAAGGTTGGAAGGCATCGACCAATGCACATTACAGAACATCGAGCAATCTAGATTGCTTGAGGCAGCATCAATCACAATCACAGCACAAAGCATAGAATTCATAATAGCTTGTATTAAGCATTACAATCCTACCACACCAAAGATTCGTTCAAAGGATGGGCGTGTGATATGCAGCCTCAAGGCGAGAGATATTGAAAGGTGTTTTTCCATTCCATCATATGCGGCAAATGTGCTCATATCTATGACAAAATGCGAGAAGGCATTTGATACGTCAAAAGACAAGTGTCGGAAGAGAATGGCCGAAAAATGGCTTAAAACAAAAAAGGCCAACTTGCCCAAGAATGTAGGATGTGGAGAGTTCAAGGATGAGTATGCAGCGATGATCACTCTACTCAACCACATCACTGGTCAAGAAGAGGGAAACAGATTTCAGTCATCGATGTACTATGTGATCACCAAAATTGTAAGCAACAGAGAACATTATGACTGGCCCACCCTCATCAGTGATATGCTCCACAAGCAGATGACTGAATTCTTAGAGGCTCACAGGTTTCACATGTGCTCATCTCTTGTATATCCGATTGCCTTCCAAGGCCAATTCAGAGCACTAAACACAGTGGGAACCTTAGGTGTGCAAAAGGTTTACGAGCATTTCCTGCGACTTGAATTCACAAAAGCAGAAAGGCATTTCCATCGAAAATAAGATCTCTTCCTAATGCACAATATCACAAAACTCAACCATGAGATGCATATACGCATATCACCAGCAGCCAAGGAGCCAATGATGGAGTGGGCAGATTGGTTCGGTCAGTTCCCCAACTTCACCCACATACGCGTATATGGGTACAACGGTCATCCTACCATGTTACCCCGCATTCCTTCAAATAGGGTGGTCTTCATGGAATTCTCGCGGAAGTTGTCTGAGGTAAATTCTCATTTGCGCAACAAATGCAAGACGGCCACAAACTTTCCTTTTGAGATGGGACTTTATAGGTGCAAGACTGCAGTGGATGCCAAGGCCATAGACCATGCAATGGTGAGACTTAATCGTAAGTATCTCATTGAGAAACGGTCGTATGATCCTCGAGGTCACTATGCAGCACACCTTGAGCAACAATCTTCACACGAATCGTCCATGGAGGACTACTGGGTCAACTGTGAAGATGAGTTCAATGTACGAAAACGCAATTATAGCCGATTTAGACTTCCACAAATTGCTAACTTCATGGCAGAGGATGTGGAAGGCCTATCCGATGATGATGGGGAAGTTATTCTTCCTACATTCTTCGTAGATCAAGTTGACTCACAACCACTTGGAAAAGTGGATTAGTATGCCAAGGAAAGTAGGTCGATTGAGGAAAGGACAAGTAGGGTTGTCAGAAACAACCAACTCTACTTGGACAGCAAGAAGACAAGGAAGGTAGTAATTCCCCACATAGAGACGCCACCAGTTCATTCTTCACTACATTCGATGTCAAGGAAGAAGCCCAGACAAAAGCAATGCAGTAACCCTCCTATAGGAGCCTGAATGACAGGGGACACAAGGGGAAGAATACAGATTGCTGATACAAATCAGCAAGAAGTACATGTGGAGACAGCCACAAACATACCCAAACCAGTCATGGAAATAGTTGCAGTTGAACCAGTGATTGAGACAATTATAGCTAAGACAAAGCCAATAATGGAAGCAGTTGCAGCTGATATAGTGCCAGTAGTGGAAACAAAACCTCCCACTTTGCTACCGTCACAACAGTCACCAATCCCCATTGACTTGCATTCGCCACCACACGACACTGCAATGCAATTTCATTCATCGAGCATTCAAGGTCCTATCATCCATCCTTCCAGCGAGGTTAGTCAAGATACCTCTTGGAATGAGAATCTCCTAGGAAGGAAAAGAAAGAGAACATCTTATCAGCTGGACTTCATAGAGTTTGACCATGTCCCTCAAGACATGCCAGTAAAGAAGCTAAAGAAATAGGTCCGCGTAGGAAAGAATTTTGACAATGAAATTGTCAAAGAGACAGCTGCACCACTTGAGGACAAGAATGCACATGAGGGAGACGTTGATGACTTCACCTTATTAAAGGTCAACCTCGGTAAGACCACTCGTCAGGTGGAGGCAAATCTCCTTGGAGTTGGATCAGTAAGTGTCCAAGAGAGAATGGCAAAGGATGGCAAAGACAAAGCACCCTTAAAAGCTGAAATCTAGCAGCTAAGGTTATATATATCTAGCTTGATTCATGGTACACCAAATATCTCTGCCTTGCCTCGAGAGATGCTAGACCTCCCCGCGGAGCAGAATCATCACCATCTGATCTTATATGGAAAACACTTGAGAAATCAAGTGGAAGAATTTGTCATCAGAGGAAGGTGTATACTTGTAGAGCTGTATCAGTTAAGATACAGAGCCCACGACCTCCGCACGGAGATTCAACAATCAGAGCAAAAGGAAACAAAGAAGAGGCCTGGGGATGAGATCACTTTTTCTGACTTACAGACGCATACGAATCAGTTACCACAGTAGAGAGCAAGCGAAATATTTTCGCTTGGAAAGAACAGTTCGCATACAAGGTGAGAGCCTATGATACCAACTCTGTGGATTGATTGAGTACCGACAGATTGTAGCAGATTGCAAGTGGTGAAGAGATGCTGAAGCGACACATCATCATCCTACGGAACATTTATTGTCTAGAGGCAGAAGAAGTCAACAACTGGTTAGACAAACTGTTGACTAGTGGTGATGTGGTGTAAAAAACCCAATGGGGACGTCCTACCCTCCAAAATAGAATTAATGACAAATAGAAGTTAACTTGATGCCTTTTTCCAAGTTAGCTCATTGTCCCATTGATCATGCATGTCTATCTCCACTAATTATGGATCTCTATTTTGGAGGCACTTTGTACATTAGAGTTCACGTTTAGTTTAGTTTCAATTAACTGAAGTAGCTTTCCAGTTAACTGCTAGGTCACATACATTTAGACATAGAATAAATCTTGCAAATTGGCAAGAACTAATTGTTAACTCAAGGAGATTTTAGGGTTGCCTACTCCTTTGAGCTTCCATAAATAAGAGTCTTTGTTCATAATTTTGTAACTTTACTTCACGGCAGCAAAACGCTGAGCTCACAAGCCTTCGACTTTGTTCGCTTAGTATTTGTTCTTGGATCGTATTTGTCATAGGGAAACGCTAAGTACAACTTGCGTTCTTCTTATTCAGATAGGTATATTCAATCATTGTTTATATATTCTTGGTTTGATCGCATCATGTGTGATTGTCTCTTTGACACAAGTTTTTGTCCCAAAGTGTAATCTTTCATCGAAGATTGAGATAATAAACCAGGAGAGCTACCTTGCATTTGATCCAAAAGTCTCAAAATTTATCATTGAATGTTGTTCTAATAATCTGTCTTTTGATATACACCTCAGAAAGAGCATTGTCTCTCCTTGGGAATTTAGAAAGATAGAATATCGTTCTTTGTTCTTTCTAGTAATCTACCTTTCAGCTTAGACCTCGGAAAGGTCTTCGTACATCTTTGGGAATCCTGAGATCTAGCCTACCGTTGGAAGATTGCTTGTGTGGATTCTATTTCGGTAAAAAACTGGAAGTTCAGAGCCTTCGGATGCATTCTGGGAGAAACAATCATCTAAATGATCGAACTTTTACATTCCTGCTCCTATATTCTCTTGCTATATTTATCTAGAGGAGATAGGATAATAGTTAAGATCTGCAGAAACCAGAGAAAACCTTAGCTGCAACGCATTGTGTTTATGCACCCTTGTGTCCTGCCGCTAAGTAAAAAAAATAGGAACATTAGTTTACTGTACTTTTTATGCAAACATCAGCAACAAGAGGGATCTTCCGCTCATAATTTGAAGAGCAATGAATACACACTTGTAATAGCTATCGTTTTCCAATAAGCACTCCAGAGGTGCTAATTGAAACGCCAACAATACTCCTACTAAAGAAGTGGTAGAGTCTAATTTTTACTTTCAGCACTTCTATTTTAACCCCCCCGTTGAATAAGTGGTAGTGTGGATTCATGGATGGCTTGCCGCCTTATTAATTGTTAATATCTCCACTCCCGCTGCATAAGTGATTGAGTTTGTAATTTCCTTTCATTCTATGATCAGCTCGCCGCCTATTTTCGGTTGTATTTACATTCTAGTTTGCTAACGATCCCCAGCACTCTATGCTCTCACCTCGCCCACATTGGGATTTTGGTGATCAAAAGGTGAAGGGTTACTATTCTTGTTAGTTTATATTTGGAACTAATGCTAACAGTGGTGAAATTGTGTTGATATTTTTAAAAAACAACTAAGGGGGATATTATATAAACCATTCAAACATTAAATATCCAATCACCAAAGCATATTCAACTTTAATAAGGAAAGAAAACATGAAATATTAACATCACATAACACATGAACACCAAGATTTTTACGTGCAAAACCCAAAATGAGAAAAACTACAGTGAGGTTTAGCTCACAATATATTATAACCAGTTATAGTATATTTACAAAAATGCTCACTACAGGTGGACTCACTGTCCACAGAGAAAAAGATAGAAGAGAAATGGTGGCTCACAGCCTATTTTGAACTATTACAATTGCATCTAACATATACATGAATACAGCTCCATTGAAGCACAATAAACAAACTTTATCTAATTTGCATTCAACACTTGGCCTCACTATTCATTCGCACAATTTTGATCTTCAACTGAACATTCGTAACTTAACTTTGCATTGCTCTGATCAAATTCGCATCTTATCACCATCTATCCATTTTCATACATCAAAACACCGAAAACAATCCAACTTATATATCCGCATCACCACAAACATCAATTAGGTCGACCTAATTAGATGTAACAATCAAAATATATCTTGCCAGCTCCAAAACTTTCATACATACAACACGCCAAAATTCAAATCTCAAAAAATAGGTCAGCATGGACCTATAATAGATCCCACATAAGATAGCAACACTTATTCAACCTTTGCACAACATCAAACATGTTAGGTTGGCACCGCATAAGACCTAATAACCAAAATCCTTCAACTGTGCATCCACATCTTGACATGTGGACCTCAAAATTCAATGCCAACAGGAATTCACACTCTACTACCATCTAGCAACTTATCCTCAAAAGCACAACACCAACAACTCATCTGGGAGTCGTGCAGAATCTCCCACACAACTGTACTATACAAAAAAGCAACTGTAATTTCTGAGGCTGAGTACTATTACTCATAACTCTTGAACTATTTGTCCAACCAAGATGAAATCTTGGAATTAGATACATCTAACATCCACCAAAACAATGTTAGAAGAGCAGAGTGATATCTTCATTTACGGAGTGGTGCAGACCCAAAAACCAATGCCCAGTTATACTAAACTAGTAGATTTGACACTTTGCCAATTTTCAACACAACTAATCTTTCTGGACCAAATCATCTTGCACAAATGTCTTCCTTAACACTACAAGATGTCAAAACATGAGGATGATGCTAGCAATGAGGACAAGGAAGGGGAGTCGCAACAAGAGGAGATGTAGGAAGATGATAAGGAAAATGACAAGGATGTGGAAAATGTTGATGCCACCAAAAACATGGAGGCATTGGAGATTAATAACCCTGGGGAAGAGAATTTTCCGAGTTTTGACATAGCTAGAATTCAAAGGGTGGAGGAAAGGATGGAAAGGATAGAAAAACATGTGCAAGAGGAGGCTAATGACAAAAGATTACAGGCTCTAGAAAATGTTGTTAAGAGCCTTTGTAGGGTGGTGGATACAGTCATGAAAAAACCTGTGATGGCCACTGTTTCGGAACAAGGTAAAATTAAAAAGTTGCAGAGGAAAATGGCGACTGATGATGAAGCAGACTTGTCTGGAAAGATGGAGCCCAAAGAGAAGTTTGAAGACACCGTCGAAGACTTGCTAAAGGCTTCGAATTTGATCGAGGATGCTTGATCCCGGGCTTCTGTTTCTCTCACTTTTTGTCACTTGTCGCTATGGTTTTTTTGTTAGTCTTAATTGTGTTAATGTTGACATTGGCCGTTTGGGCCTGGACTTAAATATTTCTATTCATATCTATATTAGAGTTTCTGGTTTAATGTTGGACACTATCTTAAGGTTATGCGGTTATAACCTACTTATGTGGTGGGATTTTAAGATGGACTGGACTTTCCTTTTTGGCATGGATGATAGGGATATTTTGTTTGAGGCTAAGGGCATAGGTTGAGTTTTTGGTTGGTTGGTTGGGGAAGCGCTTCTTTGTTTTGCTTCCTCTTTGTGTTGTTTTGACTAAATGTTGTTCTTTGGTCTGTTGTACTTTTTGTGAGGGTCAGGGACCTTTCCCTGCTTAATCAATCAAAAACACTACAAAAACCTGTTAGAACTGATCAAAATGATCGGCAACAATGTTGGCATCAATAACAACACTACATCACATCGCTATGTACCTTCCATGCTCATGTTGCCAAACAGCATCATCAATGAAATACTTCCTCAAACTTCCAACAGTTTATATTCATTTCAATCTTGTATTCCTTCATAGACTATAAGAAGGGACCTGCTAGGATTTGGGACGTACACATTGAGATAAGTGACAATATATCCATAAATGCATTAACAAATCTCAATCACATTGTTGAGGATTCTATTATAGCAAGAGGATCTTCTAGTGCATCTTCATCTAGTTCTAAAAATGTAGCTAGTGGTTGTATTCAATCCAACTATCCTAACTCTCCAAATAATATTGATGATGTTGAACTCTAATATCAAGAGAATAGTGATGACATCTTTTATAACATGAAATTCTACTAATATATTTGTTTTCATGACAAATTATATCTAAATATAAACATTTTGGAATATAGTAGCAATTATGTGTCTACTTCTAAAGTAATGAAAATCTCCTCCAATAGCTTATAAACTTGTGTTATGTGTGTGTTTTATGAATGTTGTATCTAGCCATATCCATATTCGGGGGCCTTGAAAAATAGTTGTATCTATATTCATATGAGTGTCCATACAACTTTACTTTAAACATTGATTTTTTGAATTAATCAATGATTATCCTAAATCCCAAAAATATAGGATTGCAAACTTATAAATAAGTGCTTTGCGCACAATATTTTCTAAATGATAGTTGATTTATGCTTCTACTACAGAAATTGCTGTTCAAGTGTTCCATTTGTGTTTTATGTATATTTTTTTAGAGTGTTTAGATTTCATTGATTGAATTAAATGAAGAAAAGTATTAGGTTTTGCATTAGCACTGTCATTCATCTAAGTTGTAGCTTTGTATGCAGCTCTAGTTATTTAGTTTCTAAAATCTGGTGTTATTTGTGTGTTAGAGTCGGTTGCAAAACTCGACTCACCAAGCCCAAAATTGACAAGTCAACAAAAATTTGGAGAAAACTTGGCAAAAACTTGGGAACTTAAAAAATTGCTAAAATTACATTAGAAACACTTTTTTTTGCAAATTTCAAAGACAAGATGAATCCAATGAGTCCATAAATGATTACAAAAGTGTTTTCTATTAAATTTGATTGACTTTAATGCAAATTGATTACAAAATCACATTCTCATGCGGAATCTTGATGGTTGAAAGCTTGATAATCTAAGTTGTTGATTCCAGTCTTCACTCCCAAATCCCCTCATTGTAATCAATTTTCTTATATTATAAGAGATCCCAATAACTAGTGAGGGTCTAGGAGTGGATATATCAATGACGTTGAGGGGTGGTTCCCCTTGTAGGGGTTTGCATTTGGAGGCAACGCCCCCAACGGGGTCGAGGGGCAGCGCCCCTGTAATGTCCCCATTTGGGATAAACCTAAATCTTGTCCTAGAATCACAAGCTTAATGTAGTTTACCACTTAAATGTTTCAAATAAGATAAATCTCAGCTTAGGTCCTCTTCAATGGATGATATTGTCTTCACAAAGTTTTGATTATAAATGCACTTTCTTCCACAACTCTGTTTGTAGATGATTTAACCATAATCACACAAGTTCTTCCTTCAAGACTTGGCTTGTAGATAAGCAATGCTTCCTTTCTCAAGTCTACCTGATGATACAACAACTTTCCTTCTCAAAATTGACCTTAAGTAATGCAATACTTCTTTTTTTTTTATTTGTACCTTAAGATCTACTTTAACTTCACTCATAGATTTGCCCTTGAATCATGCATCATCCATTTCTTCCTTGACAATATGAACATTCATATTTTTAATGTATATTTGGATTGCTCTTCATACCCCTCTTTAAATCTGCTTGAATATGTGAATGATTTACATTATTTTCTTTTTATCTGTATATATATTCCTATCTTTACTAGTGTATATTCTCCTATTCCACGATCTGCTCATATTTCCTTTGTCTTTATTCACAATCATTCCATTTTCTAATTATATCTACAGCTATGCTCAGAAATTTATTTTCAGATCTTATTTATTGTTTCTTCTCCTTTACTCCTCTTTTTATTTAATCCTATCACATACCTCTCACTTCTACCTTCCTACCAAATTTCTGTTGTATATTCTTTACTGATGTATATCCCTTATTATATGCAGATCATTTTCTATTTTATGATTTATTTTTCCCTATTCCTCCTTCCTATCCCTTTCTCCCCACACTTTAACTCAATTTATATCCTTCCGTCTCTTTAAAAAGAGACATCCTCCTGAATAGAGGCAACCTTCCAAAAAGGCATGTCCTTTTATTAATAAACCTGCCTCCCATTAATTGGATCACTGCCCTATTAACCTCATTCCCTTAACTACACCGCTGCCTACTTACACTTAATTGATGCCCTCTTAAAATTGTAATCGCTGCATATTAGTTATGAGCGCTGCCTTTGTAATAAACTACTTTGCTGTCTTCTATGCTGCTGATTCTCTTTAATGTATATATATGTATTATGTTGTGTTATATATATATTATGTTATGATATTTATTTTATATTAATGTATTGTATGTTTTTCTTATTTTAGTATATTTATTTTTATATTAGTTTAATATATATTGTAATAAACTATATCGCTGATTATTATCTTTAACATGTGTATTATATTATTCTATATATTTTATATTAATTATTATGTGTTATTTTAATATATTATTTTTGTATTGTTAATATTTATATTTTATATTTGACTATTATAACTATAATATTATCAGTCATAATCATATTTAAATTGCATTTATAATATTTTTAATCATGTATAATATCATTTATGTCTCTGTTTTCATATTTGGGTTTTATTATTATAATGATTAATAACATCAATTTATAGTATTATCTTATGTTCGTATTTTATATTAATTTCATATGTTTTAATATTTATTATAGTGATTATGATATTTTATATCTATATTTTAGTATTCATAATTATAATATTATCTTTCGACAATTATAATTATATCTGTTGGTTACCAAAATTTGCACCCGATACTGAATTTTGAGAAGCTTCAGCAATTCTGGTAAAACATGGGATTCACTTCTACGTGGAACACTTGGATTGAAGTGAAACCTTCGGGTTTTAGGCCGGCTCCTATTTGGATAATCACCTGAAAGTACTTAAAACTTGAAATTTTTGAAAGGTAAAAAGATAGGAAAGAAACTTGAACAATAAAATAACTGGGTATTCAAAATTTTTAAGGTGATACACCAAAATTATAAGGATATCTTGATTTGACAACACATAACAGTGAAGCTAATAAAACTGAGCATACTAAAACTCAACTTTGGCAAGTAAGCAACTGCATAAAAATGTTTCATAGATAGGTAATAAACTAGTTTAGAGCTTCGAATTAGCAGGAAAATAGAGAATTTTCACAATCTACAACCAAGCATGAACTAGATGAATTTTCACAATCTATAACCTATTCAGCTGCAAAATATTCATTCAAGACACAGTTCCAAGACATAACATGTAGGATTAATAGGAATCTCAGCATGAAACATCAAATTGAAAGCAGAAGCATACGAAAATGAACTCCAAAGTAGGTCCCAAAAGCTCTTGTATTATCAAAATGACTGCAAGGATCTCCTCAAAATATCATGAGTTACAACTACAAAAAGAGCAAAAAACTGGTACTAGAATTCCAAAAAACATTTTTCATATCATGCAGCAGAACTCCCTAAAAATGAGTTTCAAAACTCATAAGTACAACCCTCAACCTCCATGGGTCGGATCCAGGAAAATAGCCTACAGAATAGCACACTCCACTCTCCAAAAGAAGCCAAAACATGGAAAAAGTCTTCCCAAGTTATTAACCACCCTATAACTCAGCAAAATAACCTTTGAAAGCACTCCAACTGAAAATAGAAGCATCCAAACTGCTTGAGAGAAGACAAATCCGAACCCTGAATCCTCTCTAACAATCCCTAGATACCCTCCCAATGTTTCAAAACTGAGTCAACATGCCTACATACTCTCCTCATGTTCTGACTTTCAAGTATAACCTCCCTCTATACCCTCCAACATACTTGCAAAAGCATAAAAGGTATTTATCTTACTTTGCATTATAATAGTCACATAACTTTATGATTTATAATATCATCATAAAAGTTAATGTGCTTTACATTTTTAACTCAAATGCAAAAAAGAAATACACAAGTATAAAGTTCGGCCTCTATATGCAAAAAGCGGTGGAAACACAAGTTAAGGGTTTTTTGGTGTGACGCATGTAATGCATAAGGCAAAGTCAAATCATGGAAAATACGACTTTACTCCAATCAATGGAACAAATAGGGTTTCAACCCTAATCTCAAAAACAACGAACCATACATTTTTCATATTACCATTTGAAGCTTTTGAAAGAAGCACAAGCCGCCGCCATTGGAGTTTGATCTGGAGCAGAAAAATGACATCTTTTGGCAAATTCTTCAACAAAAGAAAGGCATCAACAGCTTGGATAACATTCTCAAAGGTATTTTTTAAACTTTCTATCATGTTCTGTAGATAAAAGAGCTCGAAACTCCATGTTTTTCCTGTGGCTTGGGCAAGGCCTCTGTGTACTTCCATGGCAGGGAAAGAAAAACCCTTTTGCATTGTTTGCTTGTGTCTGGCCGCCATCAGTAAACCCCAGTCGCTATTTTTCTAAGCTGAAAGTGTTGTCCTTTACGCCATTTTCTGGTTCTGCAATTTGTCAAAGCCTGTAGGTACATTTTTGTGGTTTGAATCTGGAAGAAGTATTTCAGTTTGCAAGCTTTTGAGAGTCTTCTACAAGCTGCGGCCTCACATTTCTCTAATCTTTTATGCTTCTTTGCTTTTTTTTTTTGGTGTTGGGCGCCATGGGTTCTCCTGGTCGAGTGTTTCCTTTTGAGCCTTGAGGGCACCATTATAGTATATTCTCTATGCATTTATTTTATAAGTGGTGTTTCTTGTCTTGGACGCCATGAGATTCTTATTTCGAGCTTCTGTGGCTGTATATTTTCATTCTTCAAGCTCTTGGGCGCGACCCTATGTACCTTTGATACTTGTTCTTGTTACCCTTCAGTGGTTCACTATGGAGATTCTTTCTAAAACAGAAACCTCACTTCACGTGAAAGGATTCCTCTCCTTCATTATCTGTAACCCCTCATTACTTGGCTGCCATGAAGATGGTGACCTTCACCTTACACTACTGGTAACCTAGGTTGTCTCACAATCATAAAGTCATGATGCTTCCTCTTTCCGATATGAATGATTGTCCTCTTTATTTATGTATAGTGGACCGCTTCCATCTTTCATGTTTAGCACTGGTTTTTCTGAGAATGGGTATTCCTCCGGAAACTGTATTTAACAATACCTGTAGACATCTTCATAAATTTATGGCTCCTGTTGACAAAGATTCTGTAAATAACAAGGTTGCTCTTGAGTATGAAAGTAATGCATTTAACTCATCTCTTCCATGGCTAAGCTGATTTGATTCTCCATTTTGAAGTGTCAGTACTCATAACAGTTGCAGCAGATAATAAAATAGTGACTGGTAACAGTTTGAATTCAAACAATATGACTGTTTTTCATGATTCATATGGCTGCAAAAACCTTGAAATATGTGATATCTTTGATGATAAAATTTGATAAGCAATCACCTTGACATTCCTGGAAACAATGCATCCTGAAAATGTACTTAAAATGCAGTACTGCTATCATTTATAATTTGCCTACTTATTGCAATGAATTTTCCAAAAAATCTGCATAACACAAAACAAATTCCTTTCATTCTCTTGAATTACACAAAACATTGGATGAGCTGGGCTCTACCCTTGTGGGAGCCGCATTTTACTCCACTCATATTTGATTTAAATCATATTTGCACCTGTAGCTGCACATGAAACAAACATATTAGAAATAAAATATTTTCCAGATGTATGATCATTTCTTTTTCTCTCTTTGCTTGACAGGAGTGACTTATAGCTTGTCTGATGCATGTAAAAGACAGTCTATACACTAGTGGGTGGATATGTATGTAGGATTGGAGATTGTTTATTGTTTACAGCTCTGCTCTAACCATTGCAATTCTTTCAGATGCAGGATATTAAGACTAAGAGCTGCAGAGGACACAAAACAAGCAAACTGGAGCTAAGGATCACGCAAGACGAGAGACCCAAACCAGTCATCAGGCAATAACCGGCCTCCCTCCCTATATATGCATCTTATTTTCTTTCAATCCATTCTTGTATATATTGCATTTTATGCACATGAGACAAGCTATATCTCACGGCTTGTGTGAGATAGATTTTAACTTTGAATCAATAAAGACATCCTTTCAGCAATTTTGTGTAAATCTTTTCAATATTGTATACATTTGTATAAATGCAACAATCCATTACTGAAAATAAAAGCTTTTTCATTCTTATGTTTATACACCTGAATGCAATATAGGGAAGACTAAAATGAAATGCACCTCATTTTGTTTTGTTAAATCTTAAGAAAACAAAAAGCTCGACTTGATTTGAGTTGTAAGTGAAAAATGGGTAACAATATCAAATGGTTAGCCTTCTTAGTATATATTTAGGTACCTTTAATGTCGCGATATCGAGGACATGACAGCCCCTCGTGGGGGTTTGGGGGCAACGCCCCCAGCGAGGTCGAGTGAAATGACCCCCTTGTAATTTTTTCAACTTTTTGCAACAACACTTCAACAATGGCACCTGTAAACGTTAGCCAGTAATCAAATCAACTGCTGAAAGTAACCCTACACCCAGAATGTACACCAAGATCCCAAGGTCGAGCAAGGTATCAGCATATGGCGTCAGGGATCGGTAGTCTCCAAACTGAATCAAGTACAATGTTGGAAAGTAAAGTTTATGCAACTCGACCACGTATTTCAGTGGGAGTGTTTTGATAGCACAACCGATCAACAATATGAATGCAAATTCAGAAAGTAAGTGCACGGCTCAGCCAATCAGCAATGTGAATACTGAAAGTAAAGAAGGGCGGCAAGCCAACTCCACTACAAAATGCAAGACGGCGAGGCATGTCTCTTCCACCAACTGTGGGAATGATAATGCTTAAACAAAGTAAACAAGGCGGCGAAGCCAGCTTCTTCCACTAAGAGTGGGAATACAATATAAATTTGCAGAATGAGAATAAGAGTTGATCAGTACTACTGAAACAACTTTACAATAAGAACGAATCTTGCAAGAAGCCAATAGTTAAACTGTCCAAGAAGCTGCAAATGTTATTATTTGATCTCCAATCTTCAAAGACTCAGTAGATGTGAAAAACACACTCCAAAACTCCAACTTAGACAATCTGATATGACAAACCAGCAAGTAGAGAACTCACTAAAATATTCATAAATCTCTCAAAACAACTCCAAATGACATGAAACGAAATGCATGACTCCTAGAGAGAAGGTGACCCCTTCTAGACAAAGAAACTGCAACAACTCCCAAACGATTTAGCACGAATTTCCAGAACTCTTGCAAGGCAAAGTACGGCCTCCCAAGAGGGCGACCTGCAAAATAAAATCCAAGGTTGCAAGATAAAATATGATAATCAGCAAGGTGGGACGCCTAGGGCCTAGGAAATGAATGAGCCAATACCCAGAAGCCAACAAAATTCTCCTAAAGACCTACTTCAGCCACACCAAAATCAGCAACATGAAAAACTCACAATCACACCAAAAACATTAGAAAACATCATAAGACTCCATTACAATAAGATTAATCTATCCTTCTGAGTAAAGAACAGTCTTCTCACTTAGCTAGTTGCTATCTTTCAAGCAAAAAGCCAAGTCCAAGCTAGGAGGTATGCATTCCTCAAACCAAACAACTCACCATTTTGGCAGCATAACAGTATAATTTCTTCATGGATCAGAAACAAAGAGCCCAACACTCTTATTTATAGCCTTTTGTCTCCAAATTCAAATTTTCATTTCCCTCTCTTTAGGGCGCCCAACTTGGATTTGCATTTTTTTTTTTTTAATTTCATTTATCTCCTTGATTTTGGCATCCCACATGAAGGAGAATTACTTTATAAAAATGCAAATAAAACATAACTTTAGGCGTCCCAAGTTACTTAAGTAAAATACTTTAGAATAAGCAAATATTTCTCCAAATATGGCGTCCAAAATTACTTGAGTGAGAAACCTTTATAAAAATTGTTTTTTAATAAACCCAACTTATCTCTCCATTTAGGCATCCAAGGCTAAGGTGAAAATATATTTAATATGACTTCAATAATTCTCCATAGTCATCCCCAAGGCTTAGCAAAATTATTTCACTTAAAATGTTATTTTCACCAAATATCAAACTTGCCAAAATAATCACCTCGAATGTTGGAGACCAAACTGAATAAATTGACCTGCTAGACATAGCCACTGCACTGAACTGTTGAACTGTTGCTAAAAATAACACTGCCAAAAATAGCACTTACTAAAAATAGCATACTGCTAAAAATAGTAAGTTGTTCCAAACTCATTTTGAGCACAAACTGGGTAGCCATCATGACTTACTAAAAATAGTAAGTTCAGAAAAGTTCTATGATTCAATTGCATGTTACACCATCGTGAAGCTCTCTGAAAACCCAGAAGGAATCCAAAATCCAAACTGCAAAACATCAACATGCAAGCCTCCAAAACTGCCAAGGAAACAACCAAAAATGCAAGTCATTATCTCATCATGCATGTTACCACATCCTGAAGCTCTCCAAAAACCCAGAAAGCTCCACCAGACATGCATCAGAAAATCTCACATGCAGGCCTTCAAAACCTCCTCTGAAAGTGGAAACCCTAATTTCAACCCTTGATTGGCCTACGGGCTTCCGGAAATAGGTTATCAGACACAGAAGAGCGTATGGCTAAAATGGGGACAATACAGTCCGCTCTTCTGTAAGAGACCAGGTGTCTCTCAACCCAATCACTGACGGATACAGCTATGTTTTTGTTTGTTTTCTGTATTTTTGATGTTTTTTGTGGTTTTTTGCAAATAAAGAAGAATTGCGATTTTGGAAATAAATGAAATAAAATTCATAATAAATTCAATACTGATAAATATGGCATCAAGTAACTCTCAGAAAGATGGCGCATGGTTTTATTTGATTTCCAAATGATTACAGTGCTGGTACGTCAACATGCAGATAAAGAAAACAACATATTATTAAAAGAACCTAGCTTTCAGCTTGCAGCCGCCTAGAGGAATGAAATAAAGGTACGGCCAGCTTATTCAATGACTTCCCCAACCTCGAAAAGTGTGCAGAGCTTTCAGAACCCCTTGGCGTCCAACATGAAGGGACCAAACAGCAAGAAATTTAGGCGCATTCAGCTGGAGAAGAAAATACGTCCCTGCTGCAACAAAGTACAGCCCCTAACAGCAATGAAGAAGGTACGGCTAGAGAGACTAAGGCCCAAAGACAACTGGAAATGATCCCCAGTCAAGTCGCCTATGATATCTGGTGAATAAACTCTTCTCAACTTATCTGGAATCAATCACAGTAAGCACAAATGCAACCTCTGAATGAAGTCACTCTGTTGACAAGCTTCAACTGGTATTGCACAATCTTAGTATGCCTGATTCTGAAGAAGGAACATTCTTCAAAACCCGTTGATCTGCAAAAACCCTTGTTTCACAAATCCCAATGCTCTCAAAGAGAAAGAAGACAAATTCGAATAATCATAACATAATTGAGTTCCATTTGTCTTGGCAGTATTTATATCTCCCTTCATAAGTTCGACCCAAGGCATTTTTAATAATCATTTAAATAAATGATGAATTCGCCCTTTTTAGACTTAGGACAAATATTTAATAAATGGCGCCCCTTTTGATTAATAATTAAATGCTCATTTAATTATTATTTTAAACCCTCTTTTATAAAGTATTAAATACTTTATAATTCGCCATTTAATAATTTTAATATTTCATTAAAGTGACTTTATATTATAAAGTCAAATTAATAAACTTTTAATAAACATTAAATGCCCAAGTAAACACTGTTTGCTCATCAGATCATCAAACTGGGTCGAAACTGAGTTGACCAACTGAACCAGGTGCCCTGCTATAAATAGCAACTCCTGCCTGCCTGACTTACTATAAATAGTAAGTATCTGTAAATCACTCTGGAAACATCTACCAGGGCCCAAACCTGAATCAACTGAAGGAGTAACGTTCCCGAACACCAGATAACTGCCTCAAGTGATCCTCTACACACATCTGTCAGCCTATGAGGATCAGAATGATAGGCTAACCTCTGAACCAACTGCACTGTCTAGGAAGGGGACATTACATCTTCCCAAAATTGCTTGTCCTCAAGCAATTGCACGACACTCCAACTGATCCCAAGGTCCCATGTCCATCTCTAAAAAGACCCACCATGCTGATGCTGCTCCACTCTGATCACAGCAATGAAAACATCATGCCAAAACTACATTAACCTCCCTTGTAATTCCAAAATGTTATCATCAATGAAACTCAAGCTGAAAATTCTGGAAGGACTCAAATCAATATCATGCAGCATGTCATGCCTAAAAATCTCTGAGTAATCGATATCAACAATGCCATTGTCTTCCTCAACTCTGGGCAGCAAGAAGGAAAGTCTGCTCAACTCAACAATGTACTCCAAAGCATATCTCCTCAAGGTGTCAAGCAGAGCCACGTTTGCAAATGTGATTTCCCCAAAGCTTCCTACAAAGAGGAGAGCTATCCTTTGCAAGAGCTCAACAAACTCAAACTCATGACTCCCCATGAATCTACTAAGCCTCAATTAAATTATCATGATGCAACCTTGAAGACTGTAAAAATTTCTCACAATTCCAACCCCAAGAGTCTCAGAATGTAGAATCAAAGCATGTGGAAGTTCGTTGTCCTCAACCAATATTGTGAAGGAGCTATCAAATTTTGCTTCACAAACCTCCATGAGTTTAACTCCGAGAATAGGATAGGTGTGAAGAAACAAGTAAACACTGTTGTTCAAAGCTGAGATCAGCGGAATACAATCAGATTTTCGTGCTCTACACAAGGAAAAACAGTAGCACAAATGAAATTCCCAAGTGTGAGTGTGCGAGATGAGCATTGAATTGCAAGATAACACTTCAAAAGTGTCTGGAAAACACACTAGAGCAATCTCCAACTGAAAACTACCACCTTTTTGACAAGTAGTGATGGACAAACTCTCCCGAACGAGTGTAACTCCACATGTAAGGTGGCTGGTTTGCCTCCAACCAGCAAACTCGTGTCTCAAAATCTGCCCTTGTCTTAGCTGAGAATCACTCCCAATAGCAACCAACCGTTCATCTCTCCAACCCATACTCAAAATCTCTCTCCAATCCATTCGTTGATGAACAAACGGAACCATCAAATGGCTGGTAAAGAAGGAGACAATACCAAAAAGTTTGAAAATTTGATCCTTATCCCTCCAAAAATTCTTCTTTCCACAAGCAAAAAGCTCCATCAGCCCGTGTTGACAATCCCAAGCATGGATACCCAACTGAAAATAATCTCCAACACTCCAGAAATAAAACATAACACATCTCCAAGTGCTAGTCAAAAACAAGTGCATACTCATGAAATTGGCGTCCCCTCTAGTGAACCTCTGAAACCAATCCAAGAAAGCTTTACCAACACTGGAGCATTAAATATGAGATGACTTCAAATTCAACTCCCAAAATTGACTAGCATCACCCAACCCAAAGAATGGATTGACAAGAGTGCAAACACCATGTTCTGGCCCATCTTCCTAGGTGAAGACTACATCCTCCATCCCTCTTAAGCTTTCTTGATCAAACATCCTTCTTGGAAGATTATCAATTGCAAAGAACGAATCTCCCTCATGTTTTGCTTGCAAATCTTCAATAAGCTGAAAATCATGTTCCATATTGTGTAGGGAACCTTCATCAGGATCCCATTTAGGGCTATTGTCAAATGATGCTACATCTTCCATCACAAAAAGAGGATTATCATAACTTTCCTCACCACCCACTTCAAAGAGAGGATTGTCAAAAACTTGAAAATCATTCCTTTCATCTTGCTGCTCAAAATCTACACATGCATCTTTTGATTTTCTTGAAACATTTTCAAGATCAAACTCCTATTGAAGAATATCAAGCTCTCCAATCACTCGCTTGATTTCTTCAGCTCTTTGTGCACCTTCTTGCTCCCTGAAAAGTTTGAAGTCAACAAACTGGTCTTCAACCTCCGTTAGAGCCAACTCAATTTCTTTCAACATGTCCTTTGTTGATTCGAGCTCCAGAGTGAGCTCATCAACCTTCCTCCCTTTTTCTTGTAAGGCACAAATGGTCTTCTTTGCAACTTCAATGGCATGATCTCAATCTTCAATCAAGTGCACGTACTCTGACTTCAATGTCTCCAAAGAGTCTCTGATAAGTTGCAAGTTGGTAAGAGCAACTCCATTATTAACTCCTCTTCGTCTCTCTTCAAGCTGAGCCTTCCAGTAAAGCTCTTCAATCAAACTGTGTGTGCGATAAAATTGGGATAGAACTCGCGCTTCCCTTTCAAAGGACTCTCTGACTTGATCTTCCCTCTCAAAAATGTGCAAAGTTGGTGGACTGCTGGTAGGCTGCTATTCAAAATCAGAACTTTGTTTCTTGCCTTTGCTGCCCTCATTGCTGCTCCAACATTCTTGTATTTCGCCACCAACTAGCGGAGAATGCTCAATGTCATGGAGAGGATCATACTCCACAATTTCTTTGACTCCATGTTTGCAATCAACTTCTTGAATGGGAAAATCAAACTTGTGTTCATAAACCTCTTTAACTATTCCTTCTTCAAGAGCCATAAGGTCTTCATCAGGATCAAAGGAAAAATAATCCCACACAGGTTCTTTGTCATATCTTCATGCCAACACGCTTGGATCCCATATGCAAAGGGGTCAATTGAGATGATCAACAGGAAAATGCTTATCATGCTCCTCTTGAACTGTTGACTCTTTAAATGAGTTACTCCCCTTTTCACTTAAACTGATATCTTCATTAGTAGCTTCCTCCAAGAGCTTAGTTTGATGATCAAACCAAATACCACCTATGTCACCATCATTGTACTGGGAATCAAAGTCATCAAAGTTGGCTACTTTGATTACTTTAACATTTTTATCTTCAACAACCCCATCATGAATAGGTATGTTACTGATTTCTTCATTAGCAGCCCAA
Source organism: Sequoiadendron giganteum (assembly GCA_007115665.2). Taxonomy (NCBI): domain Eukaryota; kingdom Viridiplantae; phylum Streptophyta; class Pinopsida; order Cupressales; family Cupressaceae; genus Sequoiadendron; species Sequoiadendron giganteum. The sequence continues at coordinate 290,942,170 of CM021105.1, read as the reverse complement.
TGAATACCAAAGAGGTCTTCTTGGCTACTTGTCATAAATTTGTCTTGTGAAAACTCTTGAGACATTTGAGCAACAGCAAGAGGGGAATAATCCTTCACCAAATCTTCAACAAGAAGAGGTGTAAACACATCAGAATCACCACCAACAACATCACCATGATAATGATCATAAGTTGGTTCAAGGACAACACTAGTTTTTTATTCATCGAGCTCTTCTTCAACGAACTCATCCCACACAACAGTATTTCCAACATATTTTGTGAAGCCCTTAGTCTCAAGCCCTCCATTGGATAAATCTTCATTAGGACTCAAGACTGTTGTTATGTTCTTTTCACTGAAATGATCTTCATCACTTCCTATCACATGCAAATCTATGGGAGTATTTTGAAGTTCTACCAAACACTCTTCAAGTGTCAGGATATCTTCATCAAACTCACAATCATTTTGAGATGACATGAGCACCTTGCTTGTGCCTTCTTCAACACTAGTTGACTGATTTTTCTCTTCAACTTGCTTACTCGTGGGCTGCAAACCACAAACAAGCGCTTCTGCTTTTTTCTCTATCCCTTCATCAATAGAATGTTCTGTTTTTCCATTCAAATCTTTAGATTTTGCAAATATCCTTGAGTATACCCCTTTAATGTTAGGATCTCTCATAAACATGGACAGCTCCTATAACAACTCAGATATAGACTTCTCTGTAGCCATCTGATAACTGAGCTTTGTCTTTTTTTCACAGGATGGCAGGATCTTGGCTTTGATACCACTGAAATGACCCCCTTATAAGTTTTTCAACTTTTTGCAACAACACTTCAACAATTGCACCCATCAACGTTAGCCAATAATCAAACCAACTATTGAGAGTAACCCTACGCCAAGAATGTACACCAGGATCCCAATGTCGGGCAAGGTGTGAGCATATGGCGTTGAGGATCGTTAGTCTCCAAACTGAATCAAGTACAATGCTAGAAAGTAAAGTTTATGCAACGCGACCGTGTATTTCAGCGGGAGTGTTTTGACGGCACAGCCGATCAACAATATGAATGCAAATACAGATTGTAAGAGGACGGCTCAGTCGATCAGCAATGTGAATACTGAAAGTAAAGAAGGGCGGCAAGCCAGCCCCAGTAGAAAAATGCAAGACGACAAGGCTTGTCTCTTCCACCAATGGTGGGAATGATAATGCTTAAACAAAGTAAACAAGGCGGCGAAGCCAGCCTCTTCCACTAAGAGTGGGAATACAATATAAATTTGCAGAATGAGAATAAGAGTTGATCAGTACTACTAAAACAGCTTTACATTAAGAATGAATCCTGCAAGAAGCCAATAGTTAAACTGTCCAAGAAGCTGCAAATGTTATTATTTGATCTCCAATCTTCAAAGACTCACTAGATGTGAAAAACACACTCCAAAACTCCAACTTAGACAATCTGATATGACAAACCAGCAAGTAGAGAACTCACTAAAATATTCATAACTCACTCAAAACAACTCCAAAAAATATGAAACGAAATGCATAAGACTCCTAGAGAGATGGTGACCCCCTCTAGACCAAGAAACTACAACAACTCCCAAACGATTTAGCAGGAATTTCCAAAACTCTTGCCTGGCAAAGTATGGCCTCCCAGGAGGGCGACCTACAAAATAAAATCCAAGGCTGCAAGAATCTGATAATCAGCAAGGTGGGACGCCTAGGGCCTAGGAAATGAATGAGCCAATACTCAGAAGCCAACAAAATTCGCCTAAAGAGCTGTGAATGAAAACCTACTTCAACCACACCAAAATCAGCAACATGAAAAACTGACAATCACACCAAAAACATTAGAAAACATCATAAGACTCCATTACAATAAGCTCAATCTTTCCTTCTGAGTAAAGAACAGTCTTCTCACTTAGCTAGTTGCTATCTTTCAAGCAAAAAACCAAATCCAAGCTAGGAGGTATGCATTCCTCGAAGCAAACCACTCACCATTTCGGCAACATAACAGTATAATTTCTTCATGGATCAGAAACAAAGAGCCCAGCACTCTTATTTATAGCCTTCTGTCTCCAAATTCAAATTTTCATTTCCCTCTCTTTAGGGCGCCCAACTTGGATTTGCATTTTATTTTATTTTAATTTCATTTATCTCCTTGATTTTGGAGTCCCACATGAAGGAGAATTACTTTATAAAAATGCAAATAAAACATAACTTTAGGTGTCCCGAGTCACTTAAGTAAAAAACTTTAGAATATGCAAATAATTTTCCAAATATGGCATCCAAAATTACTTAAGTGAGAAACATTTATAAAAATTGCTTTTTAATAAACCCAACTTATCTCTCCATTTAGGCATCCAAGGCTAAGGTGAAAATATATTTAATATGACTTCAATAATTCTCCATAGTCATCCCCAAGCCTTAGCAAAATTAATTCACTTAAAATGTTATTTTCACCAAATATCAAACTTGCCAAAATAATCACCTCGAATGTTGGAGACCAAACTGAATAAACTGACTTGCTAGACATAGCCACTGCATTGTACTGCTGCTAAAAATAGCACTGTCGAAAATAGCACTTACTAAGTCCAAACTACAAAACATCAACATGCAAGCCTCCAAAACTGCCACGAAAACAGCCAAAAAATGCAAGTCATTATCTCATCATGCATGTTACCACATCTCGAAGCTCTCCAAAAACCCAGAAAGCTCCACCAGACATGCATCAGAAAATCTCGCATGCAGGCCCTCAAAACCTCCTCTGAAAGTGGAAACCCTAATTTCAGCCCCTGACTGGCCTATGGGCTTGAAATATACCAAGCCAATTTTTTTTTATTTTTTCAAATGCAATTACAATCAACACGCACCCGTTAAGGTTAGCTCTAAAACCAAAACGTTGCGTAAGCAACTCTAACCAGGAATGTACACCAGGACCCCGATATGGGCAAGGTGTGAGCATATGGTCAGAGGATCTAATGCAGATGCAAACTGAAAGGGAACTCTAACCAAGAATGCGTCTAGGACAGACGAGCATATGGTCAAAGGATCTAGATGCAGATGAGCTGAAGTAACTCTAACCAAGGATGGCGCCGAGTGATGGCGAGCATATGGTCAGAGGGTCCCTACAACTATTAACTAAAAGTAAATAGGCGGCAAGCCAACCTCTTCCACTTATGTAGCGGGAAGTACAATAAAGTAACTGGAAGATAGAGAGGAGAATTGCTGATAGTACTACTAATCAGCTTACAGTATGTTAGAAATCTTGCCAAAGCCTAGTAATCCAAGTTCTTCAATGCTGCAATAATTTGTAAGACTTCCTCGATGCTTGACAAACCTCTTTGGACTCAAACTCCTCACAAATCTGCATTTATCTATGACTGATATAACAGACCAGCAACTGAAATGAAGCAATCAGCAACCCTAGAACTCACCAAAATACTCACAACTCACTCAATACTTGTCAGAATGACATGAGACCTGATGCAAACGAAAGCTATAATGATGGCAATGAGGACTAGACCAAGAAACAGCTAACAAATCGAAGTATTTTTTTTCTAAACATTTGCCAGGCAGACCAGAATGGAACGGCCAATAGAGAGAGGCGATTTTGCTTTTAAAAATCCAAATCTTCATTAAAAAATCTACAACTTTGCAAGAATGGTCACCCCACATATAGAAAAGGATTTATGCAATGCCCAGAACAATAATATTTTTATTTCATGAGATATGAGCAATTCTTACAATCAGCTATGATATTCAACAACTTCAAAATGAGACTGAAATGCAAAACTAGAACTCCAAAAATGCAAGATACTCAACTGAAATGCAAGACAAACCTATTACAAACTATCTCTCAACTAGTTGCTATCTTTCAAGCAAGAAGAAGAGCCAAGCTAGGAGGCATTCATTCCTCGAAGCAATCCTGTTACCATTTCGGCAACATAACATTATTGAAGACATAAGATAATCAAATGAAGACCCAAGGCTCCCTTTTATAATTTTGAGAAGACACTTCCAGATGCTTCTAGAAGGTGCGCCCACTCCACAAGATGCTTTTGGGGTTTTGACTTGACCAAGTCTTCCTTCAAGATGGCGTCCCTTTTCATAAAGGCAATTTTCCTTTAATTTAAAATTATCTTTTCTCCAAAAGTTGGCATCCCACCTCCAAGAGCAATATTTGACCTTAGAAATATTAAAACTTTCCTTGATGATGCGTCCACCCATGAGGTCCCCCTTTTCAGAACAACTTAAAGTCATGAAGCTAGGCCAAGGGGTTATAACATTATAATATAACATTATTTTAATTAAAATACTTATCTATCCAGAAAATGCATCAAAAGGCCCAAACAACCATACCAACTGAATTGACTGTAGATGGAAGCCAACTGGACTGAAGCCAACCTATCTAGTGCCAAAAATAGAATTTACTAAAAATAGTAAATTCTGAAAGTTACTCGGATCAAAGCGCATGCGCCACCATTGCGAAGCTTTCTGAAAACCCAGAAAAAATCCGCAATCCAAAATCCCAAACTCCAGGATGTAGCCGTCATAACTTACTAAAAATAGTAAGTTCGAAAAGGTTGCCCGACACAATTGCAAGTCAAACCCCTACGAAGCTCTCTGAAAACCCAGAAGGAATCCAGAAACCAAACACCCAAACTCCAACAAGCAAAACCCTAAATCTTCAAAAGAACCCACCAAACAGTCGGGAACCCTAATTCTGCTTCTAACCAGCCGACAACCCACCCGGAAAAGGCCATCAATCACTAAAAAGTGTAGAGCTAAAAACGGGGACATTACAGGGTTTCCGAAAATAGGCTATTAGACACAGAAGAGCGTATGACTAAAATGGGGACATTACATCGAGGGGCGGTGCCCCTCGTGGGGGTTTGGGGGCAACACCCCCAGCGGGGTCAAGGGGTAGCACCCCTTGTCGGGGTCTATGAGCAACGCCCCCCGCGAGGTCGAGGGGTAGTGCCCCTCACAAGGTCCGAGCGCAGCACCTCTAGCGCGGTCCCTATCGCGATACAAGGCAAGGTTGAGGGGTGGGATCTCCGCCACCAAGCCCAGCTTAAGGCCTTTGAAACCACATAAAACTTCTTGTCGCACACCATTTCACAATTTTATCACTTAAGGGTGAAATTAGGTATTTGACACTTTTTTATGAAAAATATTTGATCTCCAAGTGCTATATGATGAAGTGTGAGGTGCATTCATGCATTTATATGGCAAAATCGTGAGTTTTTTGACTATTTTTTGCTCTCTTTTTTTTGTGTTTTGCATTTTTTAAGTATCTAGCAAGTCTTTTGTACAGACTCACCGAGCTTTTGTTGTGATTTTTCAGAAAAGACTCGGTGAGTTAAAGTCATAAAGACTCGCAAGGAAAAAAAACTCACAGGTTTTTCAAGATTTGCCGAAAACTCAACGAGTCTGCCAAATATGGAACTTAGAGTAATTTATTCCTTAAAGCTTCTGCATACATAAACTTGTTGGTTTCTTCTTTTAGCCAATAGGATAAGTAATTATGGTGTTGCCGATTCATCTAATTAGATTTATATAATATAAATCTCATTTAGTGCATAATTTATTTCATTTCACTTTGCAAAACCCCCCAGAGATTTGTTGTGTGTGTAATGACCCCATTTTTAGCACTACACTTTCTAGTGACTGTTAGCCTATTCCCGGATGCTCGTAGGCCAGTCAGATGCCGAATTAGGGTTTCCAACTGTTTGGAGGTCTCTTTTGTGGATTCAAGGGTTTGCATGTTGGAGTTTTGCAGTTTGGTCTATGGATTCCTTTTGGGTTTTCAGAGAGCTTCGCAATGGTATGACATGCATCTGCATCTGACAACCTTTTCCAGAGTTACTATTTTTAGTAAGTTGCGACGACTACCCGGTTTGTGCTCGAAATGCGTTTGAAGTCACTTACTATTTTTAGCAATATGCTATTTATAGTAAGTGCTATTTTTAACAGTTCAATGGTGGGGTTTCCGGAGGGATTTCTATTTATAGTAGTGGTCGGTTATGATGTTGCTATCTTCAGTTGGTCACAGTGTTCTTCAGTGGTCTTCAATTTCGCTCAGTTTTGGCATTTGATATATACTTACTATTTATAGCAGTGTTATTTATAGTAAGTCATCTTTGGGGGAGTTGGTCCCAGGCTAGTATGTACGCAGTAGTATTATTTCTCAGTTGATTTTCAGAGAGCCCAAGGTTGCAGTATTTCATATTTGTTTAATTCAGTCACTTAAGTTATATTATAAACTTAAGTTGAGGGGTGTGTGGTCATTCGAAAAGGTACCTTGAGCCTAGCCAAACAACTTAAAGTTGTTTTAAAAGATTATTTAATATTATGTCTCCTCAAGTGTGGACACCTATGGGGGAAAAAGAATTAAACAATATATATTTTTCAAAAGTGGAGAAGGGCGTTGGTTTTAAGAGAAAATTAAGAAGCTTTTGGGGTCCAGTCGCCCTAGCTTCTTTATATTTTCTTTTTGGCTCTCATTTTCATATCTCTGCTTTGACAACATAACAGAATGTTGTTGGATTTCTTCTAGATTGCTTGGGCTGCGACTGAGGACGAGAACCCTCTTCGTTTGGGCTGGTTTCGGTGGTGAAATATCCACCCTAGTCAAATTGTGAGTGTTTCCACAGCAAGGAACACACAGTGCTTATTGGAAATCAGTTCTCAAGAACTTTGGTGATAGAGAAAGAAGATTTTTCCAGTTCTTTTGAGGAGATTTGGTGTGGATTGTTTGCTTTCTGTTTGGTTTGATTTAATGAAGGTTTTGGTGTGATTTTCTTCAATTCTTGGGCACTTTGGTTTTGGACCTGAATCTGGTTTTCTGTTCATATCTCAGGAAGAGTTTGGAGTTTCAAAATGGGCATTGATTCAAATGAAGCCTTTCTCCATGACGATTCTAGCAAGCATTAACTTGCATTTTTTCGTGGAGAATCTGATTTTATAGGCCAATTCAACCTCTTGCCTAGGACGCCAAGTTTTGGATGTTGTTTCAAATCTGATTGGCATTGTTGTGTGTGAGTTTCGGACTCTTGGGACCCTTTGGAAAGACGTCACTGGTTTAGCATTGCTCCGAGCAAGAAGCCCATCTCAAAGAGTGCTGGACGAGTCTTTCATGAAGCTTCCCCTTCAAATTTGAAGAGAGGTTTACATCACATGCTAGTTCATTTTGTGTTGTATTGAAATGTACAAAATAGAATGCTAACAATATTCATTTGCAGCAGTTACCATATGTTTTCAATCATCATATATATAGGAGTTTGATAAGATAATATAAGTCTTATCATTTCCTTCATTCTTTATTCAAGGTGTTTGAAGGCTGTTGATCTAATTTTTATCATAGGAAACTGTATAAAAGTTGTCAATGAGTAAAGGACAGATTGTCAAGGTTTCATCTCTGACAAGACCAAGGGTTTCGAATTTCAATACACTGAAGAAGAAGTCAATTTCAAATCACCAAGATAGACTGATGAATTATCAATGGTCAATAGGGTTTCAAAGTTTCTTCTAAAGATCATTGTCAAGATCAAAATGATGTAGCTAACTCAAAATCACTGAGAAGAAATAACAATCAGACTAGCCATTTTTAGTTGTTGATATTATTGGAACATAGTTTTTCTTAAATGTTCTTCTAGAAGATCTACTCAAAGACAGCCTATTTCAAAATTTATTGTTTTAGATTATCTAATTTAAAATAATTTTGTATTGAAGGTTTTCTCAGATTGTAGGCAAACTATTTTTAACATAGGAACTAAAGTATGCTTTTTTACTTTTCTTTCATGCAAAATTTTGTTAAAAAACATATGTACAAGTGCCTTATGCACTTAGACTTGGATTGAATAGTAATTTTATGGCTGCTTGGTGCATAGATTTATTATTTCCTCTTTAGATGCTATTTAAAGGTTTTCTTCAATTATTTTTGGATCACTTCTTATCTGATGCCCATTCAAGTGGTATTGATAACTAGACAGCATGCAAATAGGCTTTGGGAATATGTATTCTAATGAGGAGCAGAGTGTATTGCAGAAAGGGCATACACAGAAGAGAACAAGATTGAAGGTACATATAAAGGAGCTATAGGGATCAAAAACACAAATCAAGAGGAAGTGATATTTATTTATTTTTAAAATAAAAAAGAACTAACTTCAAACAGTGTTATGGGAACAAATCTCTTACAATAAGGGCATGTCATGCCCAATCATACTCAATGTACAGAAGCAATAAATGCCCACAAGGGCCATAAAACATGCTACATAAAATATATGCAAAAGATAAAATGGGAAGCACAGTCTAAACATTGGGTGAGTCAGCAATATCATGTATGCAAAGTAAATGATTCAATTCCCATTGCCTTCAAATAGATAGGGAAAATACGGGTGTAAAGGGTAACTAGTGAGATGTTTGTGTGAAATAATTTTCACTGAATTACTCATGTATGATGGATAGTCCAGAGATTGTTATCTTCAATTCTTCATCAAAAGTATATAAATGTCCTTTACCTCTGTAGTTGCTATTTCGTGTTTCACACTGGCCATCATGTGCAGCAAAGTGGCTGTTAACAAAACAAAGTCCCGTGTCCCAGAACTGTCAAAACAATTTAAGAGTTTATTATCAATTGATGGCCTGAAGATGATTTATAGATCAACATATTCCAGAATTCATTGATTCAAGCCTCAAGGCTCTGCAAATTAATACAAACCTTAAAAGAAATGCAAACGCCTCCTTTATTTGCAATAACATGCCCAACACCAGTCGCTTCACTTCCACTGCCAACATCAGATACTGCTTTCTGGTAGCAACAACTATCATGACTCAGTTCAGTTAACACATCAACCTACAATCACTAGTCAAATCCAGAAAGTTGCAGCAGTACCTCTGCATCATCCCGTACAAATACCACAAGACGCATTTGGCCTCTTGAAGCAGAATGGACTATTCTATATTGACTTCCAACATTGTTCCTATCAATAGAAGTACAAGTCTAATAATCTCAGGCTAGTATCAAAAATATTTGACTGGATTTTACTCTTAAATGATGAAATTTATGAATGTAACTCCAAAATAATTGGGACAAAACATACAAGAAAATAGTAAATTCTTAAGATACATACTTGCAGGTTTCCAACCAATCCTTCCCACAGTCTGTAAATGGTGCCCTTGGTTGATAATCACTCTCCTATTTCAATTGATCAGCAATGCAATTAATATCAACAAAATCCAACAGTCAGTGAAGTTCTCATATTAAGATTTACAGCAATAATATGAATCTATGACTTAGACACATTAGTAGGCATATTGCATTATGCTTGCATTTCAAGAGATGTAAAAGTTCAGCTACCATTTAACCATGGAAATTTTATGTGTGGATTAAGGAATGAATTTTCAAAATAGAAAATTGCAGAGATTAAAAACTCTCCAAGGAAACATAGATATAAATAAGAAATTCAAAACATTTAAACAACTGAACTGTATCTCACCCACTGGCAAAGAAAATAATCAAACAATTAGATTTTTTGGATGGACAAAAGATTAATATTCTGCGGCAATGAAATTGTTGTCCAAAAGGCCAGATTTGTCTAATTTAGTTCTTGAACAATAATCCATTGAAATTTCAGAGTATGTGTAAAAGGCAGAAAGAAACCTAAATAAAGGATTCATTCTATGGCACACAAATTACAATACAGACAGGATAATCATGTTATGAATTGGGGAGTAATTATAAATACCATGTTAACAGTCCTATGATTAAAATATAGATATTGCATACTAGAGCATGTCCAAAACAATAAGATCCTTGTGACAGATGTGTGAGCAGCTCATAGCACTTGCCTGTGTTCCAATAGCTACTATTTCATAACGAGCATCGGTTGGAAGCCATGCTGATAAGTCCAGAGACTGCATAGTGTTATAGTAAACAAGAAAATACTTCAGATTACAAGTTCGTTTCAGTTTTACAAAAGAACCTGTCTAAAATCCTAAGATTTGATGAATAATTTTACAAAACCAATTTAAATTGGAACAATTGAAACTATATAGGAATTACATAAATAACTCTTTTTCAATATTCTCGGTTAACAATATTGTTCCCATTTCAAAACTTTCCATCTAGTGGAGCAACTTCAGCTTGTCATGAAATCAATATATATGTAAACCATCTAGAACTGGCGTCGACATGTCTTCTGATAAAATTAAGTTTCGAAATTCCTTAAGCCAATGTGAATTAAATAATTTCAATATAAAATACCTTTCCAAACATAACACCTTTCATCTCAAAAAAGTTTGGCTTTATATAAATTATTCATCTCACAATGGAAAAGCAATTTTGAGCTATTCCAGGCATTTTAAGAGATTGGAATCTATTTCAATTCTCATATAGTGTGAATGTGTAGCTTCTAAGAGGCTTTTATTGCTCCTTAAAAATAGGAAAAGGTAAGAAACAATTGATGGGGACATGTTTCAGGATTTACCGGCTGGGAATTCCCCACATTCCAAGTTCCAACAAAAATACGCATCCTTTGTTCTGCCTCTTCATTGCCTACTATAACATGCATCAGAACCTGACATCACATCTTTGGTTTCATTAGTTTCACAGATCAAAGGAAGATTTGAGTTACGCAAGTTAAGACTTGAATGGTAAAATGCTTACACCTATGCACGGATAGGAGATCATAATGGAATAGCAATATGCAGTAGCTTAAGTATAATGACCCCAGTAGTATGTAAACTAAATACAGTACATTCAAAAAGTCATTATAAGAAAAAGGCTTTTCAAAGATCACACCTGCCCTGAACGTTTCTTTCTTCCATCTTTGGAATAAAGATCATACCACTGGGCCTCCAATACTTTATTAGCACCTGAGGATCAAAATTGTTCAGGGTGACATCACACAAATTGTTATGCAAAAGAAAGTTTCAGGGCATCAAGCCTTTTATCCATTGATACATTATTAAATGGGCAGGTCATTCCTGAGGATATACCTAAAATAAGTCTCTGTTAAATGTGTCTGCAGCTAAAAAGGGTGAGATTTGAGATAATTATTTCCTAAACTTAGCAATAAGCACCTGAGTTCAAGGATGTGTTACTTTTACTTTTTTTCTTTTTTTTTTTGAATTGCAGATAAAGGCATATCAGGTGATTCATCCTTCTGCCTTCATGATGTTGCTCAAATTTCCCTTTTTTGTACCAAATAATAACTAACTCAAAGTCAAACTTATTTATAAAATTGCACTCAGGGCCGCCTCTGTTGTTAATAGTATGTGATAGCATTCACCTGGGATATCATTTTTGCAGTTTACAATCACAATACAATTAATGCTCAGTTAGCTACAATAAATTTGAATTAACACTTCTAACATGCATGGTGAATGCTGAATTCTAAATCCAGATGGTTCTCAGTTAGCTATAAAGATTATAAATTTAATTTCAAGTAACCATGTTAGAGATTATTGCAACAATTACCATCAGTTTGCTCCAGAAGAGTTTCCACAGGCAAGTCTTTGCAGGTTCCAATGCAATTTTCCAGCCCAAATACACCTTTGCAATAAACTTGAATGGAAAGTACAGCACTCTGAAAGCAGTTGATAATTTATACTGTTTGTTATAATCAATTTATCAAGGCTCAAGAGATTGAGAAAGATTCTAAAATTGAAGAAGAAATTCAACTCCTCAATTCTGTTGCTACACACCTACCTGTGGATCAATCACTTCAAAGGAGAAATCTTGATTCACTTTCAATGCTCCATCCTGCTCTCCAATATTCTTTACCTGCAATTTGTTTGACATTGTAATATTTTTAAACAATCAACATATCATCATCGGCATCCTCTTCATGTTAAAATACCAATGGGTTTTGTGGAGGGGGCTACTGAATCTATTATCACAATGCAGGGAACCCATGAAAACTGACTTGTGGGAGATGTGGGACAACAATATTTTCACCTGAAACATCAAGTCATCCTTTTAAGTAGGACAGTTAAAGAAGTAGTTTATAGCACTCACTTGAAATTTTATTTTATTTTAAATTATTGCAAATGGAATGCAAGGGGTACTTTCAGCCTTCAGGGTTTTTTTTCCCTTAAGAGTTTTTTGAAAATTCTCAGTGACAATTTCCTATAAGGTCTCAAACTTTCTGTCAAATTCTACCTGGAGCACCATCTGAGCAAATACTGAAAGCTCTTCTTGATGGGACCATTTAGTAATTTTAATGGCAATGATCTTCAGCCAACTCTTGCTAATATATCTTTTGTTTTTAAATTAAAAAGCACTCAAAGCATAGTATATTAATACAGCATAGAGATAACACTACTCATAAAATATTAGGTGGAAAGAGATCACACTCCTCTAGTCACATTGGGCACGCCCCCCTGACAAATCCAATGGCTTAACCATAATTAAGAGGATCCATTAATATATGCCAATTGCTGAGAAAATAAAATCAAAGAAATCCGTGAGCCCAAAGAGCAATAAACTCTATAAACATATAATGAAAAGCATAGATAAAATAAAGTAATGGGTGCAACAAGCCCAATTCCATGTGGAGGCAGATACACTTTGTCTCTCCACTCTCTACCACTGGCCAGCAGTAGAATCTACAGTATCAAATAAGGTACTCAAACCTATATGAGCATCACCTTTTCTCTCTTCGGCTGTCTTGTGTGGGTGTTTTAGAGAAATAGCAAAAGCTAGACAAGCAAATTTATCATCTCAGGGCAAAGGGGCCCAACCACCAAAACTAAGGAATGGACAATGCTAGTGCAGCTGAGGTGAAAAGACTGACAAACTATGTGAGTGATGCTTGGGGCCTCGATCACCATCACAATGCTTCTAAATAAAAGAATTGTGGCAAAGGGAATTGGGGTTACCCAATCAATAGCACAAGTGGCATTGCTTCAATGCCCAATAATTGTTTGAAGGTGCTCCACCTCTAGTCCACTTTCTTTTCTAGAACTCTATTTGAATCATGACATTAGAAATTACTAATTTTTTTAGTGACTAAAAAAAGTACTATGATTTAAAATAGTACTACTTTTGTCTTTCCACGAGTAAAAAAGAATTTTAATGTGAAAAATATGTCATACATATTTGCAATGTGCATGTAACATGGCAAAATCCTATAATAAAGCCATCTTCCACATGAAGGAATCAAGCTTGACAGCAATGAAGAAGATGCTGGTCCAACTCTAAGCATTTTGGGCTCGCAAGAAAAATCAAAAAACATGCTTGATAACTGCAAAATGGTGACAAGTCAAGCAATGCAAGTCAGAAATGATAATAAATACAAGCCTCTCACCCACCAGAAAAGTCTAGGTTAGCCATCAATAGGTAAAATGAGCTTTTTAGGCTCCATAGTGGCTCCCTAGAGGATCTCAAAGAGACATTTCCAAACCAAAGTAACAGACTTATAAGGTCCAATAGTGGTTAAGTGTTTCATATGGTACTAGCTTTGGAGAAAGAAAATGATGACAAGCCAAGGTTTTAACTTGCCGCTTCCAATCTTTCCACCATGAAGATGCGGCTTGGACACCATTTTTTGGGTAAATTTTCATCTAGATCAGCCATCTCAATTTTGTTTAAGGATTCAAAGTCAGCCTCATTAAGGATAAACTAAGGAGAGTCAAGTCCTAGGGCTCAACTAAACAAGTTTGCAATGGTGTGGATGCCTTTTGTAAAAAAGCCACAAATGTTTGACCCATGAAGCTAATAATGGGTGACCACCAAAGAGAGTAAGAATTAACTCAAGGCTCATTCCAAAATCCATCCCCATTCCATTAAGTCAAAGTGTCATGTTCCCTTTTCAAATTTAAAAGAATTAATTGAGGACCCGTAACCTATTCCTTATTTCTTGTAGGCTAAGGGAAATAATTTAATAATAATATTCTAAGTTAGGCGTAGTCACTTATTTGAAAAAGGCAACTTAAATTTTATTATTAATTTAATAAAGTGGCCATCTAAATGAGACATTATAAGGCCTATGTAATATTTTATTTAAAAAATGTTTTTAAACACTTGGAGGGAAAAGAAAATTCAAATTGAGGGCCCAAAAGAAGCCTATAAAAGAAAGTAATTTGCCCAAAGAAAATCATCCATTGTCATTTTTTTCAATTCCGTTTTTGGAGGTTGAGCATTCAAGGACGAAAACCCCCTTGGTTCCCATTAATGGATTTGAGGACAAAAACCCTCGTCCATTTGAGCTGATTCCCAAGGATCGCATTTGTGTTGACTATTGAGTGTATCTCAAAGATTTCAACTGTGGAGGATTTAATCAATCGAGTATTTGCAAGAAAAACAAACCAGTATTTTATTAATGGCTGATGTGAAGGAATTTTCAGACCAACTACATATTAATACTGCTACACAAGGTTAGATCTGCTGATTTGTGAGGTTTTCGGTCATTGTTGTTGTTGTTGTTCATGAAGAGATTTGAGGATTTTTGTTGCTAAATAAGTTAGACCTGTTGTTATTGCAAGGGTTTCTTATCATGACCCCTTTCCGAACTAAGAAAATAATTTAATAATGTGATTTATAAGTTGGCCAAAAAGATACTTTAAAATGTTAAAAAAGACAAGTTGTAAGTTATATTTTATTATAAAATTAAAAAAGCTCCTCAAAGTAATATTATAAAGTGATTTTAAAAGACAACTTAAGCTGTTTTATATAAAGTGTCACTAAGACAAGGGGGCAAAATGAAATATGAAAAGGAAAAGGAAAAGAAATTCTAGAGACTTCTTTTGGAGGGCTAAAAATAGCAAACAGGTTATTATAAAAGGAGTTGGGCTTGGGGAAAAGCATCTATTGTTTGTTACGAAAACCCCTTTCTTGAAGATTGAGCATCTATATTCATCTTTTGGTTAGATGACAAAAACCCTCTTGGTATCAAAATCAGAGGACAAATACCCTCTTGGTTTCCAAATTAAATTTGGAGATGAAAACCCTCTTATCCAACTAAGGCAATTGCATCCAGGGATTGCATTTGCACAAAAATATTGTTTTGGAAGCATATTGAAGATTTCTAGTGTTGTATCAAACATTGAATGATTTTCAAGTTTCAGTTGGTAATTTCAACTATTCTGTGAGTTTCTGAATTTTAAATCAGTTTATAGTGATTTCCAATTTCAGAGGAAAGCTTGAAGATTTTGGTGAGGTATAAGATTCCTATATTGATTAATGAAAGATTCCAATATATTTTCTTCTGTGAAGAAAAAAGTTATTATATCAAATTTATGGCATAGGATTTCAAAAATATATCTTTGTATATTTCTAAGGATCTGTCAATTCATTGGTGCAAGATTTTAATATTCTAACCATATTATATTCTTAAACTTTGCTGTACCTTCATTTGATTTTGAATTTGGATCTGCCATACAAGACAAGACAGCCACCATACCAATTATTCTTGGATCACAGCAGTTAGGAGTAATATTACTTGCCATACTACTTCACCAAGTAGTCACAGCAGTCAAATGAACCCATTTGTGGATTCCACCAACCTCAATCCACAAGATAAAGGCTTTTGGGATGAAATTTTGGTTGTCTCTATTTTGAGGGACAAACTCTAACAACTACCAGCCTTAAAACACTATGTCGTCACTGCTTGGTATTGTTAAAGTTTGATTTTATTGTTTAAACAAAGTTTGAATATAAGCAGCCACTTCAACCAACTTTGGTACCATGTCTTTTTAAAAGGAATCGCAGCTGATCCTTATTGATTTTGAGTGTTGTTCACACCTAGCTATATTTGAGTGAACTACAAATTGTTTGGAAAGGACATCCAATTATCAACACAACCATTGGTTAATGATTTATAGTAGCTATATAATGGAATTGTGGAAACTATTTCTTTAATTCTGACCACATTGGTTACCAGCATAGTTGCCAGGAGACTGGTATTGGTATTGATATGGGAGACTTGTACTGGTACCGGTATGTCTATTTTTGAAAAATAGGAGACAGGGAGAACTTGGAGATGCCCTTTTTTTGCTACATGAAAACTGAAAATATCATGACATTGAACTTTCAAAACAAGAACATTGGTAAAATTTAACATTAAATTTAAAGTTTAAACTTTAAACACAAATGTCAAAGAGTCAAAGAGTTCATACTACATATTTGAATGTTGATAGCCTAATAGCATGATATGCATAAAAAAAACACAGAAATCAGAAATCTATTGTCTACACTTCTATGTCATCCATTTCTAGGTCCTTAGCTATGATGCTCTCCAAATACTCATCTCTCAAGCTCAAGTTCCTTTGTTGGTAGTAGAATAGGGGGTAAATCACTAAGGCCATCTGCGTCAACCACTTCATCCACCAAGGTTGCAACATTTCCGTCAGGTGAAATTTGGTCCCATTTTGCTGAAGGACTCTCCCTATACCCAAGCTCTACATGAGACAGAAGGCGAAGTGAGCTATGAAATTACATCAGGTTCTCCGCTTTCATTGACCCTAATCGATTTATCTTTAGTGAATGAATAAAACCATAGGTACTCCAATTTCTCTCACAAGATGAAGAGTTGGCTATTTGTGAGAGCAATCTTATTGCAAATGATTGCAATTCAAGGGTTTCACCTCCATGGTTACAACACCACTCTATAGGGTCTTTCTTTGCATGCATATCATAGAAAGCTTCCATAGAAGAAAAATCACCATGCCCACATGAAAATTTATTCCACTAAGTCCTCATAATTGAAGCATCCTCACCTCGGCCATAATTTTTTTTAATTGCAGCACAAAATCCCTTCATTACCTCTCTATCCTCATATGGAACCCCCTTATTGGTCACTTGTATATCCTAGTTATTTAGTAACAGCGAGTGAATCTTATAATTATTTTCAAGTATTGAAAAAACAATCAAGATCTTTTAGTTTTTTTTCAACCTTTTTTTTAAGTTTTGAAAAAAAATTAAACCTTTTATACATAAGATAGGGATTATAATGCTGAATTTTTTTTAAAGTTGTAGGGTTGTGAATTTATAATGTTTTTTTGTTTTTCTATGTTCATAAAGAATGGCTAATAGTTCTAGATTAGTTGCCCTACATGTAGAGAACTCATTTAAATTTGATGCAGTGTCACCTTTTTGGTGACATACAACCATGATTGAACAACTTCCTAGTGGTGGGGGTTATTGTTCGCTATAACAAACCACCCTACATTTTTTTTGAAATTTTACATCTCTATACAATGCACATGCAATGCCTCGACACTTTTTGGTCACCTAGATCCCAGAGTGGACGAGGTGAGAACATACAATGCTTCGACCACACTACTAACTACAATGTATGCAAACATAATCAAATGAAAACAAGCTAACCATAGTATGCAGGCGGCATAGCCGACCTCAATCAACACTTCTTTAGCGGACAACGTGCATTAATTCAATCCACTAACAGAATGTCTAAGTTGGATCAAACTAAAGAGCACACACTTATACTGAGAAGGTGGATGAATCAATATAAAATAACTTTTACTTATTTAAAATTCAACAACCACAATAAAAGAAAGCACACAAGATCCACACAATTAAGAACACAAGATTTACGTGGAAACCCTTTTAGAAGAAAACCACAAAGAAAGACTACTTGGATCTACTATCCAAATCTAGCCACCACAAAAATAAAATAATTTTACAAATCTTTGTAGGCACCAACCCACTAGAGACACTAATCCCCGCTACTAAGCACCAACTTAACAAGAGACACCAATCTCTTCTATTGAGATGCACCAACCTCTAATGAACAAAAATTCTGCCTTCTTGAATAATACTTCTTCAATGGATGATGTCCATCTGAATCTTCTTCAAAAATCTACTTGCAACATTTTTCACATACACCCTTCTTCAAAAAATTGCTGTAATCAATTTTTGCTGCTCTTGTTTTTGAATGATATTGCATTTATTGCTTGCTATCTAACCTCCACTTCAACTTCTATTTATACCCCAATCATGCCTCTTCACCAAATAGGGTCATCCTTCTCAAGGGAGATTGACCACATACAAATAATAATAATTTTAATTTATTTTTAATTACCACAAGAGGGGTTGACCCATTTTAAAGAGGGGCGATTTTACAAAAATATGGGCACCATAAATTAGGCGCCAATATGAAACAAATTGAGTCATCTAGCATTTGCAATAAGTTATAATTCAAGCAAAATAACTCATGGGTCAGCCCACCTTCTTGATTTCCTTCTTTGACAATGATTATGCTCCTTTGACATCAATGACAACAATATTTCCAACAAAAACCAAAATTGTTGATTACACCAGCTTGTTCAATGCCAAAATGGGCTAATGAAATATGTTGGGTCTAATGGTGAGCCAACCAAGACCTATCAGCATGATATGCATATGAACTAGAGGTAAACCATCTAGCCTTACAAAATAAAATGCATACAAATATATTCCTCCGATGGTACTACCATCTAGGGCTTATAAGATGAGCACGAAATGTAGTACAATAGAGCATAAAAATGAAGTATTATGCTAAAACCAAGCTGATTTATTATTTAGATCATAGTTTCAGGACACTCCAAGTACTCTACAAAACTGAAATATTCCCCTTAGTTTTTTTCCAGATTTTTTCAGAACAAGTCCAGCACAATCATCATTGATTAGCGCTAGCTCCAAAGATAATCAGCTTGAAAGTAACCCTCACCAAGAATGTTCACCAAGATCCCAATGAGGGCGAGGTGATAGCATATGGTGTCGGGGATCGTTAGCAATTTACTGAATTGAAATTACAATGCTGGAAATGAAAGAGCAGGCGCTGAACCGACCATGAATTCCGCTCTACCACTTATTCAATGGGGGGAAATTATTACAATCATTTAAACTGAAAACTCAACCACTTATTCAACGGGAGTAGCAAACTGAAATAAAGGAAACTCGACCACTTATTCAGCGGGAGTAAGAGGTACAAAATGACATGTGCTAAAGATAAAGAGGCTAATTCAGTACTACTGAAACCAACTATTACAAAGTGCTTGTTACAATGATTTTTCAATGAAATCCTGCTCCAATCTTCACTACAATGATTCCACAACACTTTTGATTACAATTATGAATTGGAACATCAAGGAAAAAGAGCATAAGACAGAACACAGGTCTGATATGAAAACCAGCAAATCAAAGTTCAGACCAACAAGCTAAGACTTCAACAAATTGCTCATATCTTCAACCACACACCACGAATTCACATGAAACTGAAAATGAACCTTCTCAAAGGCTAGGCGACCATGAAAGGACATCAACAAGACACATACAACTCCGAAATCTGCCCAACACACAATCCAAAGCCAAGATGACAAGGGACAGCCTATAAAGGAGGTCGACGTTGTCTATTTAAATAGATACTTGCTCACAAAATCTGCAAATGTACAATTAGGGGTGCCTCTAGCATAGAAACCAATAGAGAAAATACCCACAAGCAAAATAAAATCACATAATCAGCTATGATTGAAAATCACCTACAGCCATGGATAAACCAGTAACATGAAATACAGAAAATAACTCCAAAACTTGTAACAATGATGCTTGTTGACGTATTTTTTATGACAGCACCAGCACAGAATAAAATGTCCAACGGTCACTCTATTCTCTCTTGATCAAAGTGTTCCGCATGCTAAGATTGCTTGAAAGTTCATGCGTTCGACTCCAAGGTTCCTTTGATGCGAATAGACTCAGTTGGTTGATGTGAATATGCTGGGTATTCCAAGGGGACTTACGTAATTGTTCAACTTTATATGTTCAAGCAAGTGAAGGATTTTCACTATGATGCTCTGGTATTTGAATGGATCGGGAAATGCTGAATTTAAAGAGGTAGGGATAGGAATTCTACAATCTACTTCTACGGGTGGAATGCAAGGATTAGCTTTGACAGTCTTCAAACCAAACTTTGTTTTGTCTCCCCTTCAGACAACTCTGACAAAGCTGGTGCAATCTTCAAAGGATGGATGAGATGTTCAGATTGAGATTCACCATGCGCACCCCTTCACAACGAAGCAAGTGGGCACACTAAACACAATCAAAGTTAAGTGTTGAGATTCCAATTGACCACGCAGGAGCAAACTTACCGTCAGCAAGTCCACCAGTGGTATGGATATGGGAAGATATGCCCAAACTAATGTCACATTCCACAATTAACTCTACTTGCATGAAAACAAATCTACTTTACTTTACTCTATTCGAATTGGAAAGACGAAAAGATCTCGTCAACTGCCCACAACACAAAATGAAGTCACCAATCAATGAAATCTTTATATCATGAGAGTCTTACACAACAATCTTTTGCAAAAACTTTCAAAGGGAAAGTCTTTCTTTCCTTTCCAACTAAGCTAACTCCTAGCTCTACTTTAACTTCTATCAATCTCTATCTCTGTCTAGCTTTGACCTATCTCTGATTCTAATTCTAACTACTTACAAATGAGGGGGGATGCCCCTTTTATAATGAATCCAAATAGTGGACGATTCAGATCTGATTACAATAAAGGGTTCAAATTGAGCCACCTATGCCCTAATTAGGGTTTCTTCCCTAAAAACCACCACCGAGAGGAGTGGGGCAATGAATGCGCCCTCCACTCCTCATCAATGCAGCACACCTGGCCATCAATGCACGTCGTCTCCCTCCAGAAGGTCATCGTCCAGAAGGGCATTTCCTTTCTCCTTCTCGCTGGCTGCAAATCTGATGAATCTGGCCAAGACTGCCTCAACTTCCTGATCGGAGATAGGAGGAATGTGATCCAACTGAAACTCTAAAACTGCAACTGTTTTCCCATGCCGGGCACATGATTTCTTCCAGGCAACAAGGGCGTCTTGGGTGTTCTGTATGATACTGGAGAACGTGGTTGTGTTCTCGAAATTGTCCTGTGTGAAGGTCTTCACTTCAGAGAAGAATGGCGCCAATCTGTCTTTCAATCCATCTGCAGTTACCTCTTCAGCAGTCAACCTCTTGGCAAAGATTGCCTCCAACGTGTTGAGAATTCCATCTAGGATGTTCGTCATGGCTTTTCTGACCCTGACAGAATCTGCCTGTGATGCATCATAGAATCCCCGGCCTGTGACTACTGAAGAATACCATCTGGCGAAGTCGTATCTATCTCCCTGCTGGATAACACCTCCCTCAACCAAAGTGTGTTGAGGTATGCTCATAAAAGCCCCTAAACGGAGAACAACTCTCGTCTGATAGATGCGAGCCTCACCCCAAGCATGGTTAACTGCCTCCACTCTAGCCATAATATCGGAAGCTTGCCCATAGGCATGTGCAAGATCTTCCATGAACTTTCTTGTCTCTGTACGCACACCGGCAACCCACTTGTCTGCCTGATGTGCCATTCTCTTCAAATCTTCTAACCCACTGATGGACTCCCTGGAAAACTCAGCTGGAAGTTCAATTGTCGGATTTTCTTGCCCACAAGGACGGGACAAGTGCTACACGTAGCCAATCAGTGTCTTGTGCTCTACCTTCAACCTTTTGTATTTGCTCTCAACATGGGACAATCTATCCTTGAGTGCCCGATAGGAATTATCGCACTCCTCCACCACCTGTGCTCCAGTAGGGCGGCCTAGTTCCATGGTTGTCACAACATAGTTCTCAAGAACGGCCTCGTCTCTATCACATTCTCCCGAGGAACTACCATATGCAAGGTTTGGGATCCATCCTCATTTGTGGATATCTTGGAGAACTTCCTAGCCTTTTTCTTCGCTGGAGGTGCGCTGATCCTCTGTAATAATTCCTCCATCTCGGCTGCGAGATCGATCTCATCCACGGGATCACGACTCATTCTGTCCTTTAGCCATTCTGGCATCTCCTGTCGTGTATCTGATATAATAAAAGGCTGTTCTACCTCGGCCTCTACCTCGTGAACTTCATTTCTGCCTTTGCTCTGACGAGGCTCAACATCATCAATAGGCTCCGTGTCTCCCGAGCTCTGGGCATCCTGATCTGAAGTAGCATCACCCTCGAGAGCCGCCTCAATTTCCTGCTGAAATTGAGTATCAGTAGCCGTCCCCTCATCTGTCTCTTGCTGATCTTCCTGTTGATGATCTTCTTGGGGCATGTTGATGCTCTGACCCACTGATTCTCTACGAGGTGGCTGACCCTCCACTCGCACTGTCTCCTCTACGTCCAATCTCTCCCTTTGATCAACAAACAAAGACACCTCCTGTAAGCTTGGAGAGTGTGTCCGAGATGGCGTATGCATGGACTCCTCAACTACCACTGGCTCAAGTCGAACTGGCTCCTTTCCTCGAGGCTTTGGAGTTGGATTACTCCGTCTCCTTTGATTAGTTGTCTGCAATCTGTTGTCTCCCATCAAATTGTAGGTAAGGGGAATTGACCTTCCCTTGAGTCGGCTGACATGCCTTTCTACCCAACTCCGTGTAAATGTCAAGACTGGGATACAAAGTGTATCCAAGTCGGTGATCTCAAGCTCAGACCAATCTGGGAGGGGCAAAGGTGTATCTCTTACTGTCTCATAGTCAGCTTGTACTACGTTTATATCTTCCTCAATCTGATCTGGCACTGGGATGATCTCACACCCCCTGACCATCACCAACGGTATCCAAGAAAACATTCTCTTTCTGACTTCGATCTCATCGACTGCACTAGCCCAAAAGTCTTCGATCTGCACCTTGTGCCTAAACTCCTCTGTCAATATCCACCTGATGTTTCTGTGGGGATCGTAGTACTGCCTGCTGGTGTGATAGGAAAGGTGGAAGAATTGGAGCTCCGCTTCTGCCTCTCTTGCTGCTTGCAGCGATGGGCAGATTTCATCTGAATTTCCCATAGTAATCGGGAATCCGAGTCCACCTTTCTTCTTCTTCTTCTGAATCTTATCATAGGCAATCAGTTGCCTAGATACTTCCAGCATCACTATCCTGTTTGTGGGATACCGAGGCAATCTGTATGGATAGGAGGAAAATCCTTGCAGCCTTATGTAGGTGAATTTTGGAAATTGGATAAACCAACATCCAAATTTCTCAATCATTTTTTATGCCTCCCTTGATATTTTGTGGTGGGTTCTCTGCTGCAAGGTCCTCGTGATATGCATTGTAAAGGCATCATTGACCCTCTTGTAATTGGTTGTGCTTGTCAGATGCAACTATGGACAAGCTTCATATATTTTAAACTGATGGGATCCGCAACCGATTGGTTCCTTGTACGAGATCCCTCTATATCTCGTCATGCGAACCAGCATATAGACAAGGTAGGAGCCCATGTAAAATGTCTTCGTTCTCCTCACACCACGAAGTTGCTCATGTATGTTATCACTGATCATCAATGCCCAATCCATGTAATCCTTTCCCTCTAACACCAAGTTGACAAAATAGAACATCCAAGGTTCAAAGATGAACGCTTGGGGGCATCCTCCAACTCTGCTCAGCATCATAATGAAATCACCAAATTCCTGTCTCAAGTCCTCTGAGACTATCTGCTTGGGCAATTTGGTGCGAATTGGCTTGGGTTTAATCATCCACTTAGTGTTTATCAAGTCAGCACACCGGTCTGTGGTGGATGAGTACATCTTTCCAGCTCTCTCTTTCGTCTTGTAGATCATCTTCTCATGAACTGGAATCCCAAATGCCTCTCCGATCACTTCAGGTGTCAGGTTAGCCAGTACCTTGCCATCTGGCGAAGTGATTGTTCTCTGTTCTGCATTGTAGTGGTAGGCGCACTCCATGATGAGTTCTGGACATCGGATAGCTGGCGGAAAGTTGTCAGCTACATACAATCCACTTCTAACAATATTGTGCGAAGTCACTGACAGGTGATGTCCTCCAGTCCCCATTATCCTTCTTTTGAATGCTTCTATGTTGAATGAGCCTAAGTTCGTGTCAACTAGCCTGCCGAGCTTGGATGAAAATTTTGACTCCGGCAGGAAGGACTTGCCCAGTTTCTTGATCACAACTTGTCTGGACTCGGTGTGGTTGTTCCTGCCTGCAGCTCTTCTGCTTGATTCGGCCATTCTGCAAAAAGGCAAGAGAGTTAGAAAGAAAAATTTAAGATAATAAAACAACCATCATTGAGGGTGTCAGCAGATTTTTAAATAAAAAGGCTGCAACACTTCTGCCATTTCCAACTACAAACCTCAACTGTCTTGTTCACTTCAGCTATGAAACTTTTGTATTTGCAGCAACTCTTTCTCAAACTTGTTGTACCCAAACCAAAATTTTTGCTTCATTAAGGCATTTTGCTTAAAATGGTCTAAACCTTGTAAAAGTGGGGTCAAAACTCAGTTTTTGGGCAAATAAAGTATGGGCTTTTAGTCAGTGTGATGCCAGGAAGATACTGGCAAAATTTGAAAATTTTGAAAATTAGGGTTTCTGAAATCTATTTTTAGCCCGAAACCTTAAAAAATAGGAACTTGTCAGAATTGGCTGAAATTATTTTTGATTGGCTTATTTCACATCACAATCACAATGGTGAAGTCAGTTTCAGTTAAAAGTCAGTTTAAGGCTGGTGGGTAGTTTTCACTTTTTCAGGAGAAAAGTTAGGATCTTCGGGGTCATCAATGGCAGTTGGCCAGTACCAGGTATCAATATCTAAGCCTGAAACTCAAAGAGGAACGCTCTACGATAAAAGATGTTGGAAATAATGCTTTTTGATGGAGGGGATTTTCAGATTGGCAAAAAGTGCTAAAATATTCTAAGTCTGGGAACTTTTCACTATGTAACGTAGTAGACACTTGCGCAATCAACGTGCAAATCAACTTTATAGTGTCCGTACATGTGAAAATGATGAAGTATAGTCATCCACACACCTCAGCAGTCACAACGCTTCGACATGGTCAACCGCAGGGATGGATACAGCGTTTGCAAAACATAAAATGGTGAAAATCAATGAATTCAAAACAAATCCGCTCCCCTGTAGCCTAGGGGCGCCCTTCCATTTGAAGGTCAAGATTTGAGTGTTTTGGATAAAGGATACATTCATTGTTTTATGTTTTCAGTCAGCTTTCCGATTAGCCATGAAGCAAGATTATCCGAGTTACAGAACTCCGGCAAACGAAGACAGAAGCAGAGGTTGCGAAGAGTGTTTTCATCACGGAGGCAGTCTAGAGATGCAAATCCGCTCCCTTCTAGCCCAAGGGCGATTTTCTTTTTGAAGGCCCAGATCTAGATGCATGTGTGTTTTGATGGTTTCATGTCTCGTATAGCTGATTGTCTTCCAAGGCCAGTTTAGAGGGTTGATACCGTTGGGTTTCTGTGTATGCAGCATGTTCATTTGTATTTCTCACAACCAAAGAGTTCGCAGTTTCATCATGCAACACTCTTCCATAAAGAAAAGCATGAAAAACGTGAGAAGCATCAAGCTGCAAAGGAAACAGTGGCCATCACTTCAGTTACAAAGCCGCCATAGTTACCAGCCAGTGAAGGGCCAGTTTAAGTATACAAAGATTTTCGGTTTTGCTTGAGTTACTAACTAGCAGTTGATTGACAGTTGAGACATGTAATGACCTCTAGATGGTGATGCAGTTACTAACCTCGTGGAGGGGATACTTGCTCGAGATCAGGGTCAGTGAACTTCAGTTCAAGGCATCCCACCTTTTCCAAGATAGACATTAGACACAGGAGTTAAACTCGAGGCTTCTTTCCGAGTTAACTTGCTGTTATACATTGCATGCATGTCTTTCTTGGAAACATCAACATATACTTGGAGATTAGATTAGATTTTTCAGTTAACTGATGATAGTTTCCCAGTTAACTGTATAGTTTCATTCAATTAGGGTTTAGAAATAAGATCTTGCATGCATTGCAAGACTTTAGTTGACTCAAGGTGATTTTAGGGTTGCCTACACATTGAAGTCTATAAATAAGAGCTTTTAGCTCATTTGTAATTAGCTTTTCCTGGTGATAGAGAATTGCTGCGTTGTCGGCAACATGCCTATGCTCAAGATTGGTTCACCCTTGTAAATTAGAACTTTTGCTTGATAGCATACATGCTGCGCCTACCTTGCCTGTAGTATTGCTATTATTGTGTCTGTTCAAAGAGTAATTGCTGTTATAATAAATTGTTGCGCCTACCTTGCCTTCATGTTATTGTCATGGTGTTTATTCAACCTTAGTTAAATGGGGTTGCTGGTTTGATCGTTATTGCATGCGTGTTGCGTCTATACAATCTACTGTCCCAGTTGCTTACCTTTTGTTTTGTTTATTATAAGCCTATTCAGAAGAGCAAATAGTTGCGCCTACCTTGCCTTCATGTTGCGAAACTGTACTCAAAGCTTATCGTATGATGTGTGTTATAGTAGACTCATTCAGCCAAGCAGATAGTTGCGCCTACCTTGCCTTCATGTTGTAAAGCTGTACCAGGTTTACCGTCCTTTTGTTTGTTTTAATAAACTTCTTCCCGGATTAGCAAATAGTTGCGCCTACCTTGCCTTCATGCTGTGAGCCCGCACCTGGAGTTTATCGTAAAATACATTCTTGCTCCATTTCCTCATGCTCTGTTTCTTGAGGAAACTGGATAGATTTAAAGAAGTTAGCTTAGTTGTAGTTAGATGATCTGCGAAACCAGAAAATACTTAGCTGCAACGTTCTAGGTTTTCTTAACCTTGTGCCTCTACCAGCTGAGAACAAAAAGATAGGACATTAGTTTAGTTTTCTATTTCATGCATTCCAGCACAACGAGGGAGCTTCCCCTCCTAATTTGAAGAGCACTCATTACGTAGTGTGCATAGCTGTCCGTACAAACTCACACTCCAGAGGTGTTAGTTCTTACGCCAACAAAACTCGTATTTCGAACTTCTTCTTTAGAAGAAACATACTTTCAGCAACTTGTAAATGTTCTCACAAATTCGAACTTTCAGCCAATGCAGCCCTTTTAAACTTCAGATTTCTCAGCAACTGCAGACTTAACTCTGTTTACTTCAGCAGTCGAATGAAACTTCTTCAAAGCCGTACCTTCTTAGGAACTGCAGCAACTGGCAACTTGAGAATTTGCGCCTCTCAGCAACTACAGCCTCAGCAAGTTAAGTCACTCTTCTTTAGCAACTTCAACTTCTACAAATTCGCACTTCTCAGCAATTGCAATCTCTTCAAAAATTCGTACTTTCACTTAGCCAATATTTCTGCATTCAGCAATTGGTGAGAGGAATGAAAAGGATTTGAAAATCTTATAGCCTGGTCGAATTCCTGCAAAGGCTATACTTAGCAAATTTTCGAATTCATTTTCCCTCTCTTTTATTCGTTGTAACACTTGTCATCTGAGGCATCTTGTAGAATTATGAATTCATCACCTCTGCACAGGCCTACCTCGTCGCTTTTGGTTTCTTAAAATATTAAATTGTTCACTTCCTTGAACAATTTCGAAACGTTTGGCTAAGTCATTTGATCTTGTCTTCGTTTTGGCAAAATTATCTAGCTCAAAACTTCTAGCGAAGTGCCTTTCATTCATTTTGTTCATTTGCCTTAGAGAAATCTCTCAATTTTGCCTTAGGAATTTTATTTAAAATAGGCACTGGGCAAAATATCCATGGAAACGATGTGGACATGGCGCGGAGAATGTTTGAATCACCTCTGAACTGAAAATGTTTAATACCCAGAAGAAAAACCCTTCCAGAAT
Source organism: Sequoiadendron giganteum (assembly GCA_007115665.2). Lineage (NCBI taxonomy): Eukaryota > Viridiplantae > Streptophyta > Pinopsida > Cupressales > Cupressaceae > Sequoiadendron > Sequoiadendron giganteum. Next base: position 290,914,616 of record CM021105.1, on the reverse strand, counting down.
CCATCGTCTTCATGTGTATCCGGACGAAGGGGTTCTTTAATTTTTATTATTTAAAAATAATAAAAATGGCTAATGTTTATTTCTTCCCCTCCGAATGTATTCTACTCCTGTAATTTCAAGCTCCTTGGCCTTAGCAAATTTTCTTGATTTTCCTAAAGAATTTTCCCTCTGAAGCTTTTCATAACTCTGGAAATTCTAGCATCATCCTCTAGACGTATTCTTCATTTTCTCCTTAGAAAATACCTTAGGAAATATTTTAAAATCTAAATTTCATCATTTTATCTCTGAAGGGTGCATATAGCATGTCATATTTCCATTTTATTCCTTAGGCAATTCCACGCCTAGACTTTCTTTTCTCACTTAGCAATTTTTTTTTACGCCTAGACTTTCTTAGCAATTTTCATTTTCAAGTCCCCACTCACTAGGCACATTTCATATTTGAAGAGGAAAAAATATAATCCTTGGTCTTTTAAAAATCACGCCCCCTTAGCATTATTTCCCCCTTGGCGCATGGTGACTCCTCATCTTCCTTGAGCGCATATGCCATAGTGGACTTCCACTTTCAAGCACATTTCACATTCACCACTCCACGCCTTTAACTTTCACCTTGAGCGCATATGCCATGAAGAAGAGGAAATTGAGGGCGCAAATGAGGGTGTCATGAGGAATTCCCATGCCTTAACTTGACTCTTCACCTCCCTCTAGCGCACTTTGACTAGTAGACTTCCATTTTATCCTTGAGCGCATTTCACCTTTGCAAAGGAAAGACGCCATCATCCTGTGACCCTTCATCTCCCTTGGGTGCATTTAGCCCATGCAACTTCCATTCTTGGGCGCATATGCATGGGGACAAGGAATTCCGCCCCTTTCAAATGACTCTTCATCTCCTCTTGGTACATTTGCTAGTGTGAGAGGGAAACTTCTTTGCCTTAGGCGCATATTGGCTTGTGAGGAGGAAAATACTACGCCCATGGTGTCTCTTCACCTTCCCTAGGCGCATATAGCCTATGTTACTTCCATTTCTAAGCGCATTTGAGGTGTGTGAGGAAATTTCCACGCCCTAGGTGACTCTTCACCTCCATTGGGCGCATTTAGCCCATACAACTTCCATTCTTGGGCACATATGAGGATGCCTTAGGAATTTTTTCCGCCTTAGTGAATATTTTCATGCTTTGGGTGACCTTTCACCTTCCTTAAGCGCATATATGGGTACGAGGAGGAAACTCTATGCCTTGGAAGAATTTCTATGCCTCTTGAAGGCGCATTTTATCTTTGCTCAAGGAAATCTCACACTTAGAGATTTTTGTATCTTTTACTGCTCTTGGGCGTATATGAAGGTGTTTATATGCCAGCTGTCATTTATAAGTTTCCAACACCCTAGGTGACCTTGGCCTTCTATTTTTAGTAAACTCTGAGAAATTAGGGTTTCATTGCATTTCACCCTGTTCTAAACTGGAACTGGCGTGGCTGTGCCTCCATTTGGTTTTGCCATCCTGTTCACACCTTAGCTGGCACAGTACGTGCTATTTTTAGCCATTTGCTATTTTTAGCAAACCCTAGGATTGATCAATTTCCGTATCTCTGTTTGCTTTGAAATTTGCTCCAGTTGCTTTTGATGCTGTGAGAGACCTGTTCATACTTGCTTCTGGTGATGACGCGCTATTTTTAGCCATGAGATGACTTACTAAAAATAGTAAGTATTCAGATCGTGCTCAAATTTTGCCAGTAGGTAGCCTGAAAGATGTTGATCATGGTGGCATGCTTCGTTCTAACATCTCTGCATTTCGCTTCATCTATTTTTAGACATGGCAGGGAAACCCTAATCTGACTTGCATGTGCTCCCGACTGCTTCCGTTTGACCTGATTTATGTTGCATGCCATTCTGCTTGTTGAACTGAAGTGTCGGGTGACTGGTGGGGTGAACCTGCTATTTATAGTAAGTGTCCGGAGACTGGTCCATCGGATGTCGAATGAGTTTGCATGTCACAGTGCCCGTGGGATCTCAAAAAATCCAGAAAAACCCAGAAAATTGGTCAACGTTTCGGCACTGGCTAAAAATAGTAAGTCCCTGAAAACTAACTCATTCCGCTTGCATGTCGTATCACTACGAAGCTCTCGCAAAACCCAGATGGAATATCCGGACATGTGCCGAAAATCACTGCATGCAAACCCTAAAAATAGCCTTTGAAAGCTGAACTCTGAAAGTCCTTGTCTCAGTTTGCATGTTACACCATCGCAAAGGTCTTCAAAAACCCAGATCCATTCTCCTGTCATTTATCAGAGAATTGTATGTTGAAGCCCTGAAAATAGCCTCTGAAGGCTGAACTACTAAAAATAGTCAGTTGTCTGAATCTATTCAAATTTCATGGAAAGGCACTCAAAAGTTGCCTGAACGTGCTGAAGTAGTTAGAATCCCGAAATCCTGAGGAAAAGACCTCAGATTAGGTACTTACTAAAACTAGTAAGTTGTCAGATTTCAATAAGATTTCAGTGGGATCCTGCCTTGAGCTTTCTGATCGTGTTGCTACACTTAGATTTTACCTTAACAACCCAATTTTGACCTCAAACGGGTCTAAAGGATAGAAACTCTAAATCTGTCAATTACTTCAACTGAGGTCAAACGGGACATCCCCGGAAGGACAAAAGACCAGAGACAGAGAGAACCAAAGCCAAAAGACCAGAATGGAGCAAAAATTAGGGGGTCCCCATCTTGGATGGGGTGGTGTGTGAAAAGGTCACAACAATGCTCAATCTGCAGTCTCTGAATGAGAAGCAGTCCCATACCCAACTAGATGTTATCTTTCAAACACGAAACTAAATCCTTGCTAGGAGGTATGCATTCCTCAAAGCCATAAGCCTGAAAACATTTCGGCAACAATTCAATATGATTAACAATGGATACCAAATGAATGAGCAAAGGCCTTCTTAAATAGAACTTGAGGTGACTTTTCAGCTTCCTCCTTTTCCCTCCAAATGGGACGCCCAACTCTTTGAAATAATTTAATTTTTAAATCACTTAATCCTCCACCATTTTGGTGTCCAAGGCATAAGAGGAGATAATTAACATTTGAAATATTAAAAAAAAACCCTTAATGAGGCGTCCACCCTCATAGTCCCCTTTTTAAAACAACATTAAGTCATTGTGCTAGGCCAAGGGGTCAAAATCACATTATAATAATTAAATGACTTAAATAAATCATTTTACCCAAAATGAGCCTCAAAATGTTGAAAGCCAAAAATACCCAAACTACTTTGCCCGAAATGGAAATTACACTAGATTGTTGAACTGTTGCCTACCGAAGCACTGCCAAAAATAGAAAGACTACAAATTTATTACATTCATACATAGTCCATGAACCTAGGTGCTAGAAGTAAGGAATTTAACTACTTGTTGCTCCTTATCACAAGTCTGTTTATTTCCAAACAACCAAGCCTTCAGTTGGGACCAATGTTGGAAGATAGCTCTCAACTCCAAAACCCCCTAACTCCAATACGAAACATAGAGACTGATAATTTCAGGTCTGTAGATAAATTCTGAGCATTGAAAGGCTAACAGGAATCCATGATTGCAATTCTAACAGCAAGAGTTGCAAAAGACCTTAACCCACTTCAATCTGCACTGTCCTTACAAGGGCGATTTGCTTAACAAATTCAAATTAATTCATATTGACCCTCAAAATGTCTACTGATGATTTTTGAGTGGTTGTCTACCCAAGATATTGCTAATAATAGAGTTTTTGCACTAAAATGTCCATTGAAAAGTAATAGTAAGTCCAGAATATGAGTCCAAAGTCTGGATGTCCTACACATAGGTGACTGAAATTTTTAAAATATAGGCAGCATCAAACAACTTCTTTAAATCATAAGGACTCGCCCCATCATGGAGAATTTGATTATTAAATACCCAGAATCCAAAAGCAACAACCTCAAACAGGTCGACCAATTTAGAGGAGCATAGCCAGTTCATAGAAGGGAATCGACAAACATGAACAAGATCTGTAAATCATCTCAATCACACCAAAAAATACCAAAAATCAACTGCTAACCATACCAAAATATGCACTTCATAATACTTAATATATTTTCATTTTTTTGAAACCTTAGAAACCAAAAACTCCATGAAATAACATGGCGATTCTTACGTGAAGTCACTCTACTAGTTAGGGAGGATCTTTCACCACCGAAACCAGTGATTTGATGAGGGTTTTCGTCCTCACTCAATCCTTGGAAGAACTTCTTCGTTCATTCCAGCAGCATCTAGTTATGTGTGCAAACTTCAATAATGAAAATGAGAGCCCCACACCTCCGTTTATAATTTTTTCCATAGTTTCTAGGAGACTGTGATGCAAGAGCATCCGAACGGATTGGGCAATCAACATCAACCAAAAAAATAAGTATTTTATTTTCATGTTTAATTTTGTATTTTGGTGTGTGTTGGAGCTTCAAGAGCATCTTGAGTTGTGTTTGAAAGATAAAATCTCCATTTACTAATACTTGGATTTTCATTTCAAAAATCAGCAGCAAACAGTGTGTTTAATGTGATTTTAAAATTATTGTATTATTTCAAGACTTGAAGGGTTTAAGAGGGTCCATTCGGATATTAAATAGAAGTTGAAAACAATAATTAATATTCATTTTATCAATTTGGATTGCTATAGAAGTTTCATAAGGCAAATGACCTTTGACATTTCATTCTTGTCTTATTGGGTGCTTAAAATGGAGGGAAGGATAGTGAATTTTTGAAAAAATAATGAATGACTCTTCAATTACCAAAGGAGCACAACTTGGTTTTGTATTTTCTTCATTTTCCAAAGGCATCTACATCAGCAAGGCGTTTGATATGGTAAGGAAACATTACAACACATTTTGTAAGCAAAACTATGTCTTTATTTCATTCTTTGTGAAGGAACTTTAAAAGTCAAGTTGAGGGAAATGAAAGGGCAGATTTGGGTGCCACTTTTTAAAGCTTGCAAGGGGTGTAAGAATATATAAAATATAGCCTTTAATGGTGTAAAAAAGGCAGTAATAAACAGAAGAAAGGTTGGAGAAAGAACTTGCAGGTTGTTCGTGAGAGTTGCACAAGAAAGAGTGCAGAAAATCAACTTGTGAAAAGAAGAGGAATAGAAGAAGAGAAAACAGATTTTGCAGGTTTGTTGTAGGTGTTCAAGACAGCCATGAGAGCTGCATAATGAAGAGAAAAAACAGATTTTAAAAAATGAGTGAAGTCAAAAAAGTTTGAAGACATGAACATTTTAAGACTCCTAGACAAGATGTGTCTACAAAAGCTTGTAAAAATTTCTAAATTTTATTCAATGTTGAATCCTTCGTATATGTAACTAATCTTGAGGAATTTTCATCTATGAACGTGTATGAAGGTCGAAATAAAGATATGTTTCAGATTTTTTTCTATTTATATGTTAATGTGGATTGGATGACATGTTAAGGCTGCAAGATTGGGTAGTTTGATAAGACCCCCCCAATCTTGATTGCATTAATTGATATCAAAGTACGGGATCTTGAAAGTGGAGAAAATCCACCAAGACCTGTTGATAGAGTAGAAGTGTGGTAAATAAGATCTCATGTGAGGATTGTTGCAAGTAGAGAGAAGCCTTGAGCAATCGAGAGCTAGGGAGTCAAAAAAAGAAGTGTGATTGTAGATTGTTGAGCATGAAGTGAGAGAAGTGTGAAAGATTGCAGCAAATGAGATGGGGATATTATTCAGAAAGAATCCTGCAATATGGGATGGATGGAGGGAGTATGAAAAAAGGAAGATTTTGACAATGATGGGTGATATAAATGCAAGATTGAGTAGATTGGAAACATGGCAGTGTGGAAAGGATATCAAGAGTGAAGAGGTTGCAACAAAGACATGCCATGAGGAAGGTATGAAGAAAGAAGAAGAAATGAATGAACAAAAGGATGCAAGTATTAGCAGCAATGATGGTAGAAGAGAATGAAGATGTAGTTGTAGAGGATGCGATCGCAGCGATGGAATGTGAAGAGATTGCAATTGGTGAAGACAAGGATGACTTAATGTTGCAGATTTTGGCGGTAAAAGAAGAATAGTTTGGTAAGCTTGCGGATGGAGAAAAGAAGATGAATGTTGCAGCGAAGGAAAAAGAGGTAAAATTGAATTTTCTTGAATTTAGTGATGGGGAGGTTAAGTTGAAATTTCGTATTGTTGAAGTAAATAAGGAGTTAGTGCAAGTAGATAGAAAGACAGATCATGTAATTATAGATTGGTGTATGGCTAAGTATTTGCATATAGAATTTGTAGAGGATGTTGCAGGTGACGCTTGGTGGAGGTGGTCGGCTTGTGGTGGGTTGGATCCCACGAAGAAGGAGAGGAGCGCATAAAGTATTTGGTAGAGGAGGATGGTTCATGGTGGACAGGAATCTACAAGAGGAAGAAAGAAGAGATTGCAGATTTGTTGGAAGAGAATGGCCAATGTTCTGATAAGATGTTGGAAGAGAATGGCCAATGTTCTGATAAGATGTTGGAAGAGAAGAAGGAAGAAATACTTCCATATGCACCTATTACAACAATGGAGTTCACTATAGATTGCTACCAATTTGAAATGATGGTTCTACCATTCAACTCCAAACTTCCTAACCAGCGTGTCTAATGCATGAACATCTGGGCGGATTGGCAATCAACATCAACCAAAAAAATAATAATTGTTGGAGCTTCAAGAGCATCTTGTGTTGTGTTTGAAGGATAAAATCTTCATTTACTAATAGTTTTATTTTCATTTCAAAAATCAGAGGCAAACAATGTGTTTAATGTGATTTTAAAATTATTGTACTATTTCAAGACTTGAAGGGTTTAAGGGGGTCCATTGGGATATTAAATGGAAGTTTAAAATAATAATTAATATTCATTCTATCAATTTGGATTGCTATAGAAGTTTCATAAGGCAAGTGACCTTTGACATTTCATTCTTGACTTATTGGGTGCTTAAAATGGAGGGAAGGATAGTGAATATTTGAAAAAATAAAATAATAATTAATATTCATTCTATCAATTTGGATTGCTATAGAAGTTTCATAAGGCAAGTGACCTTTGACATTTCATTCTTGTCTTATTGGGTGCTTAAAATGGAGGGAAGGATAGTGAATATTTGAAAAAATAATGAATGACTCTTCAATTACCAAAGGAGCATGACTTGGTTTTGTATTTTCTTCATTTTCCAAAGGCATCTACATCAACAAGGCGTTTGATATGGTAAGGAAACATTACAACACATTTTGGAAGCAAAACTATGTCTTTATTTCATTCCTTGTGAAGGAATTTTAGAGGTCGAGTTGAGGGAAATGAAAGGGCAGATTTGGGTGCCACTTTTTGGTGCTTGCAAGGGGTGTAAGAATATATAAAATGCAGCCTTTAATGGTGTAAAAAGGCAGAAATAAACAGCAGCAAAGTTGGAGAAAGAACTTGCAAGTTGCTCATGAGAGTTGCACAAGAAAGAGTGCAGAAAATCAGCTTGTGAAGAGAAGAGGAATAGAAGAAGAGAAAAGATTTTGCAAGTGTGTTGTAGGTGTTCAAGACAGCCATGAGAGTTTCATAATGAAGAGAAAAATCAGATTTCAAAAGATGAGTGAAGTCAAGAAGGTTTGAAGACATGAACATTTGAAGACTTCTAGACAAGATGTGTCTACAAAAGCTTGTAAAAAATTTTAAATTTTATTCAATGTTGAATCCACCGTATATGTAACTAATCTTGAAGAATTTTCATCTGTGAATGTGTATGAACGTTGAAATAAAAATATGTTTCAGATTATTTTTCTATTTATATGTTAATGTGGATTGGAGGACATGTTAAGACTGCAAGATTGAGTAGTTTGATAAGACCCCCCAATCTTGACTGCATTAATTGGTATAAGACCAGGGGATCTTGAGAGTGGAGAAAATCCACCAAGACCTGTTGATAGAGTAGAAGAAGTGTGGTAAAGAAGATCTCATGTGAGGATTGTTGCAGGTAAAGAGAAGCATTGAACGATTGAGAGCTAGGGAGTCACAAAAAGAAGTGTGATTGCAGATTGTTGAGCATGAGGTGAGAGAAGTGTGAAAGATTGCAGCAAATGAGATGGGGTTATTATTGAGGAAGAAACCCATGATATGGGATGGATGGAGGAAGTATGAAGAAAGGAAGATTTTGATAATGATGGCTAATATAAATGCAAGATTGAGTAGATTGGAATCATGGCAGTGTGGAAAGGATATCAAGAGTGAAGATATAATGTCCCCTTTTCCTAGGCAGTGGTCAAGTGTAGCGATTAGTCTACCAATTGGTCCCCGTAGACTAACAGAGTGTTCAAGGGACCCTTTTGAGGGTAATTTTTGGTTTGACAACAGACCCTTTGGTGCTTGTTTCAATTTTCTTCAGCTCTTTATCCCAGTTTATTTGTGGTGCGTCCTTCTTGAGGCCATTCAGGAGACTTTGATGCATACTTACTATTTATAGTAAGTCACTAGTATGGTCAATTGGCAGAGTATCTATATCTAGCATGGTGGCATAATTATATACTGGAATTATATTGGTAATATTTGTCCTGTGCATTTAGTATTAATAACGCCATATAATAAAGTGCATTATTAAAATATATTAAAAGGGGACTTTATATTAAAAGAATATAAGTGATTTTAATGTGCACTATATGGTATAGAGTATAGACTTAAGTGCCAATTTAAAGGGAGACATAAGGACTTAATTAAAAGGGTATTTTAATGCTTTTAAAGTATTCTTTATAATAAATGCTAAAGTATTTTTTTAAACAGGAGATATAAGTGAATATTAAAGTATACTTTATATTATAAGTTGTGCACCAAAAAGGAGGGAAAAGTAAATTAAATGAAAGTAAATTAAATGAGATGAAGTCAAATGTAAATTGAATATTATAAAAAGGGCATATACGGGTCATTTTGGTAAGTTTGGATTATTATTCTTGTTTGGAGAAATTTGGAGAAGAGCTTCAACAAGGGTTTGTTGGTAGTTTGAAGATTCATACTTTCTTGACGACAGAAAACCTCGGAGAGAACAATGTCTACAGGTGTGGAAGATCACCCAAGGACATTCTGAGAGATAATCTTATTCAAAGGATATCACAAAGCTTCATCAGTTTCCTGGAGATCATCCTTCAAGGTTTTACAAAGCTTTCAAGATCAGAAATTGTCATCCAAGTATAAATGCTTACAATCTAATTTCATGGCATTAACTAATCTAATATTATAATATATTTGTACTTCAGCATTTCTTTGTTCTACAATTTTATGCATTATCTGGCAATTTGTTCAAAAAATACAAAACCAAAACAAACAAAAAGAGCAGAAATCAATTAGTAAATATCTCAGATCAGGGTGGGATATTTCAGTGGTATTAGAGCGGTTTCCTGCCATCCTGTGTTGGTTTTCAAATAGAAAATTTTCAGATTTGCTAGGGTTTGAAATTTTAGAATTTCACAATAAGGGTTCTATTAATTTATTTGATAATCAGAAAATTAGCGATCGAAGGCAAATAAAGGCAAATTGTTAATTGGTTTGGAATTTGATTTATATTCTACATTGGCAATTTCATTCATTTTTGAGACTTAATAGTATCAAGAGCTTGGGGAAGTTGAATATTTGAAAGTCTGGAATCGAATAGAGCTTCAAAGTTTATGTTGTGGGCGATTACAAAGGTTATTATTAGGCTTCAATCTAAATATAGCTGCAACCGTAAACTGGATAATAATAGCAAAGTTCATATGTTCTTGGATAAGCACGACATTCATAGTTAAGGGCATTCTGACAGTCTTCAGGATTCCACATAGAAGAGGGGAAACCAATTGTTGACTTGTCAAATTGATACACTCATCACCCTGGAATATATTTTAGATTGATATTATAAAGTAATACAACAACAATAACGATATCAGGCTATTGTGGAGTTGAATCAGAAGTCATCTTAGAAGGATCGAGTTTCATAAATCAAGTTGTTCAAATGGAAATCGTGGAGCTAAAGAATTAATTCAGGTGTCTTCTAATGTGTGGAGAAATCGTTGAAGGAGACTTGCATATTCAGGAAGCCCGATAGATAGACAAGCAGCATACATAACCTAGCGTCTAAGACAAACAAATGAAGTCAAATCGTGGAGTTGCAGATAGAGACAAATTGATATAAGACAAATCTCTTATACAAGCTTCAATTGATAATATTTTGGAAGTCACTACATAAGCTTTGGTTTTATCACAGCTTCTTGTTTCATCAAATTGTGCCTTTAAGAGACTTTGGATCATTTTTATCTCTACCGCCTCTATAAGCTGAGAATAATCCAAAGGCTAACGTGTGTGTAATGTCCCATTTTTTACTTCATGTTGAAATATAATATTATTTTAATTAATTAATACTTTCCTCCAATTGTTAATTCAAAAGGGAATATTATTAATTAAATAATATTATATTTATGTGACTTATTAAATGCAAATTCAAAAATTAAGTCACAATTGAAAATTAAAAGAGGAAAATAAATTGAAGTGTTAGGCAAGGGGAAGCCAAGGGTCAAGGCCAAAGTTATAAAAGATTATTGTGGAGCAGTTTGAAGCAGGTAGGATTTTGGAATTTTGGTAACGGGATTTGGCTGGATATTTTCCAGAACTTTGTGAGGACAGAATTCTCTTCTCACAGAGAATATCATCTTCGGTGTTGGAAGATACACCCTGGATGGTGGCTGACAGTCTCACTTCAAGGGCTGTGTTGGGATTAATTGTATTAACTTGAAGAAGTTTGTAATAAGAGGTTTGTATAGAAAAAATGAAGACGTTATAAGATGAACTTCATTCAAAATATTATCTTCAGTAGTAAATTTCATATTATAGAGTTTATGCCATATGGGGCTTGTAGTCTACATTACAGGAGGTTGTGAATATTTAATTCCACTTGGAGGGTATTACAGTAGACAAGCTCAGACGTGATTATAAGTTAGCTCGGCATGAACTCATTTATTTTGAATGTTGCCAATCTTTCTGTTAAAGGTTATATAAACTAAAAATTAAGCAGAGCAAAGTTAGTCTTTGGAAGACCGTTGATATTCCTCAAACAAGCTAGGACTAATATTCATAGATATGCACTCTTTGCTATATGGACATTGTATTAAGTGTTGAGCCATTTCTAATGTGTGGTTGTGTGGATATTTCCAATGTAGCAAAAATTAAATATCTTTGCCTTTGTAGTCGGGTTTCATCAATTTGAGGGAGTCGGCATGTAAAGAGACTTTGCACGCAACAAATGATTTCTATTTGTGATCAGTTGTTGGGAGGCGTGTCTGAAAAGATTCCAAGCACTCTTCTTAAATCACTCATTCCAGAATCGTAAATTTGCAGGGAAAGTAGAAAGGCTGAAGGAAGTGAGGATTCGTGGGAAGAGAATAACTAATGGAAATCATGACTATCTCCAAAAGCGCAGCTTATTTAAGGAAAATAATTGAAGGGAAGGAATCGAACCATTAATCTCTATATGGGACGATTTATTCATTTGATGTTTCCTTGGTTGTGAGTCGAGAATATTTAGGAAACCGGATTATGCAGTTCAAGAGTCGTTGAGCAATCAGTCGAACAAAGATGACGCCGTCGATTTGTTTTGAGTGTTTATTCTTCACAGCTGGTGATGATTTTGGAGCAAGTGTAGCTACGTGGAGTCTTTGGGAGGAACGTGGCACTATGATCAGTCAGTGATGCAAATTAAATTAAGCCACCTCTTCTTGGTAATACTCTAGTTGTTCAATATGGAACGGTGGCTATATTAAATAAAGGGAACATATCTTAAAATTGGGAATGGTGGCTAACTTAAATCGTGAGACGAAGAAGGCCATTTCATTAAAGTATCAGGAATTAAGTCTCCATTAAAATTTATGATCGCCTGTGACAAATAAAGAAGCCGTTACATGAAATATAGCCTCTCTTACATTGCAATAATCATAAGTGAAGTGGAAAAGGTTATAGCGGGAATTAAAATCCTTAAGAAGTCGTGCTTTATTCTAGGAAAGTGGAGAGTATTTTGGGATGCTGGAGTATTTGGGAAACCTATGGTATGCACCACGCATGATCAGGATACGAGATAGAGATAATATATATTAATATGGAATCATATTTCAAAGGGCGGTGAGTATTCTAATAGGCTGTTTGTGGGAGTCGTGAGTTTGGAAACCCAAGTTTTTTGTGTCACCTGGTCTTTGGGTCTTTCCAGAGTAGGTTGTTCTTTTCTTAAAGCAATTCCGGTCCTAAGAAGATTGCAAACTCCAGTTTAGTATATGTAGCGGCGGGCCTCTGTTATGCTTTTGAGTATTGAAGCTAAAAACATTTAAATTGTATAGGGGTCAGGCAAACTGAAGGCGGGAAGGTGTGTATGAATTCTATCAGGTCAAGAAAACAATATCTTTATGTATTCAATATGTCAAATATAATAAGAGATACATTCCTATATATCTTATCTATGTAAATCGTTTAGTGGAATTGATTGTCTCAATGTCCTATGTCCGTAATATGATATTAATCTGAAAACTGGAACTATTTTCTTGAAGTGATTCCTTGGGGTTAACCCATTAAGTGAATGTTTAGCATGATTAGTATTTTAAAATCAGCGGTGACAACTCAGAACATTTGTTGAGTAACTATTTGTCAAAATGCTTGGAAAGATCAACTGGTAAAATCAAAAAATTAGACTTCAAAACTGGGTGAGTTAAGTGCAAAACAGGGTAGCTCACTGCAGTGTGAGAAAAGACAAACTCAGACTGCAGATAAGCCAAAACAAAAAAAGCTACCGCCAGTCATAAAAGTCAGCCCGTGGGATTTTAAGGGTGATTTCAAAGGGATGAATTGAAGCAAAAAAGACAAATATTTGATCATTTGTTGAGGACGTGTATTTAGCGCTTCATTTCTGGGCACTTGCATGGCCACTTTCCTTGGTTTGAGCCTTTGATTGTTTCCCACAAAGATATCTGAGATTGTTATTTGCCTTTGGGAAAACGTTGAAAGGAGTTTGGGGTTGGACGAACTTAGGTTTGTATATCTCTAGGTTGTTGTTCTCACTTTGTCCTACTCCCACTTCCAGTTTTGAAGCATTCACAACAACACGAGCCTTCCATGACCAAAGAATATCATCCATTACCAAGTCTAGTATTAAGTTGCATCATTTAAACAATGTCTCATGGCGGCATTCTAGCTTCAAATTTGTTGTAAGACCTGTTGTTTTTTAAGTGCTTAACTATGTAAAATCGGTCACTGTAAATTATCAAAAGAGTTGTTGTAAGTCTGATAATGCTTTGTTTCTAAATTGTATATGAGAGAAATATTGTGGAGCTTGGCCAAAGTCTGATATATTTTTCTGCCACTCTTTAAGTTGTTGTTAACAATCAATCCTTAAAAGGTCAGAATTGCCAATCCATCAAAACAGGAAATATCATTTAAAAATTCAAACAAACAAGGTAGGACGCACATTGATCAACCTCAAGGGTAAATAACAAGTATACAACTAGGTACAACAGTGGAAAGATGACTACAAAGAAGTCTATATCCGAGTTGTTAGCGGGACTCTCCAAACTTATGAGGGGCCCAGACATCAAGGGGTATTGTTGGACACTATTAAAACCCAAACACAAGGGAGAGACTAAAAATAAAATGTTAGAACCTAGGGCAAATGGAAATAAGGATTCAAGAAAAAAAATTCAGAAGGGCAACAAAAATGAGTTAAGGAAATAAAATCCGTGTTCTACTTGCAAGGGGCCTTGGGACCTGAATCACATATGCCCAGGTAAACAAGTGGAAGAAAAAGGGTTCAAATCTAAAGTGGTAGGTGATGAGGATGCCATACTTCATGATGATAGTTTGGCAAAGTTTCAAGATGATACTTTGGATGTACATGCATCTATTAACGGGTGTTTTATGACTGCACCAACACAGAATAAAGTTTCCCAACGATTACTCTATCCTCTCTTGAACACAGTATTCTGCATGCTAAGATTGCTAGAAAGATCATACATTCTGTCATGTCCCCTTCTTGTTGACATCTCTCCGAGCACAGGATTAGCCTATCATGCGACCCTCGTAGGCTGATAGACTGGATAGAGGGTCATGTTGGAGCTTGGCTCAGCTTCAGTTGGCAGTTGTTGATCAGTTGGCTTTCGTTCGGGCTCGTTCGGACACTTCTTGCATAAATTGCTATTTTTAGCAGTTATTGGCAATCAGCATGGGACCCCTGCTATTTTTAGCAGTATGGATTGTTGGTGTTCAGAATCACTTCGGTGTTCGTCAGCTTCAGACGGATCAGGCATCGGATGAATAATGAGAGAGATATTAATATTTAATTGAATTAATTAAATATTAATTAATGGGAGATTATAATATAAAGTTATAATATATTATTATAACTTAAGTGACTTTCAGTGAAGGGGGTCGCCATCATGGAAGGGGCCAATTTTTAATTATATTTTATAATTAAAAATTAGAGTTGAGACTGTTAAAAAAATTAAAAAGAAGAGAAGTCGAATTTTTAATGATTCCCTATTATTGAGGAATTCGCACTTCTCAAGAAGATATAAGCTTTGCATTGAAAATCGAGCCCATTATGTTATTTTGTGAATTGAAAATTGATGAAGTTTGATCAGAGCACGGAAGCCAAGGGTTTCAGTCTCAGAGCATTGGGGAACGAGCCATCTCCAGTGAAAGCAATTCAGAGGGTGTGAGATATCATCTGATTTATTGCCAGGCAAGAGATTTCTTCACTCAGAAGAAATTACAGAGCATTCACAGAGGTTTATATCTTCAGGTTTTCAGTGAGAGTTTATCTAGAGAATTTATCCGCAGTAAGACGCCCAGATGCTTTGATATGTCAATTTTGAGTTGAATGCATCAAGCTTGGGTGCCAACTCATGATGAAAGAGTCTTTTGGCCTGATTTGGAGTCTCCAACCCTGATTTCCACTGTTTGTGGGATGTTTGGCCACTTTTTCCTTCAAAATCTCTTAACTCAAGTCAACAAATCACTCTTTGACCTTTTTAGGCGTCCTTGAGCTTGAACACTTTTTCATCACTTTTTCCATGTTGAAGTGCCTCTGTACGATCCTTGCTCCTGGTCGTTCAGTTGATCTTTAGTTGATGCTGACAGATTCACTGCTGAGATGGAACAACCCTAATTAAATGTGCCTGCGAGTTGAAAAGCTCAAAGACTGAATCTGATGCCTTCAAATCAAGGGCGCCTTTCTTCAACAGGGGCGCTTTTGTCCTCAGAGTTAGTCAATTTCTTGACTGTTCTTCATTTTTACCATTTTGACCCCCCGTGCTCTGATTTGAGATCACCATTGATTGATGGGTTTGATGATCTTGCTGAAACCTGGCATGGATAACCAACTTAGTCCTGGAAAGGATGACTGGTATCTCAGCTCTTGAAAGTCAGTTTAGGTCCTTCAAAATCTTGGGCGCCCTTGGCCAGCAAGGGCGCCTTTGGCTTTTTGACTTATGTTTTTCATGTTGTCAGCCTTCGAGAGTGACCCCAGCTTGATCTCTATTGTAGGTATTAGATTACTCTGTTGTCCTTGCTGACGATGTCGTTGTCGAGATTGATCATAATGGAGAAGATCATCTTGGAGGTAACTAAGCTACATCTGATTGCCCAAAAAAGTGGGTGCCTTTCTCCAGCAGGGGCTCTTTTGACCAACACTTAGCCAATTTCTTGGCATTCTTCCTTCAGCTTTCACCGTTAGGTTTTCTGCTTGATCTTTGCCTCTAATTGCTTGACAGGTCTTGTGGACGCGTAGCTGGATTGATCGTGAAGCTGAGAGCGAGCTGAGTAGATGCCATGTATACAACAATGGTTGGAAACTTCATCAGGTGCATCAGATTCAAGGGTGCCCCTGGCCAGCAAGGGCGCCTTTGTTTACTATGCATTTATTTTCCACTGATTTTGCATGCTCTGACGATCAACCGTTGCTGACGTTTAATGTGTCTTGCAGGCTGACAAACAGGTTCACTGCAGAGCTAAGTTGATGTTGAAGGGATTACTCGAAGACAAGCTTGTTCAACAGCTTACATCTAGACCATCTAATTCAAGGGCGCCCCTGGTCCTCATATTTGACTGCCATTTTGATGGTACTTGTATTACAACCTCCCCTGACTTCGCTCGCGTTCGTCATTGATTGATAAATCAGATGACTTAGCTCGACAATGCGTTTGAAAGCCAGTAGGAACACGGAGAAGACGACTACCTTGGTGAAGGTTGATGACTGCTTTTGATCTTCTGAATTCAAGGGCACCTTTCTTCAGCAAGGGTGCCTTCTAGGTGCAAGTTCACCATTTGCTTTGAAAAACTTCATCTCTTCATGCTTCACGTTCGCTGTGCATTGTGACTGTCTTGAGCATTGTTGTTGACGATGTAGACGCGTGCATCCTTGCAATCACCTTCATCATGTTGCGTGTATGGGTGTTTAGAAAAATGACTAAGGCATTCAACTACACAACCTCCTTGGTAGCAAAGCGTTCTTTTTCCAGACGGCCAATGTTCAGCGTTTTTCACTTTTGAAAATCCCCTTCATCACGGAGCATCTTTTCGAGCATTTTCACCATGGATTCCTCGTTGAATCTTTTGAAGCTTAGATTTCACCACCTGGTATTGGCCATTTTGCCATTAATGGCTGCGGAGGTCCTAACTTTATTCCTGAAAAATGAAAATAGACCCACTAGAGTAAAATTAACTTTTTGGTGATTTTGACTTCACCAATGTGATCATGAAGTCAATTCATCCTATCAAAATCATTTTCAATGAATTCTAGCAAGGTCCTATTTTAAGGGGTTTCCCTAAATATAGGGGCACGAAACCCTGACTTTCAAATTTTCAAAATTTTGTACACATGTTCCTTGACATAAACCCACAAAAACTTTACCTTTTGTTTGACCTAAAACATACTTTTGGCAACATTTTTACATGACTTAGATTAGTGCAACGGCTATTTTTGGCAGGTCAATTGTGCAGTTGGTCATCCAACACTCTTGGAGCTATTTTTGGCAGGTCTAAGCTTGAGATGGGCGCTTCACTTGTGGAGGTAAAATATTTTAATATTTTGGTGAAATCTTGGCTAAGGCTTGGAGGACGAGTTATTTGAAGAAATTAAGTTATATTTTAATACATCTTAATTGGATGCCTAGCTTAGAGGAGATAAATACATTTTATAATGTATTTTGCATTTGATAATATGGGACGCCCAATTTAATGTTTTAATTGCAATTTAAATAAAGTCTTCTCATCTCAGACACCACATTGGGAGAAAGGTTTGAATTTTTTTATAAAGTTAAATCACTTATTATTTTCGACGCCTGCTTTATATTTTATTGGCACTATTGAGGGTGGACGACTTGGAGTGATGATCAAATGAAATGAAAATGACAAAGGTGAATGAGGATTTCAGTTTGGGTGCCCTAATTGGAGGGAAAAGGTGGATTTGAAAGTTGAGAAGAAAAGTTATAAATATCAGTCTTGGCCTTCATTTGCAATCATCCATTATCTTTCATACTGAAATGTTGTTGAAATTGTTTCAGGCTTTGGCTTTGAAGGATGCATACCTCCTAGTTCCTTCCTTTCAGTCTTCGTGTTTGAGAAATAGTACCTAGCTAGATATAAGACTGTTTCTCATTCAGAGATAGCAGATTGAGCATTATTGTTGAAGTTTGATGTTTTTCTCAGTTTTACAGGTTGCTGGTTTGGAAGTGTTGAAGTAGATTTTCGATCTTAAGTCATTGTCTGATTTTTCTATGGTTCTAGGTATTTGCTAAATCTCTTCTACCATCTTGGGCACCCCTTGTTGCAAGTTTCCAGATTTTTTGGTGTGCTCTTTGATTTTATATGCAAGTCGCCCTTCTTCTGGAGGGTTGTACTTTGTCTGAAGACACCTTGGAATGCGTGCATTAAATAATAGTTCATGTTTGCCATGGTTTCTTGGTCTTAGCATGGTCACCTTCTCCTTAGGCTTCATTTGCATCTTGTTTCACATGATTTGGTGGAGTTTTGAGAGAGTTGTGAGCATTTTAGTGAGTTTATGCTTGCTGGTCTAAGTTTGTGTTTTGTTGGTTATTTATGTCAGATTGTCAGAAGTTCGGTTTGGGGCTTGATTTTCATGGTTGGCAGCTACTTGGACATCACTAATACTTGGCTATTGCAGATTTTACTACACATTGTAAAGTTGTTTCAGACTTCAGTAGTACTGATCAGCTCTTTAATACTTCTACATATTTCTTTGTAATCCCCACTTTAGTGGAAGAAGGTGGCCTCACCGCCTTATTTACATTCTTGCATATTCTATCATTCCCACCTTTGGTGGAAGAGACAGGTCTCGCCGTCTTTACTTTATGTACTGCCCATTGAACAAGCGGAAGGGGTCGGCAAGCCGCCCATTACTTTACTTTCCATGTACTTGCATTCTTCATCATGCTGATCGGCTGAGCCGTCAAATCACTCCCGCTAAATAAGTGGTCAAGTTGCATTGTAATTTTTCAGCATCTCAATTTACAAGCTAACGATCCCCAACGCCATATGCTCACACATCACCCGTCATTGGGATTTTGGTGTACATTCTTGGTGTAGGGTTACATTCTAGTGTTGGTTTATGATTTTGGCTAACGCTAACGAGTGCCTTTGTTGAAGTGTTGTTGCAAAAATTTGAAAAAATTATAAGGGGGTCATTACAGTGGTATAAGAGCCAAGATCCTACCATCCTGTGAAAAAAGATAGAGTTCAATTGACAGATGTGTGACAGAGAAAGCAAATCCTACACCAAAGGTCAGAACTGAGTTCAATTTCAGCTTTCAGAAGTTCCGAAGATGTTGCATTTTCCGTTCAGGAACTGTGAGGAAACAGATTTGATTAAGACTTCTGATGATGAAAAAAAATTGGCAGGGAAACTTTATATGGTAGGAAAAAGACTCAAAAAAGAATTTCAGTCAAGGGAAGATGAAGTGAACACACTTCATTTGTTGGAACAATGTTTGAGTTAGGTGAAGCAATCTCCTTCTGAGAAAATGGAGTTGGCATTAGCACCTGCAGTGATCTCTTTGAATTAGCCCTATTGGCTGAGGCATCCTGATGAAGAAACCAAGTTGTTGGTTGCTTCTTGCTTCATGGAAGTGATAAGAATTGTGGTACCCCAGTTGCCCTATGATGATGAAACCATGAAGATCATTTTAAATATGATAGTGGAGAGTTTTCAATATTTGGATGAAACTAGAAGTAAATTGTTTCCAAGAAGGGCTGATGTATTAAAGTCATTTTCAGAAATTAGAGCTTGCATCCTTTTGATAGATTTGGAGATGCAAAATCAGATTTACCATTTGTTTTATTATCTCTTCACCTCTACTTGGAGTGAGCAAGAAGAGGGAGTGTTTGCAGTTGTCATGGATGTTCTAATTCTTACCATCAAAGAAACTAATAATCTCCCAAAAAGCGTCCAATCTCTTCTCATGGATGCTTATGAACGTGAAGAAAAGGATTCTCCTATGGCTGCTATGTTGATCAAGGAATTGTTTAATCAATGTGAGGAGAAATTGAAGCCTCTTTTGAAAAAGATAGAGCGAGATGAAGGAAATATTAGTGGTCTTGGAGACGAATCCAATGAATTCATGCAAGGTCTTGTTGAAGATTTGGTGATGAAGGATTTTCCTCTTGTTGTTGTCCCAACTTCCCAAGAAGTTCCACATGAAGAAATCAGCGACATACTTACTCATGATGGTTCCATAGAAAATAATGTTGGTAAAATTTTCAAAACAGCAAGCATTGAAGATTCTTCACTTCATTTCGGTGGTGACATTGTTGGTCTTGGGTTTGATCAGCAAACCGAACCATTGGAAAGAATTGTTTCTGAAGATATCAGTTTAAGTGATTTGGGAGCTGACTTATTCGAACAGTCAACACTTCAAAAGGAGCACTATAAGCATTTTCCTGTTGACCATCACAATCAACCCATTAGCATTTGGGATCCGAGAGTGTTGGCATGAAGATACAACAAAGAACCTGTGTGGGATAAATTTCCCTTTGATTCTGATGAAGACCAAAATTCTGATTGCATTGCAAGCTATGAGGTGGCCATTGAAAGAGAAGATGTTTTTGATGAAGAAGATTGCTTGGCAAAGCTCCACAATGATCCCTTTGAGTTGGTTGCAGCCACTAAGGAGGAGTTTGTTGCTTCTGAAATTTTCAGAACAGCGTTCAATGATTCTCCGTTCGAGTTGGGGGCTGCCATAGCCTTTGATCAAGGAGACAGTGAGGAAGAAGAAGAGCTTGAAGACCTTATGGCTCTTGAAGAGGAAAAATTTAAAGAGGTTTTCAAATACAAGTCTGATTTTCCCATTCAAGAAGTTGATTGCAAACATAGGGTTGAAGAAAATGTGGAGTACGATCCTTTCCATGACATTGAGCATTCTCCGCTAGTTGGTGTTGAAATACAAGAATGTTGGAGCAGCAATGAAGGCAGCAAAGGAAAGAAACCAAGTTCTGATTTTTTCTTGCAACCTATCAGCAGTTCACCATCTTCGCAATCTTATGAGTGGGAAGGCCAATTCAAGGTGTCCATTGAAGAAGAGGCATTAGCACTATCTAGATTTGATCGCACACATAGCTTGGTTGAAGAGCTCTACTGGAAGGCTCAGCTGGAAGAGAGACGAAGAGGAGTTAAAGGTGAGGTTGCTCTTCCCAATTTGGAACTCATCAAAGATTCCTTGGAGACCTTGAAGTCCGAGTACATACACTTAATTGAAGATCGAGATCATGCCATTGAAATTGCAAAGAAGACCATTTGTGCCTTCCAAGAAAAGGAGAGAAAAGTTGATGAGCTCACTTTGGAACTCGAATCAACTAAGGACATGCTAAAAGAAACTCAGTTGGCTCTAACGGAGGTGGAAGACCAGTTTGCTGACTTCAAACTTTTCAAGGAGCAAGAAGGTGCACAAAGAGCTGAAGAAATCAAGCAAGTGATTGGAGAGCTTGATAGTCTTCAGGAGGGGTTTGATCTAGAAAGCGTCACAAGAAAATCAGAAGTTTTATGTGCAGATTCAGATCAGCAAGATGAAAGGGATGATTTTCGAGTTTATGACAATACTCTCTTTGAAGTGGGTGTTGAGGGAGGTTATGATAATCCTCTCTTTGTGTTGGATGATGTGATTTCAAACCATGAGGAAAGCTTTTTTGACACTAATGTCGAAGTGGAAAGTTCTAGCACTTCCTCCAACAATGGAACGACGATACATGAGTTGCATAATGAAGACTTTACTGTTGTTCCTAGTTTATCCTCCCTTCAGGGGATGGAGAATCTAGAATCAAGGAGGAATGGAGTCACTAATCTTGACTGGCAACAAAGAATTGATTGGCACTCCGATGAAGAGTCTATTCATTATCTAATGCGGATGCTTATTAGATTCCTACCGGACTTCATGCTTGCACCACTTTCTTTAAGAGTAACTAATTTCAGAATGGAGTTTGATGAAAAAGACATTGAATATTTCCAACAAATCTTGTCTCATGAATTCGAATTCAACTTTCTCAGTGAATTCAGATTTGTTGATATACTTTTTGGAGTTCCAAGAGGTGATGATTCAAATAGAACGTTTTGGTCAAAGCGTTTTAGTCAAAGTAATTCTCTATCTGCGGAATGGTTCTACTTTACTTATGATTTAGGATCTCGGTATCAACTTGCATTTGATATGTAACAAGAAGGTATGTTGGAATAATAAGCCTCAAATTTTCAGTTCTCTAGGTGTTGTTACCTTCTTTATCAGCCATTTGAAGATTATTTTTGATGTTCAATTGGAGTTATGGAGAGAAGAGTTGAGCAACAAATGGTTCTTGGTTGTGATGAAATCTTCAATGAGGTTGTTTTCAGTTGTGGATATGAGCAGAAATGATATTTTGAATGCTGATTTTCTTTAAATCAAATCTCAAGTTGATCATTTCAATCTTGTTTGGTAGCTGGTGCATTCAATTTCAGACTTTCCAATCTCTTTGCAAAGATGGTTTATGGCTTCAAATGAGAGAAAGGGTGGTTCGAACAATGCATAATCAACTTTTGGGTAGAAATCGTGCTCATTCTAGTGGCTATCTTTGTACATTCTCTTGTACAAATGTCTGGGGCAGCAAACCATTGCTCGATTGGGCTTGGCATTTCGAGACTCTTACTATTGAGATCCTATTTGATGCTTTGAGAAGTTATGCTGATGTTTTTGAATTGATTAGATTATTCTTTTTTGGGTTCAAAATGGTGACAATTATTGACATTGCAGATATTAACTCCTTGGAGTTTATTGGGCTTGAGATGCTAGATTTTGATTTCAATCCTTCCTTGTTTCTCAGTTTGAACTTCAGGCATGTTAACTCCTTGAGGTTGTAGGGAAGGTTAGTGCAGTTCTGGTTCAATGGCTTCATTAGTTTGATTAGAGTGGAGCAGCTTCAGCAAGGTGGGTCTTTTCACAGATGGACATGGGACCCTGGGATCAATTGGAGTGTTGTGCAATTGCTTGAGGACAAGCAATTTTGGGAAGGGCGGACTGTAATGTCCCCATTTTAGCCATACGCTCTTCTGTGTCTAACAGCCTATTTCCGGAAGCCCATAGGCCAGTCAAGAGCTGAAATTAGGGTTTCCACTTTCAAAGGAGGTTTTGAGGGCTTGCATGCGAGAGTTTCTGATGCATGTCTAGTGGAGCTTTTTGGGTTTTTGGAAAGCTTCGGGATGAGGTAACATGCATGACAAGATATTGACTTGCATTTTTTGTTGTTTCCTCGACAGTTTTTGAGGCTTGCATGTTGGTGTTTTGTTGTTTGGATTTTGGATTCCTTCTAGGTTTTCAGAGGGCTTCACAGTGGTATGACATGCCACGGAAACAAAGGTCTTTTCCGAACTGACTATTTTTAGTAAGTCACGACGATTGCCCGATTTGTGCTCAAAATGAGTTTGGAACAACTTACTATTTTTAGCAGTATGCTATTTTTAGTAAGTACTATTGTTGGCAGTGTTGTTTTTAGCAGGTTTTCAGCAATTCAATGCAACGGCTATTTTTGGCAAGTCAGTTGAGCAGTTGGTCATCCAACACTCTTGGAGCTATTTTTGGCAGGTCTGAGCTTGAGATGGGCGCTTCACTTGTGGAGGTAAAATATTTTAATATTTTGGTGAAATCTTGGCTAAGGCTTGGAGGACGAATTATTTGAAGAAGTAATTAAGTTATATTTTAATATATCATAATTGGACGCCTAGCCTGGAGGAGATAAATACATTTTATAATGTATTTTGCATTTGATAATATGGGACGCCCAAGTTAATGTTTTAATTGCAATTTAAATAAAGTCTTCTCATCTTGGACGCCACATTGGGAGAAAGGTTTGATTTTTTTATAAAGTTAAATCACTTATTATTTTCGACGCCTGCTTTATATTTTATTGGCACTATTGAGGGTGGATGACTTGGAGCGATGATCAAATGAAATGGAAATGACAAAGGTGAATGAGGATTTCAGTTTGGGCGCCCTAATTGGAGGGTAAAGGTGGATTTGAAAGTTGAGAAGAAAAGTTATAAATATCAGTCTTGGCCTTCATTTGCAATCATCCATTATCTTTCATGCTGAAATGTTGTTGAAATTGTTTCAAGCTTTGGCTTCAAGGGATGCATACCTCCTAGTTCCTTCCTTCTAGTCTTTGTGCTTGAGAGATAGTACCTAGCTAGATATGAGACTGCTTCTCATTCAGAGATAGCAGATTGAGCATTATTGTTGAAGTTTTGATGTTTTTCTCAATTTTACTGGTTGTTGGTTTGGAAGTGCTGAAGTAAATTTTCGATCTTAAGTCATTGTCCGATTTTTCTATGGTTCTGGGTATTTGCTAAATCTCTTCTACCATCTTAGGCACCCCTTGTTGCAAGTTTCCAGATTTTTTGGTGTGTTCTTTGATTTTGTATGCAAGTCGCCCTTCTTCTGGAGGGTTGTACTTTGTCTAAAGGCACCTTGGAATAAGTGCATTAAATAATAGTTCATGTTTGTCGTGGTTTCTTGGTCTTGGCATGGTCGCCTTCTGCTTAGGCTTCATTTGCATCTTGCTTCAAGAGATTTGGTGGAGTTTTGAGAGAGTTGTGAGCATTTTAGTGAGTTTATGCTTGCTGGTCTGAGTTTGTGTTTTTCTAGTTATTTATGTCAAATTGTCAGAAGTTGAGTTTGGGGCTTGATTTTCATGGTTGGAAGTCTCTAGGAGTTTGGAAAAATATTTGATATAATTTGCAGCTACTTGGACATCACTTATACTTGGCTATTGCAGATTTTACTACATATTGTAAAGTTGTTTCAGTAGTACTGATCAGCTCTTTAATACTTCTCCATATTTCTTTGTAATCCCCACTTTAGTGGAAGAAGGTTGGCCTCGCTGCCTTATTTACTTTCTTGCATATTCTATCATTCTCATCTTTGGTGGAAGAGACAAGCCTCGCCGTCTTTACTTTCTATACTACCCGTTCAACAAGCGGAAGGGGTCGGCAAGCCACCCATTACTTTAGTTTCCATGTATTTGCATCTTCATCATGCTAATTGGCTGAGCCGTCAAATCACTTCCGCTAAATAAGTGGTCGAGTTGCATTGTAATTTTCCAGCATCTCAATTTACAAGCTAACAATCCCCGACGCCATATGCTCACACCTCGCCCGTCATTGGGATCTTGGTGTACATTCTTGGTGTAGGGTTACATTCCAGTGTTGGTTTATGATTTTGGCTAACGCTGACAGGTGCCTTTGTTGAAGTGTTGTTGCAAAAATTTGAAAAAATTATAAGGGGGTCATTACAGTTTCTTTTTGGGTTTTCAGAGAGCTTCGCAATGGTATGACATGCATCTGCATCTGACAAACTTTTCCGGACTTACAATTTTTAGTAAGTTACGACGGCTACTCAAAATGTGGTTAAAATGCATTTGGAGACACTTACTATTTTTAGCAGTATGCTATTTATAGTAAGTGTTATTTTTAGCAGTGCAGTATTAGGGTTTCCGCCACATATCAACATTTCCGACACATTTCAGTATTTTTGGCGCTTGTTATTTTTAGCAGGGTTTTAGCAGGCCAGTTTAGAGGCTATTTTAGGCAAGTCAATTGGAGCAGTTGGTCTCCCGCACTCTTGGAGCTCATTCTGGTAAATTTGGTACTCTGGGTGAATTATTATTTTAAGTGAAATATTTTTTGCTAAGGCATAGTGGACGCCTAGCTTGGAGAGATAAGTTGATTTTATTATAAAAGTAATTTTTATAAGATTTTCCACTTAAATCGATTTGGACACCCATCTCATGTTATATTTGCTTTCGATAAAGTATTATTTCTCTAATGCCTTGGACGACCTTGTAAAGGAGGCTAATGAAACTCAAATGAAAATTGAGAAAGGGTGAATTTGGATTTCAGATTGGGTGCCCTAATTGGAGGAAAAAGCAATTTGAATTTGTGGAGAAGATTATAAATAATTGTGTTGGGCTTCATTGTTGGTATCCATGAAAATTATAACAAAGTGTTGCTAAAATTATTTCAGACCCGTTTCGAGGAATGCATACCTCCTATCACCCTTGGTTTCGTGCTTGCAAGATAGCACCTAGTTAAGTTTGTGACTGTTTTTTACACTGAAGAGCAGATTGATCCTATTGAGATGAAGATTCATGAAGTTTTCTGAGTTTTTGAGTTGCTAGTTTGGCTTGGCTGGAAACACCTTTTTGCTCGTAGCACCTTGCATGATTTTTTTGTGGTTATGGGTATTGACCGATTCTCTTCCTCTATGCTAGGCACCCCTTTCCACAAGTTTGGGTGATTTTTGATGAAGTGTGTGATTTTATCTTGCTGGTCGCCCTACCTTGGAGGCTATACCTTCTTGTTACAGCAGCATTGGGAAACGTGCAAAATGTTTGAGAGCTGATTAGTGCCATTGCTTGGTTGGTACTTGGTCGCCTCACCTCCATGCTTCATTTGCATCTTATTTCATGTCATTCGAAGGAGTATTGGCGGAGTTGTGATCATTTTGGTGATCTAGGGCATCGCTGGTCTAATTTTCTGATCGCTGCCATTTTATATCAAACTTGGTATTTTCCTCCTTTTTGCTACTTTTCATATGTTACATAGCTTGTTTGGGTTTGGAGTTCTTTTTCTATCATTTTGGAGAGTGTTGGATATCTTGATATCATTGTACTTGCAGATTGTTTCACCTATTGTAAGATTGAAATCAGTAGTACTGATTAGTCATTATTTTTGCATTTACTTTTGTATTCTCACTATTAGTGGAAGAGGGTTAACCTCGCCGCCTTATTTACTTTCTTGCATAAGCACTTTCATTCCCACCAATTGGTGGAAGAGACAGGCATCGCCGTTTATTACTTTCATTATTTACTTTCTTGTGTTGCCCGCTGAAAAGCGAAAGGGGTCGGCTAGTCGCCCAAACATTTACTTTCTGCACTTTGTATTACACTCCTATTGAATAAGCGATCGAGTTGCATTGCATTCATAGCTAATTGGCTGAGCCGTCTACATAGTGTAATTCATCTTTTAGTTCAGTTTCATCTAACAATGCCCTTTCTACCGTATGCTCTCACCTTGCCCTCATCAAGATCTGGGTGATTAGAAAGTGAAGGGTTACTTTCAGCTGGTTTATGATTTCTCTAACGTTAACAAGTGAACTTGCTTGTGAAAATTGGGAAAAAATTATAAGGGGATATTTCACAGGTTGCTTGTGAGAGTAGCACAAAAAAGAGTGCACAAAATCAGCTTGTGAAGAGAAGAGGAATAGAAGAAGAGAAAACAAATTTTGCAGGTGTGTTGTAAGTGTTCAAGACAGCCATAAGAGCTGCATAATGAAGAGAAAAATCAGATTTCAAAAGATGAGTGAAGTCAAGAAGGTTTGAAGACATGAACATTTGAAGACTCCTCGACAAGATGTGTCTACAAAAGCTTGTAAAAAATTCTGAATTTTATTCAAAGTTGAATCCTCCATATATGTAACTAATCTTGAAGAATTTTCATCTATGAATGTGTGTGAAGGTTGAAATAAAGATATGTTTCAAATTATTTTTCTATTTATATGTTAATGTGGATTGGATGGCATGTTAAGGCTGCAAGATTGCGTAGTTTGATAAGACCCCCCAATCTTGATTGCATTAATTCGTATAAGAGCACCGGATCTTGAGAGTGGAGAAAATCCGCCAGGACTTGTCGATAGAGTAGAAGAAGTGTGCTAAAGAAGATCTCATGTGAGGATTGTTGCAGGTAGAGAGAAGCCTTGACCAATCGAGAGCTAGGGAGTCACAAAAACAAGTGTGATTGCAAATTGTTGAGCATGAGGTGAGAGAAGTGTGGAAGATTGCAGCAAATGAAATGGGGATATTGTTGAGGAAGAATCCCGTGATTTGGGATGGATGGAGGAAGTATGAAAAAGGGAAGATTTTGGCAATGATGGCCGATATAAATGCAAGATTGAGTAGATTTGAAACATGGCAGTGTGGAAAGGATATCAAGAGTAAAGAGGTTGCAGCGAAGACATGCCATGAGGAAGGTATGAAGAAAGAAGAAGAAAGGAATGAACAAGAGGATGCAAGTGTTGCAGCAATGATGGTAGAAGAGAATGAAGATGTAGTTGTAGAGGATGTGATCGCAGCGATAGAATGTGAAGAGATTGAAATTGGTGAAGACAAGGATGACTTAATGTTGCAGATTTTGGTGGTAGAAAAAGAATGGTTTGGTAAGCTTGTGGATGGAGGAAAGAAAATGAATGTTGCAGCGAAAGAAAAAGAGGTAAAATTGAGTTTTCTTGAATTTAGTGATGGGGAGGTTAAGTTGAAATTTCATATTGTTGAAGTAAATAAGGAGTTAGTCCAAGTAGATAGAAAGAGAGATCATTTAATTACAGATTGGTGTATGGATAAGTATTTGCATATAGAATTTGTAGAGGATGTTGCAGATGACGCTTGGTGGAGGTGGTTGGCTTGTGGTGGGTTGAATCCCACAAAGAAGGAGAGGAGAGAAAAGAGTATTTGGTGGAAGAGGATGGTTTATGGTGGACATGAGTCTACAAGAGGAAGAAAGAAGAGGATGCAGATTTGTTGGAAGAGAATGACGATTGTTCTTATAAGATGTTGGAAGAGAAGGAAGAAATACTTTCATGTGCACCTATTACAGCGATGGAGTTCGCTGCAGATTGCTACCAATCTTAAAGGATGGTTTTACCATTCAACTCCACTTTTCTAAGCCTATGCTCACAAAACTTCCTACCCGACGTATCTGATGCAAGAGTATCCGGGCAGATTGGCAATCAGTGTCAACCAGAAAAATAAGTATTTTATTTTCATGTTTAATTTTGCATTTTGGTGTGGGTTGGAGCTTCAAAAGCATCTTGTGTTGTATTTCAAGGATAAAATCTTCATTTACCAATACTTGGATTTTCATTTCAAAAATCAGAGGCAAACTGTATGTTTAATGTGATTTTTAAATTATTGTATTATTTCAAGACTTGAAGGGTTTAAGGGGGTCCACTAGGATATTAAATGGAAGTTGAAAATAATAATTAATATTCATTCTATCAATTTGGATTGCTATAGACGTTTCATAAGGCAAGTGACCTTTGACATTTCATTCTTGTCTTATTGGGTGCTTAAAATGGAGGGAAAAATAGTGAATTTTTGAAAAAATAATGAATGACTCTTCAATTACCAAAGGAGCATGACTTGGTTTTGTATTTTCTTCATTTTCCAAAGGCACCTACATCAACAAGGCATTTGATATGGTAAAGAAACATTACAACACATTTTTCGGAAGCAAAACTATTTCTTTATTTCATTCCTTGTGAAGGAATTTTAGAGGTCGAGTTGAGGGAAATGAAAGGGCAGATTTGAGTGCCACTTTTTGGTGCTTGCAAGGGATGTAAGAATATATAGAATACAGCCATTAATGGTGTAAAATGGCAGCAATAAACAGCAGCAAGGTTGGAGAAAGAACTTGCAAGTTGCTCGTGAGAGTTGCACAAGAAAGAGTGCAAAAAATCAGCTTGTGAAGAGAAGAGGAATAGAAGAAGAGAAAATAGATTTTGCAGGTCTATTGTAGGTGTTCACAACAGACATGAGAACTGCATAATGAAGAGAAAAAACAGATTTCAAAAGATGAGTGAAGTCAAGAAGGTTTGAAGACATGAAAATTTGAAGACTCCTAGACAAGATGTGTCTAGAAAAGCTTGTAAAAATTTTTTAATTATATTCAATGTTGAATCTTCCATATATGTAACTAATCTTGAGGAATTTTCATGTATGAATGTGTATGAAGGTTGAAATAAATATATGTTTCAGATTATTTTTCTATTTATATGTTAATGTGGATTGGATGACATGTTAAGATCACAAGGTTGGGGAAGCAAAGAGATTGCAGGTATAGGGGCTATTTTTCCAGCTTGTATAAGGTTTTTCTCAATTGATATAGTTATACTATAGGGCCTTTGGAAGGGTTTTACCACCTAAAAACTGAATAAAGCAATTTTAAGATCAAAAGCCTTTAGATAACAAAGAAAATTCAAGCCTGGTCAAGGACGGGCATCAGTAGGTATTATCTCCCATATCTTCTTGAATTTAAGGTTGAAAGTAGGCATGGGCTCCATTAAAGTTCTCCTTATTGTGTTGAGATGTTGGATCAATGACAAGCTATCCTACCTTTCCTTGAACCGAGCATGCAACAAAGCTCCAAGCTGATTCCAATCCACAATGGAAGGAGATGCCAAGCCTCTAAACCAATCCAATGCTCTTCATTTGAGAATGAAGCAAGTAATCTAAGGGGCACATCCAATGTTGCAGGATTCCAGTTTTAGTTTGTGGTTGAGATTTACAGTGTGTTTGATGATTTTATTTTAATATAAGTTAGTTCAAGGTGATTCCAGAATATTATATTTTCATTGTAATTTCAGAGATAGATTTTGTGTTATTTTGGGGTCATACTTAGGCTGCCGGTATCTTCCACATTGCAGTCATACCAATTCTTAAGGCAGTGCAGCAAGTGTTATTAAATATTTGAATGTTAATGATAAATAGAGAAGGCACCGTACAATTTCAAGAGCCGGATAATATTTTTAAATTTTTTTCATTGGTCACCAACCCTTTTCGGAAAGATGCGTAGCTTATATGAAATGTCATACTTTGTATAAAGATTGTCGTATCATTGAAGAAAAGGTGTTTGTACCATTTGGAAATTATATTGAGTGTTGTTTACCATTCCTTGAGGCCCTTGTACTATGCAAAGGAGATTCTAAGTTTGTTCAAGATTATTCAAATCCATCTTTGCTATCGTACCTGTGTAAAGGGAGACTGGACCATATTTTGAGAGTTATTAACTATTGTTGCTTATTTCTCTTGAGTGGCCACAGGCTAAACTAAAGCTTGGGCAATATTACAATCTTGTCAGTGGATTCCTATATCTGATTTTAGTATCAACTAATACTCAAGAATTTCTTTAAGTTATAAACAAAAAAGAAATATATTTGTTATCAGTTTTTGTGGATATCTGTATTTTATCAGTTTGTTATTAATTTTGCATCATGTTATTTAGTATTTGGTTGTTATTCCAATATTGCCATAAAATCACCAAAAAAAAAAAAATTGTTAAAAAACCAGAGAGGATTATTACAGATTCTCCACTAGAATCATAAAATATAGAACAAAATAATGTAGGTGAATAACAACAAATTCAAATTAAATGAGATAAAGACTAGAAATTGTCCCGTTGGGCATGCTAGAAACTATTGATGCTCATACATGTTCAATACCAGAGCCTCGTGGAGAGCATCAGCATGGAAAGTTCTACAAGTGTGGAACCTTTAAGTACAAGATGACCTCCGAGATTGAAAATTTGGTCTCTTATCTATTCTAGTGCTTTGATATCAAGGAAAAGGGGTAAGGAAGAGCAAGGAAAAGAAAAGAAAAAATTACAGTGATACACCAAAATATATCACTTAGATCCCTTGAAAAATTTATAAGCAAGCACAAAGAGCAGCAAATTTCAATTATCAGAAATGACTCAACGATAAGCAAATACAAGAGGCAAAGAACCCAATACTATGATGGACCAAGCTTCCCAATTTAACAGAGACAAAGTAGGATATGAACCACAATACCATTGAGTCAATGCTTCAAATATTGCAGAGTCATAATTGCTACCAAAGGTCTAAAATAACATGAAAATCCTATGCCAAGAGGCTCTAAACTACACAATTTCTATTACAAAGAGGCAAGGCTTTGTCAAAGAAAAATACCAGCTGGCTGCTCCGAAGAGCCCATTACATACATAAACGAGAAGAGCCAAAAGTAGAAAAGTGAGGGAAAATACATGCTTACCAAATTGGCTTATAGAACTCCTAGCTAAAAAGGAATTTAAAATGGATCACAAAATGCAGCTGCCCCCTTGTAACTCCTACTACAAAGATTGTGTTTTAGTTCACAATCTCTGTGAAGTTTCGCCATTCGTGGGAGTTTAACAACATTGAGTGTATCTGAATGCTCATGACCATTGATTTTTGAGAGATCAATAGTCCTTTAAAGTTTTAAAACTTCAGCCTCGTCTTTTATTTAATGCCAAAGCTAATGATTTTTTGCATATGACTTACAGACTTATTCAAATTCCACATATATGTCTACACCTTTATTGTTTTGACAAGGAAAAACCTTAGTCAATTAAAACCTTGCAAAGTTAAGCTTTAAGTTAAAGCCTTCGTCAAAATATCTTAACATACTTCACTTTTATAGTTTGTGTCAATACATTTGACCATGGGCTTGCATTTTATTTCCACCTATAGCTTTTACTTTAAAACTGCAGGCTCTTTTAAAGGCAAAGTTTTGTCAATGCATTTAGTCACGGGCTTTCCTCTTTATCTCCCATGACTAACTAATGGCACTATCTTCTAAAACTTTGGAAGGAGAGAGGGTCTTCTAGAAATTTGGTAGGAGAATGAGCCATTGATCTTGGAGATCAACAGCCACTAAGTCGTCTTACCTTCCATTTGGCTGCAAAATGCAAGCATTGTCTTTCTCCCTTTCCAATAGGCTACACTTTGCAACTTATGAACACCAAACCTACAAAATGTGCAAGCTCTATTCCTTGTTTTACTCAAGCAAACTAGTCAAACACATACCTGCATTGCTATTTTATGCACAAAGTCCATTATACTGCTAATATATGTTCACGGCCCTTTCCTTGCATTTAGATTGGCCCCAACAACGAGCAATCTCTTAATTATCGACACATGTTTCCTCTAAACTACAATATGACATGCCATACTTATGAACTTGTAAAACTAGCATCTATATTGCAAGAGGAATTATCCCATGTCTAGCACTTGGAGACACAATCTTTTCTCCTTTGGCCATGGCTTTGTTTTAACCTTTGATTTATTAATAGTAAAGCATATCTAAAATGTTAGCCCGCAAATTTTACTTCTAATGCCTTTGTCAATGCTCTTTGTCTGCTGGTGTTGAGCACTTCATAAAGATTGATCAGTCCTTCCAATGAATGCACTTAGCATATTTCTTCACCACCTCATCTTTCAGGAGAACGTAGTTTCTTATGCCTGTTATCTCCACCTGCATTTTGTTTATCTCCTCTGTCAACTTGATTGCTTGTTCTTGCCAATGATCATTTCCCTCCTAGACAATATTCACCATCCTAAGAAAAACTTCTTTTGCCTAGCTCAAGAAAGAGAAGATGACTCAGCAACCTCCAACATTGCCCTGAGTAAAACACTCTTGCTATCATTGTCATCTTCATTGTCTTCCCTATCATCCAGCTCCATTCATTCAATTCCTTGGTGACCCTAATAGCTATGGCCCCTGTCAATACCTACTCATAAAATGGATGGATGGTGCTGCCCTGACCCACAAGCATTGAACTATAGATGTTTGAAACTTCAAGAAGTTCAATAGGAGATAGAGCCGATGTAATGTTCTCAATTGGAGTACTAATAACTGTCCACCATTTCTAAGCTTTCAAAGCAATGGCTGCCTTAACCTTTTAGTAACTGTATTCCTAAGAAATTGAGCTTCATCCAGGATTTACTTTCAACCACTCTATCTCCATCATGGCTGAACCAGGCCAATCTAACTGTTACATGAAGAGTTCTATAAGTCAACAAAACAATGTCAACCTCAAAAAGTTCTTCAGATTTCTCCCTTGAAAGTTGGAGTTGCAATTTGTATACCAGATAGTGCAATTTTGCACTACACTTCCCTAAGAAAATCATCTTCATTACTTTCATAAAGACATTTTTAATTCGAGTCTGACAATGTCCCACAAGGCTTGTTACAAATCACAAAGTAAACCATCAATCTCGAAAGCTTTATTAAAATCCATCTACCTAATTGCATTATAAAATTTCTCGAGAGAGTGCAGCCTATCACAAACAATTGTTGGGCTTCGGTAAGTTTACAAGGAGACAAATCCCAAATATTGAGACAGACCCACCTCCTTGTAGAGGTGTGAACATGAGTAGCAAATAGCATTCTAATAATGAGTTACAAAAGCTCACAAAATGGCTAGAAGCTCAGTTAGCCAAGTACTCGCCTCTTTAATGACTTTAATCTATTAAGATGTATAGCAAGCCCACACATGCCAAACGAGCTCCTTGGAGACAAAATCCCCAATTTTATGCCAATCCATATGATCTCGGATTTGTCTGGTCAAATGTATATTGAAAGGAAAATCATATGACTAGCCCTTGTGCTAAACCATAAAATGGGCTATTTTATCCAGAAGAAATGTGTCACCAGGCTCTACTCCACCGGCTTGTAAATACACAGTGTGTAAAGTGAGATGCTAATGCTACGACAACGTTGTCATCAACACGATGTTACGCAATGAATATTTAACCACATAATGAAATTGAGATTTTTAGTCTATGAGATAGAGTGAAAAAGCTTCTTAAAAATCTGTGTACAGTTAATTTTCATCAACTTTTGGATTTCAGTATCGTAATGATAGATCACTAAATGAGATGGGAAGCATTTATGAAAATTAAATTTACACAATGTTTTCCAAAAAAATTCTTATCCTATTTAACCACCTGTTTCCCTAGTTTGCAATCTCCACAAGGTACATAAACGATGGGAATGACCGAGGCACATAAAAGGTTCAATACTTTCCGACTTTACAAGTGACAATAGTAGCTTACCAAAGCTAATCCTGAGCTGCAATTGCCGAAGTACTCTTATCTAACATTTCAACAAAAGCAGGAAAAGAAAAATTCCTACCAGATTGGACCTCCGCGAAAAATCATCCATTTTTAGTTTTAGAAAAGCACACTTCACTTGTCTCTTCAGATCTTTGATTTCAACTATTTTGACTGAGAGTCGATACGGCCTGTTTGTGTGTGTCGTCTGCGAAGCAACATAAATAACATCTCAATTTCAAAACCTTATAATTCAAGAAAACTTCTACTGCCGAAACCAAACAAAGCTCTGAATTCATTTATATTTTGACAAAATTTTGCTTGCGATGTCAAAATTAAAGTATACCAATGCTTCATTGTTAGGATTGAGGACGGAGATTCGATCCCTGCCTTCAGAACTCCCTGTTGCTTCCATCTTCTTCCCCTACACAGTTTGGCACACCAACATCAAGCACTCGCTCGTTTTTCTTTCAACGCTTCAATTTTCTCATAGTTTTTCTCTATAAGAACATCTATCTTTTTCAGTTATTTTCATTTTTTAGACAAAACGTCGAGGTGGAAAGGAACCTACAACAACGAGATCAACCTCGCTCGTATTATTTTAAGTATTATGCTTAGTGAGTCACTAAATGCATGTTGCCGCGCCCGGATTTCCACAGCTCAAGCTTTCTTTTATATAACTCGAAAGCTTTCAAGATTTAAATGTCATGTTCACTAAGTTTTTAAAAACAAATTTATGAATAATATATAGCCTGATTTCTATTGGTCAAGAATAATTTCTGTTTGTAGAATTAGGATAGAGGAATTTTACCAGTCACAAGGTCAAAGACAGTTTATGGGACAGTAGATTCTAATATTTTAATTTTCAAAGTTGTTGAGACTGTTAGAAATTTGATAATGAACTTCCTTGCTTTCCTAATCTTATTATCTTCGAACAAACCTTGTAGCAAAACAATCTCTAAAATATTTCAAGATTTAGTTTCTAAGAAAGTTTCAAACTCTAAGAAAAAATATTGTTCCTATTCAACTACTCTTGTCAAGCAAAAGACAAACTTGTTCTTCCATTCTTCTTTAGACCTTTTTTATGAATATTTGCTAATGAGCTTCCATATTTTCCTAATCTTATTATCTTCTAACAAATCTTGTAGCAAAACAATCCCTAAAATATCTCAAAATTTAATCTTGAAGAAAGTTTCAAATTCTATTTAACTACTCTTATCAAACAAAAGACAAACTTTTTACTGACATTCCTAACCTACCTATTCAAAACTATAAGAATAAATTCCACTTAATACTTGGAGACACTTGTCATAAGGAAGAAAAACAGCGTCTATTCAATACTCTTTTTGAAAATACAGGTCACGAGAATGTCAATTCAGATGTCCTGTAAATTATAATTTGATGAGTATTGTCGGTGGTAGCAGCTGGGAAATGTCAGGCTCGGTAGTAAGGCTCTGATTTGATAGTCCTGACTGTTTAATAAAGTCCATACAGAGGTTAGTTTCCCCGCGGCACCGGGTCCAAGGGAGGGGGGAAAATGTTTCACTGTTTTTTAGTGCGTGGGGCAATCCCATTGGATGCGGAAATGAAGGGAAGGGAAAGGAAAGATCCTTTCTGCAACCTTTCGATTCTTAGCCATCTAACCAGGTTTTTGTATGTTACTGATGCATTTGATATAATTGCTGATCGTTTTATTAGATGGCTAATTTGGCTTCATTATCTTCGGTTCACTGGTAGAATAGAATATTTTTAAGACGGTTAAAGATAGTTTTTAAATTAGTTTTTTATTATTTAATTTGATGAAAAGATTTATGATTTATATTATTATTCTTTGTTATTTAATTTTTTTAATATTTTAATGATGAATGAGATATTTTTTATATTATAATATTTAATTTATAGAAAAGTAAATGAAATGAAGTCACATCACAAAAGTTAATATAAAAGTGGTCACACTTCTATATAATTAAAACAATATTAATAGGAAGAAGAGGAGGGTCTTTATAAGAAGGATGATTCTAATCATCCACAAGTTTCTAGCTTTAAAAAACAAGCTTCAAAGTGGGAATGGTATTCTCTCTTCTTTTTTTAACTTATTTTTTATATGAATAGGAAAAGTGGAGATAGCCAAAGTTAGTTGAGGGTATTTGTTACTATTATGTCAGTTGAGATTTCCTCAATCACATTTTGAAGAAAAAGACTAACCACATTGTGAGACCTCATTTCTTTGAGGCATTTTTTCATACAATGAGCACTACCTTGTCAATGTTATCATATTGACGCATTGACAAGGTAGTGCTTGTTGTATGAAAAAACATCACTGTGAGACCCACATTTTTTCATACAAGCACTACCTTGTCAATGCTACCACATTGATGTATTGACAAAGTAGTGCTCATTGTATGAAAAAATGCCTCAAAGAAATGGGGTCTCGCGGCCATTTGTTTGAGGTATTGTTTTCATACAACGAGCACTACCTTATGAATACATCAATGTGGTAGCATTGACAAGGTAGTGCTTGTTGTATGAAAAAACATCATTGTGAGACCCCATTTCTTTGAGGCATTTTTTCATACAACAAGCACTACCTTGTCAATACATCAATATGATAGCATTGACAAGGTAGTGCTCATTGTATGAAAAAATGCCTCAAAGAAATGGGCTCTCACGGTGATGTTCATCACCGTGACAACCCATTTTTTTGAGGCATTTTTTCATACAATGAGCATACATCACCATGACAACCCATTTCTTTGAGGAATTTTTTCATACAATGAGCACTAAGCTCACTACCATGTCAATGTGTCAATGTGGTAGCACTGACAAGGTAGTGCTCGTTGTATGAAAAAACATCACTTTGAGACCCCATTTCTTTGAGGCATTTTTTCATACAACAAGCACTACCTTTTTAATGCAACAATGCCTCAAAGAAATGGGGTCTCACCTCTCAATCTCTCCCTCCTTCCCTCTCTAATATTCTTCATCTCCCCCTTTCTCTCTCTTCCTTCCTCCCACCCATCTTCCCTCTCTACTTCTCTTTATCTAACCTATCCATCTCTACCTCTCTATCCCTCCCTCCTCTCTCTCAATATCTCCACCTTCCTCCTTCACTCTGTACTTCTCTCTCCATTACATCTCTCTCTCTCCTTCCCTCTCTACTT
Source organism: Sequoiadendron giganteum (assembly GCA_007115665.2). NCBI lineage: Eukaryota > Viridiplantae > Streptophyta > Pinopsida > Cupressales > Cupressaceae > Sequoiadendron > Sequoiadendron giganteum. Next base: position 290,877,267 of record CM021105.1, on the reverse strand, counting down.
CTCCCTCTCTCTCTCCCTTTCACCCTCTCTCTCAATATCCCAAACCCTATACCAAATATCATAAATCATAATCCCTATACCCTAAACCCTACACCCTCAAATCTCATCCCTATACCCTATACCCTATACCTTATAAGCTAAACCCTAAACATTATCCCTCAACCATAAACTTAAACCCTAAACCCTACATTCAATCTTATACCCTAGACCCTCAATCCTAAACCCAATACCCTCAACCCTATACACTCTCAACCCTTAACCCTATACCTTATACCCTCTACCCTCTACCCTAACCTATACCCAATATCCTAAACCCTAATCCATATACCCTATACACTTAACCCTGACCCTCAACACTGGACATTATCTCTCAACTATAAACCCACAAGCCTGAACCCTATACTTTAACCCTAAACCTACATTCAACCTTGTGCCCTCAACCCTAAACCCAATACCCTCAACCATATACCCAATATCCTAAACCATAACCCTATACCCTATACACTTAACCCTATACCTTGAATCTTGAACATTATCCCTCAATCCTCAATCATATACCTTAAACCCTAAACCCTACACCCTCAACCCTCGTCCCTATCTATCCATCTCTCTTCCTTCCTCCCACACACCTTCCCTCTCCACTCTCCACTCTCCACTCTCTAACCTATCCCTATCTACCTTTCTCTCTACCTCCCTCCTATCTCTCAATCTCTCCACCTTCCTCTCTCTCTCTCTCCCCTTCCCTCTCTACTTCTCGCTATATCACCTTTCTCTCTCCATATCACCTCTCTCTCCCCCTCCCTAGCTCTCACTCTCTCTCTTCCTTCCTCCCACCCACTTTCTCTCTCTACCTCTCTCTATCTAACATATCCCTCTCTACCTCACCCTCTCTCTCGCAATCTCTCCACCCTCCTTCCCCCCTCTCTCTCCCTCTCTCTCATTCTCCATACCTCACTTCTTTGTCCATCCTTCCCTCCTTCCTTCCCTCCCTCATTCTCTCTTTGTATATATCACCCCTCTCTCTACTTCTTCCTCCCTCCCCCCTCTCTATCTCTCCTTCCCTATATACTTCCCTCTATCTCTCTGCATCTCTACCTCTCCCTCCCTCCTTCCCTCTCTCTCCCCTCATATTTCTCTTCCTCTCTCCCTCTTTCTCAATTTCCCAACCTTAATCCTTCCCTTTATATTTCTCTCTCATCCTCTCCTTCCTTCTCTACTCTCTATCTCACCATTATCTCTCCCTCTATCTCAATCTCCCAAACCTTATATCGAATATTCTAAACCCTATACCCTCAATCCTGAACACTATCCCTCAACCCTCAACCCTCAACCCTATACCTTAAACCCTAAACCCTAAACCCTAAACCCTCATCCCTATAACCTGTAACCTATACCCTCAACCTTATACTCTAAACCTTAAACATTATCCCTCAAACCTATAATTAAACACTAAACCCTGCATTTAACCTTATGCCCATACCCTAAACCCTGAATCCAATACCCTCAACCCTATAACTAATATCCTAAACCGTAATCCCTATACCTTATGCACTTAACCTTATACCCTTGAAACCCTGAACACTCCCCCAACCCTCAACCCTATACCTTAAACCCTAAACCCTAAACATTATCCCTCAACCCTCAACCCTAAACCCAATACCCTCAACCCTATACCCAATATCCTAAACCCTAATACCTATACCCTATACATTTAACCCTATAACCTCAACCCTGAACACTATCCCTCAACCCTATACCTGAAACCCTAAACCCTACACCCTCAATCCTCATCCCTATACCCTATATCCGGGTAAAAGCAAGAAGTTGGGTCCACAAAGAGGGGAAGTCTCTGCCAAAAAAACAAATCTCGCAGAAAACATGTACGCATTATTAAAAAATGTGTATGTGTTATGCATCGGCTACTCAAGCCTAAAAAACGCGTATGCATTATATAACGTGTACGCATTTTATAACACGTACAAGTCATTTATTTTTAAAAATAAATACCTTTTAGAAACTCGTTTCTAAAAAACATTTAATTTTTTAAATAATCAAACAAATAAAGAATGTGTATGCATTTTGTAACACGTATGTGTTTTTAAAAAAGCATACACATTATTAAAAAATTGAATCTTCAACCCACATGTAGCCTTGGTTTTAGGCTCGAGAAAAGCTTGGCAATCCGACCCTTAGCCTTTGACCTACAACTAAAAAACTAAGGTAGATTGAAGAAGAATGTCCAACTTTGACAATATGGTTGATGGACTTTTTTTCTGAATCAATCTATAAAATTAAAACCCATTAGATAAAATGATGTCTAGTTTCGAAATATATAATTTTTATTAAAATTGGATTATATTTGTTAATTTTTAATTAATTTCTAAGCAAACTAGTCCTTAAACTTGAAATATCGGGATTTTTTTATTTTTTAATAACTTTTTTTGGTTAAGTTTCTTGTAAAAAAATTATATGGCATCGAATCAGACAATTCTCTACACAATGAAAAAAAAAATTCAAAAAATGTTTAGTTTAGGTCTAATTATGTTGTCCATACACGCTGATTTTTAAAAACAACAATTAAGGCCAGTAAAAATTCAATAAAAAAAATTACCAAAAAAATTCCTCGACAATCTTCATGTTGTTAGCTCTCTTTCCCCAAAAGTAATTAGCAAAATACTTTTATTTGGGTCAAAAATTGGTGTCCATACACATGCATGGTATGGTAAAAAAAATTGGGACTTTTAAAAATGGTTTTTATACATCCCTATCAAAATTTAATTTATATTATCTAGGTATTTGAATAAATTACATATTTGGAAACTAGATTCAAAATGCTAAATTTCATATTACTGAATTTTTTTAAGATTCATTGTGTAAGTGCCTCAAATTTTTAATCCAAGTGTGACAAATTCTGAAAAAATAAGAAGTAAAAACACTTCCACTTTTTGAGCTTTTTGTGGACCCAACTTCTTGCATTAGCCTACCCTCAACATTATAACCTAAACCCTAAACATCATCCTACAACCCTATACTTAAAAACTAAACCCTACATTCAATCTTTTATCTTAAACCCTTAATCCTAAACATAATATCCTCAACCATATACCTAGTATCTAAACCCTAATCCCCATAGCCTATACACTTAACCCTATACCCTTAACCCTATACCCTCAACCTTGAACACTATCCCTCAACCCTCAACCCTATACCTTAAAACCTAAATCTTGTACCCTCGACCCTCATCCCTTTACCCTATACCCTCAACCTTATACTCTAAACCCTAAACACTATCCCTCAACTCTATACCCTCAACCCTATACTTAAACCCTAAACCCTACACTCTCAAACCTTACCCCTATACCTTATACTCTCAACCCTAAACCCTATACCTAATATACTAAACCCTAATCCTTATACCCTATACACTTAACCCCATTTCTCTCTACTATTTATCTCGCCATTCTTTCCCTAGATACTTCTCTCTATCTCTCTCTCCATCTCTACCTCTCCCTCCCTCCTTCCCTCTCTCTAAATCTCCATGCCTTCCTCCTCTCTCTCTCTCATCTTTCTCTCTCACTCTCTCCTTCCTTCTCTACTCTCTATCAAGTACCAATCTCTCTTTCTTCCTCCCTCCCTCCTCTCTCTATCTCACCTCTCTTTCTCGTTCCTTCCCTCCCTCATTCCCTCTCTAATTTTCTTTATCTCCCCCTCTCTCTTCCTTCCTCAAACCCTAAACCCTACACCCTCAAACCTCACCACTATACCCTATACCCTCAACCTTATAGCCTAAACCATAAACATTATCCCTCAACCCTAAACTTAAACCTTGAACCCTATATTCAACATTTTTGTACTCTAAACCCTAAACCCTCAATCCTAAACCCAATACCCTCAACCCTATACCTTAAACCTTAAACCCTACACCCTCAACCTTGATCCCTATACCCTATACACTCAACCTTATACCCTATACACTCAACCTTATACCCTAAACCTTGAACATTATCCCTCAAACCTATACTTAAAACCTAAACCCTACACTCTCAACTTTTAACCCTATACATTATACCCTAAACCCCACACTCAAAGCCCTATACCAAATATCCTAAACCCTAATGCTTGTACCCTATACACTTAACCTTATAGCCTCAACCCTCAACCCTATACTTAAACCTTCAACCCTACATTCAACCTTGTAACCTAAACCCTCAACCCTAAACCCAATACCCTCAACTCTATACTGAATATCCTAAACCCTAATGCCTATACCTTATATACTTAACCCTATACCCTCAATTCCTTAAACACTATCACTCAACCCTCAAACCTATACCTTAAACCCTAAACCCTACACCCTCAACCCTCATCCCTATACCCTCAACCTTATACCCTAAACCCTGAACATTATCCCTTAACCCTATACTTAAACCCTAAACCCTACACTCTCAACCCTTAACCCTATACTTTATACCCTAAACCCTACACCCTAAATCCTATACCCAATAACCTAAACCTTAATCCCTATACCCTGTACACTTAACCTTATACCCTCAACCCTATACTTAAACCGTCAAACCTACATTCAACCTTGTAACCTAAACCCTCAACCCTATATCAAATATCCTAAACCATAATCCCTATACCTTCAACCCTAAACACTATCCCTCAACCCTCAACCCTATACTTTAAACACTAATCCCTATAACCTATACCCTCAACCTTATACCCTATACCCTAAACATTATCCCTCAACCCTATGCTTAATCCCTAAACCCTATATTCAACATTATACCCTACACCCCAATCCATAAACCTAATGCCCTCAACCCTATTACCAATATTCTAAACCCTAATTTGTATACCTTATGCACTTAACCTTATACCCTTGAAACCCTAAACACTATCCCTCAACTCTATACCTTAAACCATAAACCCTACACCCTCAACCATCATCCCTATACCCTATACCTCAGGCTTATACCCTAAACCCTAAACATTATCCCTCAACCCTCAACCCTCAACCCTTAGCCCTATAATTAAACCCTAAACCCTACATTAAATCTTGACCCTAAACCTTGAACGCTAAACCCTAAACTCTCAACCCTAAACCTAATACCCTCAACCCTATATCTAATATCTTGAACCCTAATCCCTATACCCTATACACTTAACCTTATACCATCAACCCTGAACACTATCCCTCAACCCTATACCTTAAACCCTAAACCCTACACCTTCAACCCTCATCCCTATACCCTATACCCTCAACCTTATAACCTAAACCCTAAAAATTATACCTCAACCCTATACTTAAACCCTAAACCCTACATTCAACTTTGTACCCTAAACCCTCAATCATAAACCCTATACCATATACACTTAGCCCTATACCCTCAACCTTTAACACTATCCCTCAACCCTCAACCCTATACCTTAAACCCTAAACCCTACACCCTCAACCCTCATCCCCATACCTTATACCCTAAACCCTGAACATTATCCCTCAACCCTATACTTAAATGGTAAACCCTACACTCTCAACCCTTAACTCTACACCTTATAACCTAAACTCTATACACAATATCCTAAACCTTAATTCCTATACCCTATACTTAACCTTATACCCTCAACCCTGAACATTATACGTCAACCCTCAACCCTCGACCTTATACTTAAAACCTAACCCTACATTCAACCTTGTACCCTAAACCCAAAACCCAAAACCCAAAACCTAATACCCTCAACCCTATACCCAATATCCTAAACCCTAATCCATATATCCTATACACTTAACCTTATACCCTCAACCCTCAACCCTATACCTTAAACCCTAAACCCTAAAACCTCATCCCTATACCATATGTTGTCAACTTTATACCTAATATCCTAAACCCTAATCCCTATACCCTATACACTTAACCCTATACCTTAAACACTAAACCTTACACCCTCAACCCTCATAGGGGGAGAGAGAAAGAGGGGGGAGGGAGGTATTAGGGAGAGAGAGAGAGGGAGGGAAGGAGGGAAAGGGGAGATAAAGATAAGTAGAGAGGGAAGGAGAGGTAGAGAGATAGAGGATATATAAAGAGTAGATAAGGAAGGAGAGAGGGAGGGAGAGGTATGGAGGGAGAGAGAGGGAGGTGCGATATAGAGCAATATTGAGAGTGTGGTAGGGAGTGATAGAGGGAGAGGCGGGTAGAGAGGGATAGGTGAGAGAGAGAAGTAGAGAGATATAGATATATAGGGAAGGAGGGAGGGTTGGAGAGAGAGGGGGAAGGGAGAGGTAAAGAGGGATAGGTGAGATAAAGATAAGTAGAGAGAGAATGGTGAGATACAAAGGAGAGAGTTACAGAGAGGGAAAGATAGAATGGTGAGATAGAGAGGAGAGAGTGAGAAAGAAAGAGGGTGAGGGAGGAGGGAGAGAGAGTGAGAGAGAGAGAGGTAGAGGGAGGGAGAGGAGAGATAAAGAGTAGATAGGGGAAAAGGTAGGGAGGGAGATATAGGTTAGATAGATATAGAGAGAGAGAGAAATAAACAAATAGAGTGATGGAGGGAGAGGTAGATAGAGAGAGGGTGAGGGAAGATAAAGATAATTAGAGAGGGAAGGAGAGGTAGAGAGAGAAGTAGAGAGGGAATGAGGGAGAGAAGTAAGATAAAGAGGTAGGTAGAGAGGGATTAGGGAGATAGAGAGTAGAGATGGAAGGAGAGGAAGAGGTATGGATGGAGAGAGTGGGAGGTGAGATAGAGAGCAATAGAGAGAGAGTGGTAGGAAGGGATAGATGGAGAGGTGGGTAGAGAGGGAGGGAGAGAGGGAGGGAGATGTAGTGAGGGAGAGAGAGATGATATAGAGAAATAGAGAGTGATGGATGGAGAGGTAGGTAGAGAGAGGGAGAGATGAGATAAAAATAAGTAGAGAGGGAAGGAGAGGTAGAGAGAGAGGAGAGATAGAGAGAAGTAGAGAGGGAATGAGGGAGGGAGAGGTACAGAGGGAGAGAAAGGTGAGATAGAGATGTGTAGAGAGAGAGTGGTAGGGTGTGATGGAGAAAGAGGTAGGTAGAGAGGGATTGGGAGATGAAGAGTAGATAGGGAAGAAGAGAGGGAGAGACAAGTATGGAGGGAGAGAGAGGTGAGATAGAGAGTGGTAGGGAGTGATGGAGGAGAGGTAGGTAGAGAGGAGGAGAGGGGAGATAGAGAGAATTAGAGAGGGAAGGAGGGAGGTGTAGAAGTTGTGAAAGCCAACTTCACAGACCCCGAAGATCACCTGCATGCAAATAACATGTCACAAAAGAAGACATTCAAGACAAAAAAGCAAGGGTGCTCTAAAAGCTAAAGATTCATTATTTGGAGAGCGTATAAAATACAATGATCAATCTTTATAAAAGGAGATTGTGCAACCCTAAAAGTAACCCTAATAGGTAGACATTTAATAATTAATATCATTATTAAATGTCACAATATGTAAACTAAAGTGAAATCTTAAGAGAGGAATAAAGGTAACTTAATTAACATAATTAAGTTAAAACCTTTACTCTAACACCCACCTTAGGATGAGCAAGAGTGCAGCTACAAAAATGTGGAAGAAAGAAAAAGTAACTACAATGCATGAAAGTAAACATGGGTCTCAACAACTAGGCTTGATCACATACCCATTTACAAATGCAATGCAAACTAAAGGAAACGGGGTAAAGAAGAAAACCTAGTGGGAACAAAACTCCTCCCCAAAATAGAATGCAAAGAAAGGAATATGACGTACTAATGAAATAAGGATAGGAGGTGGATTACATGATACCCCCTATAGACAAATTCTATCATATAAGTACATGTACAATGGTTTCCATAGGAGAGATAGAAAGAGACAAGAAGGTACCCCCACAATGAAGAAACTCATGTCGCAATGGTAGATGCCTGAAGTAGAATCCTAAAGGAGATCCTGAAGTGGAAAATGATATTCCTCTCCTTGGGAAGAAACGAATCCAAAGGATGATGTCAAAGAAACCCTGTGAAGAGTGATGAACCAATCTATCTCAAGATGTGTGCCATGATCAGATGCTAAAGAATCTCTTTGTCTGAATTGAAACAAATGATGTCAAATCCAAACTAATGCGGAGAATCTTGAAATGCAACCTCTGAATGCACTGATAATGGTGGGCATACAGTGATAACCTGAATCTCAAGGTAGAGGAGATGAATGTCCTCAAAATAATTCTCCATATTTGCAATATAGGACTCAACAAACAAGAAAGATATGTCTGCAACATAAGAGTCCAAAGTAGCTATGTCTGGAAGATGTATGATGCCCTGTTGCATTGAAATAGGAACAACAGGAGATGCTGATGAAGTCTCAATCTGAAGAGTGGGAACATGAATACAAGTCTCTGAACCACCAGCACATGCAAGACTTGTGAGATACTCAAGCTCCTCTAGAGTACGGTGATCATAGGGTATGAAATCTACATCTACAAGATGGATGAGACAATATGTAGTGGGATCCTCAGGGAATGGATAGATATTAGGGTCTCCAAAAATCTCCCAAAGATGTTGCCAAAGTGTGCGCGAACACGAATGTCAGATAAAGCACACAAAGTGTCAAAATCAACACTACAACCAATAACCCATACAATATGATCTTGAATAATAACCCATGTCGATAAACCCCTTGATGTGTCTGGTGTAGGTATGAGATCATATAAATAAGGACAAATATTGAGCCACCTACAATGTCTAAGTATGCCCTTTGCCCATGACTCATAATTACCCCCTTCTAGAAATACATCTGAAGGGTGAGTAAAAAAACCCATGATAACTATTCAAATGAAAAAATCAGAGACTAATGATTTCAACAATGATAAATCATATTAATCTAACCCATCCAACGCAAACAAAACATATGTAGGTGCCAAAATGTCCAAGTAATTGAGCAAAGTGTTAAAACACACAAAGCTAAATAAAATTTACTTGGTAAATTATCTAATCAAATAGACTAAAAATCTGGAAATAGAACTACAACACCTTTCCAACACTTATTCGTTTGCGAAAAATGGAGCTCAGACGCAAAAGTTATGCCCCCGAGAGTGAAAAACACAAGTTTTGACTTTGACTAGCAAAAAAGACCACAACACGGAAAAATTAGAAAACAATCACTAACACCACTGGAATGGCACCAGAACCAACTTTTTAGTGATATCTCATTTTCGCAAAACGGAAATCGTACGCAAAAAATACGCCTAATTCCGTGAAAACAACTCCAAATTGTCCAATAGGTCCTTCAAAGCCCTCATGGGCTAAAAACAAATGGCCCCTAGTCCTATCAGTGACCAGGGGCTAGTGGCTAGGGGTTAAGGCTAAAGCCCTTGGTCACCAATGTGACCCCAGGCTGGTGCTAGAGTGGCCGCTGGGGGGGTTGGGCGCTTAGCGCCTCGACGAAGTCCTTAGTCGTCAATATGACCGGGGCTTGGAGCTGGGAGCCCGTGGGGGCTGTAACCGGCGGTGGCGGTAGTGTGGGGGCGCTGCGTAGGACTACCCTACAAATTTTTTTTTTTTTTTTTAATTTTGTGCCTCGTGATGCGTGTTGGGGAGGTTGTACAATTTCTCTAGCAAATTTTTTTTGCCTCTCTGATCAACTTTGTCCAAAATGGATGAATGAACAGTCATTTTTGGGGTTTTGGGCCGCTACGGACTTAGTGGCGAGGTCCATTTGGGCTCAAAATGCTTCAATCAAACAAGTGATGCCTTGGATCAAAAAAAAAATCTTAAACCCTCAAAGGTCCAAAACCTTCAGAAGATGAACAAGAAGCAACTACAGGTTTGGAGCTCTCCGATACCATGTAGAAGTTGTGAAAGCCAACTTCATAGACCTCGAAGATCACCTGCATGCAAATAACCTATCATAGAAGAAGACATTCGAGACAAAAATACAAGGGTGCTCTGAAAAACTAAAGATTCATTATTCAAAGAGCGTATAAAATACAATGATCAATCCTTATAAAAAGAGATTGTGCAACCCTAAAAGTAACCCTAATAGGTAGACATTTAATAATTAACATAATTATCAAATGTCACAATATGCAAACTAAAGTGAAATCTTAAGAGAGGAATAAAGGTAACTTAATTCACATAATTAAGTTAAAACCTTTACTCGAACAGGAGGGAGGGATGGAGAGAGAGAGGGATAGGGGAGCTAAAGATAATTAGAGAGGGAATTATAGGTAGAGAGATAGAGAGAAGTAGAGAGGGAATGAGGGAGGGAGGGAGAGAAATGAGATAGAGAGGTGTAGAGAGAGTGGTAGGGAGTGACAGATGGAGTGGTAGGTAGAGAGGGATTAGGGAGATAGAGAGTAGAAAAAGAAGGAGAGGGAGAGGTATGGATGTTGAGAGTGGGAGGTGAGAGAGAGGTGAGACAAAGAGTAATAGAGAGAGTGGTAGGTAGTGATGGATGGAGAGGTAGGTAGAGAGGGAGAAGGGAGATATAGATAATTAGAGGGGGAGGGAGAGGTAGTTAGGGAGAGAGAGGTGAGATAAAGAGAAACAAAGAGAGTGATGGAAGGAGAGGTAGGTAGAGAGAGGGAGAGAGAATGGAGATGAAGATAAGTAGAGAGGGAAGGAGAGGTAGAGAGAGAGGAGAGATAGAGAGAAGTAGAGAAGGAATGAGGGAGGGAGAGAAAGGTGAGATAAAGAGGTGTAGAGAGAGAGAGTGGTAGGGTGTGATGGATGCAAAGATAGGTAGAGAGATGGATTGGGAGATAGAGAGTAGATAGGGAAGAAGAGAGGGAGAGAGAGGGAGGTGAGAGAGAGAGGTGAGAGAGAGGTGAGAGAGAGAGAAATAGAGAGAGTTGTAGGGAGTGATAGAGGGAGAGGTAGGTAGAGAGAGGGGGAGGGGAGATAGAGAGAAGTAGAGAGGGGAGGGGGGGGGAGAGTGAGTGAGAGAGAGGTCTAGAGTGTAAGGGATTAAAAATGAGTGAGATAGAGAGAGAAATAATACAACTTGTTGATTACTAAAATTTGACCTTTTGATTACTAAAATTTGATCGTCTGAAATTTTGTAAGATCTTCCAAAAACTAGAATTTTCATTATAACTCTTAGAGACCTAGAGATTTGAAACCACTCTCAAATATCCAAAACTATATACATGAAATATAACTAAAAGTATAAGAAAGTAAATGTCCATATGTAAATGTCAATTTATACTTAAATGTTTATTTTATGTATATAGTTTCCCTTAAAGATAACAAGAAGAAATAGAAAAGAAGAGAAGAAAAATAAATTCAATATAGACCAAAACACGAGCGCATTATAACGCACTCACGTTTTGTCTTGCTTTGGGAATCCTCAAGCCTTTGGCTTGGATTTTCTTTGGATTTCCAACCCAAAGGCTTGGAGGGCCTTCCCAATGTCCAAAGACATGTTTTTGCATATTCTACAAAATTTCACATAAATCTCGTTCGTGCTAACCGTCAGGTTTGCACATGTTTCAAGGTTGACTAAATTGAACAGCTGGGTAATGTTAGGCTCTCTCTTAGCTATCTAACAATGTAATTTTTTTCACATTTTGACAATTTTAAGCTTTTGATCTTTAATTTCTTTTATGCGTGTGTTCTTTTTTTGGCAAAAACCATTGCTTGTTATTTTTTATTTATAAATAAACAGTTTATTAAAATTTCAAATAAATTACATTTTTAGAAACTAGACTCCATTCTACACATATTAAAAAATAAAATAAATGATTTTCAATTAGTTTTCAAAATTTGTAGGGGTAGCACGACCAAAATTATGTTTTTTAAGATGTGTCTACTTTGAAAATTAGTAAAAAATCAAATATTCATTAAAAATTAATCAAAAAAATCGGGCATAGACTACATGTTGTCATCTAATTTCTCATTGAAGTGATTTTAAAAATACCAAAAAAAAATTAACCTTTTGAGGGAGCCACAAAAGTCGCTATGTTATGTTTTTTTTAATAAAAACAACACCAATTTTTGTGGCTCCCTCTTTTGAACCCCTTAATCTATACCATTTTAAATAAAAATTAGTAGTTTAAAAAGAAGACTTAGAGAACTATGATCCTTATTTTTGTTGCATCTAATTTTTTTGAGTGTAACTATCATCAATTTCTCATCTAAGGTCAGTAATTTTTTATTTCAGAAAAAAAGTGGCCACTTAAGACCCCTTTTTGGCCCCCCATCTTTTTGCATTTACCCAACAATATGCCTTAGAAAAAGGAATTTGGAATTACCTTTCAATAAGGAGGATGACTATATAATAAAATTTGAATTTGGCCTTCCCCAAGTTACACAACTCAAGTATTTCCTTTCACTTCTATTAACTTAATAAATTAAAAAAATCCTCCAACATTCAATAGAGCAATATTTGCAAGCCACAACCTTCAAAATATACACTCATCTTCATACTTTAATAAATAATAAGTCCAAATATTTTTTAGATTTTTACACCTTCTAAGGTTCTATAGTTAATAGATATTGTGTTCTTCATATTAACCAACATTAAAAATATTGGGTAATGAAATTTTTTAGAGTTACTATTTTGTGCTTTATCAATAGATTAGGAAAAGTGAAACTTCGAGAAGTAACACAAGTGATTAGGTGCCCAATGTTCAAGCTACATACAACATGTAAACCATTGTTGTTGGGCCCATTTTGCTCATTCTCTAAATAATGGGAATAGTACAAATGGATCTAGTTATGTAGGAGCTCTCGGGCATGAACAATTTATTGTCTAATTTGCAATTTATAATTTATCAAAATATGTATCGATGTTTACTCATTCTCTCACGTTAATAATGAAGATCATGTTTCAATGACAATTGATTTAAATCAAACCTATTATATTGGCATAATGGTGAAGAACTTGTACTTTCAAAAGAGAGACCACAAGTTTGAATCCTACAAAGGGTAGAGTATATACACCTAATTTAAGTAATTCAAGGAGAAACCTCCTCATATAAGAGTATGAGGTTGTCTCATATGCCACCCATAAAATTTAAATCAATTTTAAAAAAAGTGCCTCTTGAATCTCATGAGGATTGTCGTTGAAATGTCTATTACATGTTAATGGACAACATGGACAAACTTGCATATTACTCCAACAACACCCTACTTGCCATCCAGAATAAATTTTATGGAGATACATTTAAGATGTATATTTGGTATAGGTCAAATGCGTAGCATCTATCAAATATATTAGATCAACCCAACCCTACCCCTAACCCTAACCCTAATCATAATCCTAACCCTAACCCTAATTCAATTAATATTTTACATGTTGTGTTGTGAATGCTACTAGCATATATATATAAAATACGTCGAGAGATATCCTTCTCAAAGCGTCTATTGCACTTTTATGTTAGAAATAGGTACCTCGAGAATGATATCTCTTGACGTACGTATATATATATATATATATATATATATATATACATGTTAGTGGATCAACCCATACCCATAACATTATATGTATACTAATCCTTCAAACATACACCATTGTTATATTAAAGTCATTCCATATAACATATTTTAATGTGAAATTGATTATTATATTGTATGAGACATAACACATATACTTTACTCTTTAAATTAAATCTAAAAAAATGTGAAAATTTTAAAATGAATATATTTATATTATATTATTAATTATAATATAGTTAATATTATTAATTGATATAATATATTAATGTACATATCTTAAATAATAATTTAAAAACTTGATAAAAGATTTTATATCATGGAGTGAAATAATTTTTTTTAATAACGTCCACGAGGCCACAACAGTCTATGGGACCCAGGAACAACACAAGACCACCAACGAAAAGAAAAGACCCTAAAAAAATTGGGATCTTCGCTTGAAGTCAGCCCTACGACAGTGAATTTTGATGTAGTTTGCCAATTTGACCAACCTTTCCTCCTCAAACAAAGTACTTAAGTTATCAACTTGTAAGGTGTCCTCATAATTGGCCCAAATATCTTTATACATTGAGCACTCCATAACAAATTGTCATTTTGTCTCCACCAATCCCATGTCACAAAATCGACATATTCTTTTTTCCCACGTTTTTTTAGGAACCATCCATCTGCCTGTCTCACATCTAAAACGATGTGAGCTAGTACGAAGCTGAGCTATCAACATCTTTGCTCTCCATTTAATATTTACTCCTATAAAGGTCTTTTTTTCATGGTCCTCCTTGGAATTAAACTCTTTGATATAATAATCTTTTTTTCTTCCTGATTGTTTTGTCCATATAACATCTTAAAAAATTTCTTCACATATTTTTTATTTCTTTATTTGTACTTGGACAATCATACATATTCACACCCCACTTTTGAGTTATATAGGTCTCTTGGCTTGCAGGAAAAATGGTGATAGCAGATTGTAGCATGGAATAGCGTGGAGCAAGGAATAGCATGGAGCAGGGAACAATGTGGAGCAGGGAATAGCGTGGAACAGGGAACAAGGAATAGTGTGGAGTAGGGAATAGCGTGGAACAGTGGAACAACGTGGAACATAGTGGAATAGTGGAACGACGAGAGGAGTTCTAAAAGCATGGGAATGAAACGCAACGCATCGGAGTGGGGGCAACGGGTCTCGGGGGCCCTACAACATACATTTGGGGTCCCACTCAGTGGGAGGCGGGCCCTAATCTGGTCGGTGGTAAACAGTGCGGGAACAAAAGGGAACATAAGGGGACAACCAGGCTCACAAACCAAGGGTCAGGTGTGAAATGCATCATTCTATTTCTTTTGTCTTATTTTGGTTTTTGTCTTTAGTTTCTTTTGCAAATCTGGACAAAGCAAAGCACTCAAAACATGATGGTGAAAAAAAGGGGATTGGAGAAAAACTTTAATCCCATTTTCCAAGTGCCTACAGTAGGGCAAACCCAATATCTCAAAGAAAACAAATACAAAAATTCCTTGGAGTTAGTAGGTTACGAGGAGGATAATTTTAAAAGTGCTCACATGGGAACTCAAACACAACTGGAGGGTTTTGTGGTTAATTTTCTATATCCACAGATTCTAAAATTTCCCATGGTTCACACATTTCACCTATGAAATAGACTTGCAACTTCTTACAATGGATCCTCGATAAGGGACTTATTAGGAGCTTGGTGCTCGCGCATTTCTGAAATCCCAAGGGCACATAGAGGGGTCCCAAATGAAAACTTGGTTTTCGTAAATGCCAAGCAGTACAAAGGAATTTTAAGGCATAGGCAGTTTCAAAAATTAAAGCAAACTCAAAAGAAAAAAATTACTATGATTCTACCGAAAGATCACATCAACTGCACTCAGGTGCCCAACAAGATTTCCCAAAGAGGTGAAACAAAAAATATGCAAGAAAAAAATAAAGGAACTGAAAATTGAACGGGAAGTCTGGAGAATCCCGATTCTAGGATGATCAAATCAAAAGGGCACACCACAAACAAAGGTAGTGGAGAAGAAATTTCTAAAGATACTTACAACCCTACATCCACACCTTTAATGTGGTCATCAAAACTATATGTGGAAGAGCTCATGAATATGAAAAAGAGGGTTGAAATTTTAGAAACAAAGGGGTTGTGTGATGACAACAAGGCAAAGGATGATGCAGAATCTAGGTGTAAACTGGAAGCAGAAAATCGGGTTCTCAAAGAAAAAATCTTGAACCTTCAAGGCAGCATAGAAAGGGGACAACAAGAATTAATTACAATAAAACAAGAATTGGATCAATTGAAAATAACAAGTAATGAGAAGACAAAAGTGGCAAAAGGAGGTGACATGGCTCAAATAAAGGAGTTGCAATCAACATTAGTAGACATGGAAATGAAAGAGAATCAATTAAAAAACTACATAGAGGAGGCCAAATCATGGTCACAAGTTGTAGGCAAATCAACAAATAGACAAAAAGAAATAATAGAAAAACAAGTCAAGACGCAAATAAGGGAAGAAAATGTCAAACAAAGTAAAGCTGTGAATATTATTATCAAAGGTTTGAGGGATTTCGAGGAGAAGGAAAGAACCAACATTTTAGCAAGAGACTTCCTCAAAGAAGAGTTGAAATGGACAGGGCATATCCAAAAAGCACACAAAATTGGTAAGAAAATAGAGGGTGGAAGAGATAAGCATATAAGAATTATCATGCAAAATATAGAAGACAAGAATGCGATCTTAAGGAATAGAGGATTACTCGAAGGCACTCACATCTATCTAGACGAAGATTTGAATTCTGCTCAACAAGAAGCACAAAGAAAAGAATGGGAGAAAGTAAAAACAACAAGAAATGAAGGAAAATGGGCTTGGTTAAAGAATGGGACAACCCAAATTAGTGACCGTTTATCAAACAAGAAATAGGGATTGGGGTCCCCACAAGAACATCTTCGTATAGTGAGTTGGAATTGTAGAGGTTACCCTTGGAGACGAGGACCTGGTCTGGGGCCCATAGCTGAGGGGAAGGACATCATTATTCTTACTGAGACACATGAGCATGAGGGCTGCAAAGTTCCTGATTTTGATGGGTACATGAAAACTTCAGTTTGGAATAAAGGGAGTGAATCAGGCAAAGGGCATGGGGGTGTAACAGTTTTAATCAAAGAGAGTTGGGATGAAGTCGTAAAAGTAGAGAAAGAAGACCCAAATAAGCAGTACATATGACTACGAATAACAAATAATGGGGTCACTTTCAAATTGGTAGCTTGTTATTTTGCACCACAAAACTCAAAAATTTATAAAAGAAGAAAGCTAGACAATGAAGACCCCTATGTTTCATTAAAAAAAGACATACCTATATTTAGCACCTTAGGGAAAATAGTTTTAATTGGTGAATTCAATGCAAGAACACCTAACAAACAATTTCTCCAGTTGAATAATGAGGATAGGGGAAACAATAATCCTTTATGGCTAGAAGAGGAAGATGATCAACTGTTGGAAAGAACATCACAAGACAAAAATGGGAATGTTTGACACTTTGGGGCAAAACTATTAGGGATATGCAACTTATATAGCTTGGTTATTTGTAATGGCTTGAAAGGCTGGCCAAGCTCTGGTAATATCACATGCAAAACTTATAATGAACAAAGTGTGGTAGACTATGTAATTTTCTCTCAGAGTTTTGTTTCTAGGATTTGGGAGTTTGAAATCAAAGACCATCCCCCTGAGCTGAATTATGATCATGCACCTATGTTCGTTACCCTTGGCATGATATCAAACAATCATCATGATAAGCAAGACCAACACAATCAAAATGAAACTATTCCCAAAGGTAAAATACTCATAAACCGGGAAAATCAAAGTCTCTTTAGTGAGGTTTCAGAGCAACATTTTCATGAAATAGAGAGTAACATAGCAGACAAGGCTGCCAATGGGACTAAGAGTCGTATTTGCAGCAATAATTTGATTCCTATAATTCACAAGGCCTTGGATGCGTGCAAACGATCTCGTCCAGAGAAAGGGGCTGCAAACACTTTCTCGGCTAACCCATGGTATGATGAAGAGTGTAAGACAACCAAGAGAACTTTGAAAGAGTGTGGGTTGAGCAAAGAAAATAGGAAGAAATATGAGAAGTTGGTGCAAACAAAAAAAGAGACGTATGTCAATACAAGAAGGAAAGAGTTAATTTGTCTTGGAAAACACAACCCCAAGGGTTTTTGGAGGGAGCTACAACAAAGAGAAAGTAGATTGAGAATAACATAACAAATATTCAATGATTAGAATATGCAAGGCACCTTTATGAGAGAACCCGGGGGAAAAATTCTCCTCCCATGGTTAGCACATCAAGAGAGCTTTTCACGGTTGAAAATATCAAGCAAGGTATAAAAAGTTTAGCAAATGGTAAAGCGATGGACATAGATGGGCTGCAAGCTGAATTTCTAAAGTGGGGAGTGGAAACCCTTGCTCCACACATCAAAATATTGTTCAATGATGTTACTCGGGATGGTTTTCCATCGGAATGGACAACTAGTGTTGTCATCCCTCTCTACAAAAGTGATGACATTAATAACCCATCCAACTACCGCATTATTACGGTCAATCCTATTTTTGACAAGCTTTTTGGGAGCATGTTAGAGCGTAGAATCAACAATTGGGTAGAAAAAGAGGGAAAAAGAGCAAAAGGGCAAGCTGGTTTTAGGCCTAAGTACTCTACTATTGATCACTGCATCACTCTTAGGCACCTGATTGAAAAAATATGGGACACTCAAGGTGAAGAATCCTTTTGTTGCTTCGTTGATTTTTAAAAAGCCTTTGATATGGTACCTAGAGACAAACTGTGGAACATAATGGTTGAATTAAATATACCAGACGAGTATAGGGTTGCAGTCCATAAGCTTTATGAGCAGGTCAGAGCTAAAATCAAAACAAGTGAAGGTATGTTTGAGTGTTTTGGCAATGATATTGGGGTCAAACAAGGTTGTCCTCTATCACCCACTCTTTTTGGGCTATACATTGACAAGCTAGAAGATTGGTTAAATGAAATGAGCAAAGAAGGGGGTATTCAGTTGGTTGGGTATGTGGTGAAGTTGTTGCTATATGCCAATGATCTTATTTTAATCTCAAAATCTACACATGGTTTGAAAGAACTTTTGAAGGCCTTAGATCTATTCTGCCAAGAAGTGGGAATGCAAGTGAATACCACAAAGACTAAAATCATGATTTTTTCCCTAAAGAAGAAAATAAATCATGATAACTTCCTTTTTGAAGGCAACCCTTTGGAGATAGTAAAAGAATACAAATACCTTGGAATTGACTTTCACTATAAGCTCAGCTAGGAGACTAGTAGAACCAAAAGGATACAGGGAGGGTGGAAAGCTTCTTTCTTACTTCAAAACAGGTGTGGGAAAGCTGAACTTTGGGATTGGAAGACTAAGAAAACCCTCTTTGGTTTGCTGGTCACTCCAGTGGTTCTTTATGGTTGCGAAGTGTGAGGTAGCAGCATGTCAAAATATCGGTGGAGACAACTTGAAAGAATTCAAAAACATACCATCACCTACAACTTTAAAGTCAAAACCTCAATCCCTTATGATATTCTCTTGGCTGAATTGGGAACCTTTCCATTGGAGGCTTCAGCTATAATTCGCTAGCTAAACTACTTAAAGAAGGTTGAAAACATGGATAACCACTGCTGGCCCAAAATAGTTGTGAAGGAGGCCTTAAACCATAGGAAGAAAACATGGATGAAGCAAAATGTCAAATGGTTGAGTAAATGGGACATCGACTTGCATGAGTGTCCTAACACCAACGAAGAAATTAAAATTATGTTACAAAAAAATTCATGACTGTCATGTGGACAAAGCAGATTGGGCGGAAAAAAGCACACTATGTCAAAGAGTTCAACCCAACTTAAGAACACGGTGAAAAAACTTATTGAGGGGCAACTATTAAAAGGAAAGCAAGGTTGTTAATTGCTCACTTGAGGACCGGGTCTCATAATCTTAGGTGTGTGACCAGAAGGTGGACTATTCCTAAAGAAACATGGGAGGACAAAATTTGCAAGTTTTGTAGCAAAAGAGCGGTGAAGACAAAATGACACTTTATCAAGGAGTGCACAACCTACGAGGATCTCCGTACTTAGTATGTGGACCACTTAAGGATTGATAATCTGCATGAGTTATTCGATGAGGAGATGATCAACATGACTACCAACTTTCTGGTCAAAATTCATAACAAAAGGTCCAACATCAAAAATAATTTGAAATTTGCATTATTTATTCTTTGTGATTCTCGGTCCCTTAGACCGTTTCGGTCTTGTGGACGATATTAAAATCTCATTCATTCAATTAAAAATATGATAGACATGTGCCTATCTCTATTGCCGCTATTTAGTAGGGGCCATTCAAAGCATATTAGAGCAAATAACCACAAAATTTTAGAGCAATGTAGGATGGATAGAAATTGTGCGGATGGAAGCTACTGCAACGTACCGTCTTACGGAGGGCAAAGGGAACACTGCATTAAATTTCGTACTGTCTATAAAACTATCTTAATATGTATAAAGTTAAAACTGGATGGCGACGTCTATACATATTAAGATAGTAAATTTGAGTATTAATAGTACCTAATATTGCTTTCACATTTAAGAGTAAATTTAGTACCATTTTGTAAAGCTGCAAGATTTGACGTGAAGGGGGGAAACCGGTGAAAAAAATTCGGCATAGTTTCGCACATGAGACAACTTTCCAGCCGAAAGGTACGACAAATATAGGCTATGGGCTAAAAGAGGCAATCACGCCTATCATAGGAGAGAATATTCTACCTACTTAGAGTCAAAAAGCAGTGGAAGAATATTGTGCTCCATATGATTTAGTTTTAAAACCTAAAAGTTGTTATCCAAAACTTTACGATTTGCAAGGTATGTAAGCCAAATGCGATGGTATTTTGGTGGGAGAGGGGGTCCAAGTCAAGCCGCCAAATATTTTCAAATAGTTGTTTTTTCTCAAACAAAGGGTTATGCATTTTTTACTCATATAAAGTGGTAATTGTATTATGTTGTGTTAATAATTAGGGAAAATAAATTATAGGAATGTTTAACGTCTCAGTCATATAAATAATTATAAATTCAATTTCAAATTGGAATATTTTATTATGATTGTTTTATAATTAGATTGTGTGTCATGAATATTTTTGAATAAATGATTAAATGTGACTTATTGATAGTGACGTTGAATTAGATATTGATTTATTAGCTTTGCCATCTAATATCATAGAAAATTATTGATGAGGAGATTAGATTTATCTAGATAATTTACTAACCTAATAGAATCATCAACATTGTCAAATTACTAATCTCCAATCCAACAAAAACAATTAAATTATCAACAAATCTTATTGTTAGTAAAGGGTTATCATTAGACAATCAAAAGTTTATAAAATATCATCATAATAAATATAAGCTCTTTTTGTTCATAAATATTATACTATGAATATTGTTGCAACTTAATACTTATGTTTCGCTAACACTAAATAATGATTTAGTTTCCTATAGAGTGATACTTCCATAAAATAATAACCATTGCAATCACTTGGAAAAATTTGTCTTATCCATAGAAAAAAAAATATGAACTTTTTATTCTTCACAAGGTCTATTGCTTCCAAATTTTGTTTATGGAATAGAAAAAAATATGAGCATAGTGCAACTTGAATTTTTTAATTAATTTTGCTTTACAATTATCTAGCATGTATTACTTATCCTCCAATAAAAGGTTATCAATGGGTGTTACTTATGCTCCTCCTTTGTTGGAGGAGGATAAGGGTGTTCCTCGGGTGGGAGGGAGATTAAGTTATTAGATGGGAGATAACCTCATTCTTACTTTGTTCAAATTTAAATGTATAATTAAGTTGTATTATTGAAATTATTCTAGTTATAATCCCTACATATCATCGCACATTTATTATCTTTTTTATAACAAGGATGTACTTGTAAATTACTAATATGAATGTTATCGCATACAAGCATGAAAGAATGCCCATGGTATAATTTTTAACGCACAATATGTGATCTTTTTTAAGTGCCTAAAAGTCCATGTGCTAACATGATAGTTCAATGATGGTTTGGCAATCCACCTCACAACCCACAAGGCATGAACTACATGTCCTCTCAACCTTCTGATTCTTGATGACAACTCCCTCATCCCTCTTAGCCTCTTGTCCACCTTGTTTAGCCTTCAAATTGAATTACAAGTACCTAGACAACACCAAAAATATTTTGCAAACCTTCATTTGAAGGGTTTCTCAAGGTACTATATGGTTGCCTAAGTGACTTTTCTCAAATTGTAAGGTCACTCAAGTGACCAAACTTGCAAAAATGACAACTTAAACCTTTGAAATGGGTAAGCCTATCATGTTTGGTAAACCTGTAATTTTTCTAATTTCAATTGTTTCTCCATTTTTTCTCGTGATTGAGAGTTCTTTCAATTTGATTAGGCATTAACTCCCACTAGTCTTATTCTCCTCTTCTCTTGACTCTCAATCAACTCTTCAACCTTCTATCTATTAGCTCTTTATTCTTCTCTCAATCACTTCCCCATGATTAACAATATTTAAGATTATAAATACTCCCCTTGCCTATGACATTTAGGAGGTTGATTTTTCTATATTAATTCCAAGATTCTTGTTAGGAGTTCTAATTTTCTATTCCTTTGATCCCAATATAAGGATAGTGGATAACTTACAAAGATCGAATCTTTTGCATTGCAAAGTTTGCCTACAAAATTCTTATGCTTAGTATAGAACATCTAGAACCTTTTCTCTATATGCATTAAAGCTTCAAATCTTCATACATCTTTTAAGCAATCTCTAATTTTGATCTCCAAAGTTTCCCTATCCCCATTGTCATCAAGGGAGTGTTTCAATTATTGCAGAGGAGGATCCAAAATAATTTAAGCTCACTTAAGACATAGGCCACCACCGACAATGCCAAAATATTATGTGAATCTTTTTTATCTTATAGGTTCTTTATTTGCTTTAAAATCTTTCAATTAGTAATTAGAAAATTTAAACTTGCTTGAGAACAATAATTTTGTGTCATCATTTCTTAGTGAGAATAAGAACCTTTATTTTATTATAATAGATTGTATTTATTTTCTTAAAGAAAACATATTTCCTGTGTTAAGTTTCTTGTAAAATCCCTTGATCCCAACACAAGGAACTCAATTAAATATTGAATTTCAATTAAAAACTTGAAAACAAGAGATCCCAAGGCTCTCACCAAAATTGAATACTCTTAAAATTGCATTATCTAGATCATGTTTTATTTATTTCAAAAACCATAAGTAGAATAACTTGTTTTTAAGAAAGATGGAATAATTTATTTTTATATGCATTTATCTTCATCAAAGACTTTAGATAACTAAATCAAAACAAAGAGAAGAAATTCCCTTGATAATTTCATGACACATCAACCAAATTCAAAACAAACAAAAATGATCTTGAGTCTCTTTTTCAAGCTTTCCTTCCTCCTCACTCGACTTTCATGTTCAATGTGTCCTAGAATAAGGGAAATTTTGATTGAAGAAATTCTAAATCAAATTAGGGATAATTTTCCTATTCATGAAACTTCTATTGAAGAAAAAATCAATGAGCAAGGACAATTTTTATAAGAAATAGAGAAAAACATAATTAGACCAAAAATAACAAATATTTTTCATATTCAAGGATAACTCATAAACAACACTTTTAGTTGGTAAAGAGAAATTAAATGTCATTCAGAAGACATGAAATACAAACTATGACATGTTGTGAGGATTGACCACTAGCTATACCAAATCAACATAAAAACATAATAACCAAACTATTCAACATCATCCTATTCAACCCTAATAAGAAAAAACAATAAATCTATTGTTATTTACGACATTCTACTTTTGTACAAAGTGAACACCATGTCGATCCATCCTCCATTTGACTGGCTATTTCCATGAGATTAAGATTGACTCAATGGGCACCTCTTAGCAAGCATATAACATGTGTGTTGTTTAGATTCCAACTCATTCATGTGGTGCTTGAGTTTATTCTAACCATCACATATTTTAGTGAACTTGATGCAAACTACAAATATTTCGGGTTAGCTAACTTTCACATTTTTTATTTCTATTATTTCTCCTCATTTCCCTTTCTTTGCATCCATTCTATTATTTTATAGTATTTTGGTACCCACAAAATATGTCAAAATAACATAGAGCTTAAGGGTAGATCCCCTCTAATGATCCTTTCACTATCATATTTTATAGGTATCTTTTGCTAGATCTTATGACACTAATCTCCAATCATTATAATTTCAAAGATATCAATTTAGATACAAGAAGACAAGAACCATCTAACATTATGACCTTTAATAATTTTTATACCCCTACCTATATAATGTTTATAGTATTATGAGTAGTTGACTTGCGGCTACCTTAACTCTTAATTAAGTCATATTATCATTATTATATTATTATTAATTTATTTAGATAAGCCTAAGCATATAGGGTTATCTAGGCCAGACTGGGTGATATCCTAGGCATAAGTATGGTATTATAGGAGGCATAGGTATGTTATTTACATCATGTTGAGTATTGTGTTCTTATTGAAGAATATTGGAGACGTATCCCCCTCGAAGTGGATTAGGAGGTTTCCCCCTCGAAGTGGAATATTATTATCAAGTATTTGCAACATATTTTAGATTATAAATTATTATTGTGTTATTTATTTTATTAAAAGTGGTAGAAAAGCATGATTTTGGCACTGTGAAGACAAGACATTTTTTCAATTTTAGAGAACTTTTTCACAACAAAAAGTAGCCACAATAAATGAACAAGAAGTAGAACAAGAAAAAGAGAAAGAGAAAGATTAAGAACAAGAGCAAGAGTAAGAGAAATAGAAAGAAATAACACAAACAAGAACAAGAGAAAGAATAAGAACAATAACAAGAACAAGAAGAGCAAGAAACAACCGTAGAAGAAGAAAAGGAAGTAATTAAGTAGATGAAGAAGAAAAACAAAAAAATTAGCATTAAGGACAATGCGTTTGTAAAGAGGAGGGAAATGTTATGCCCCTATCCCTATAATACAGTGTATAGTGCTACGAGTATTCAACTTGTGGCTACCTTAACTCTTAATTAAGTCATATTATCCTTATTATATTGTTATTAACTTATTTAGGTTGGCCTAAGGCTTATATAGGGTTATCTAGGTCGGACTGGGTGATATCCTAGGTATAATTTGTTGGAACACATTTGTCATTGCACCAAAAGATCAACCTGTTAACGTGCGATACAAATTCCAAAGATAAGTGGATCCACGAGAGGTGATTAGTCCACGTCCTGAATCTAAAGGGAGACAATGGTGATTAGTCTAACAATCCCCCCCTCAATGTCACTTAAGGGGATTCAAACCCATGGTTATGACCCAACTCTGATACCATTTGTTGGAACACAATTGTCGTTGTGCCAAAAGATTGACCTGTTATTGCCCGATACAAATGCCAAAGATAAGTGGATCCATGATAGGCGGTTAGTCCATATCCTAAATCTGAAGGGAGACGCTAGTGATTAGTCCAACATAATTATGGTATGTATAGGAGGTATAGGTAGGTTATTATCATCATGTTGAGTATTATGTTCTTATTGAAGAATATTTGAGGTATCCCCCTCGAAGTGGATTAGGAGTTTTTCCCCTTGAATTGGAATATTATTATCAAGTATTTATAGCATATTTTAGATTATATTATTATTGTGCAATTTATTTTATTGTACAACTTGGCTTGGTGTCTATATATAATTCTCTTGCTAAACCAAAACTAAGGTAGAGCACATCAAGTGTTTGTTCAATCTAAAATCCACAAATATGATCATCCCATTATGAGTTAAAATATAACCACCCAAATGGAAAATAAGGTGAGACACCTAGAAAGAAATATACAAGAGGCTCATAAGCCCTTCATGTTGCCTATATCAAGCTGAATGGATGGAAACACATTGGATGTTAGTAAAAATATTTGTAGAGGAATGAACTAATGGGGCCAATGTCAAACCCTAGTGCAAGACAACCTATCCCAAGGTAGTGAGTTACAGTAATGAAGAGAAAATATTACAACATTCCCAAAGATGCTTGAGGATAAAGCTACCAAACGACCTCTTCAAGATAAAATAAAAGAAAAAAATAGATCATTGAGGCACGACAACTACATTACTAATATTTTTTTTCCACTAGAGTTGATCAAAGTTAGTGGGCAATGCATTTACACCTTGCTTGAAATTTGAGTAATGAGGCATTTTTTCTTCCTCAACAATAAATTTAGATCATATAGGCTAGTGGGATTCTCATAGTGCAAGATTACACACGGAACCACTAGGATATAAACCAATAAATACACAAAAAACTTATTTAGTCATACATAGATATCAACCAATGCTCACTTTCAAGTTCAACCCTATTCACAAGTCACTCCCATTAGGCTCATGTTTATAGGAGCAACACCCACTACACAAGTACATTCTTGGGGACTTGCCTTGAATACTCAAGAGAACCCTTGGAAATCAACATTTGTAGCATCTTATTGCCATGTTCCCTCCCATATTTGTTAAGTTTAAAAGGGAAGAAGATCCAAACTTACACATTGAAGCATACACAACAACAGTAAGGGAACTCCTCCACTATGATGGAGTTATAGCTACAATATTTCCAAATACCCACAAAGGGATTGATTTGGAATAGTATTATCACCTCCATGAGGCTTTGATTCATTCTTTTCAACAACTCATTGGCAAGTCTATTATAGTATTTGATATGAACAAGTTGATAAGGATAGGAATTTGAGAATTCCTAATCATGAAGTAGGATACTAACATGTCTATAATACACTCCATCACATGTTGGAGGTTAGTAATCTATTAATCAATGGGTGCACCTTACATGGACCATAAAAAATTGTACAACCTCTTTTTGCATGCCCTCAATAAGGGAACAAGAGATAAAGCTCAAAATTTTCCCTACAAATCCTATAGAAAGGCCTTGGAAAGTGTGTTAATAGTGGGTGAATAACCTATGGAGGTAGTGGAAGACTCATTTCCCAAAGTGTGATCACATGAAGCAATGACAATAATGGAAATAATTCATCTATTGTGAAGATTCCAAAATATAAAACATCGTGGGTTGGGGCCCTAGCTCGGTTGGCTAAATCTTTCCTGTTGCAGGAGGTTGGTCACGAGGTCTAGTCTCCCCACCCCCCGTGGTACTGGAGGGCGTGTCGCGCCAGCGCTGCCGGTCACGTTAAAAAGTTTACCAAGCGCAATGCAGTTTATAGGGGGTCGTGCTACCTGATTCCTGCAGTCTAATAAAAAAAAATATATAACTACATCGTAATAACTCACAAATCTATAGAAAATCCACCGCCAAAGAATGGCAATATGGGGTATGATAATAACTATGGTGGGTTCAATTATCCCAATCTGACAAATAAAAACATTAATGTTGTTGTATCCTTTAAATAGAAAAAATCTAACAAAAGACTGTAACCAACCATGTGGGGGAACAACTAGTCAAATGACAATAAATAATAGTCCATCACTACCCCTATAGTCTTGACACATATTATTAAATTCATAAAATAGAGGGGCATGATAGAAAAACAAACTATAATTATAAAAAAATCATCTCAAAACTCTCCAAGGAACAACAATAAATGGTTATGAATGTAATACTATGCCAATATGATAAAGAGCACAAATCATAAAATTAGTAGCAAAATTGCCAACTCATCTTTGATCAAAACATGTTAAGTCGTGTGTTGTTAGACAAAGAGAGAAATTTTAGCACCCAAGAACTAGAGAAACAAAATCCTACTATTAGCAATTCAACTTTCTTGCATATATAGAGCCTACTCAAAAATTATTTCACTCATAAAAATGCTTTTCTCATTGTCCTAGATTTGGAACATTTGAATCAAACTATTTTAAATAAAAAAACACATTTTGTTCACATTTGACCTAAAAAAATTACCCACATATGACATAGCAAAATAAGGTGATCTCCCCTTTTACCTGCAAGTTCAAGTTCACAATTATTGCATTCAAGATTTTATGATCAATGATGGGAATACAATCAAAATTGTCTCCTTCTCTTTTCAAAAAATGAGTTATGATAAATTACACATTACCTACAATATTAGCATCCATTTCAATTCAAATGCTCAAACCATCAAAAAAGTTGGTCTCTCAATTACATTAGATCCCAAAACCCTATCAATAGGATTTTGTCACAAATGAAGAATCAAGTCATTTCTCCTTACATGTTAAGTCCATACTAAATAATAAATTAAGAAAAAATAAAAACTTAAATTTTCAATACACTTATTATAAAAAAAATTAAAATGATTTTAAATAAAAAATTAAATGTGAGTCCAAAAATATATTACTTTTCGATTTGTTTTGGAGTGCTTAATTTATAGCCTTTGAGATTTCTTCTAGATCTAATAACAAATGATATAAAAAAATTCCATATTGTATTAAAATATTTTTAATACGAAAAAGTACTACAATAGTCTCTCCCTTACAAATAAAAAATAAAGAGATGCCTAACTTTGTCTTCTTCCCAAAGTACTGATTGCTGCAAAATTTAATTATGTCAAACTCAAATTCAGAAGGTACCTGCATACTTCTCTGTCTAAGCTTATTAAATAAATAAAAAATAAATAAATTACCTTTACAGCTGTTCTCTTGTATCTACTCCATCACTTAAAAAAATAAAATTATTTTTCCATACCTTTTGTCAATTAAAAACATGTGATATTATCTTATACAATTCGAACAACTTCTATGGAATTGCAAGTAAAGAACAGGAAGATGGTGTTATAGATATCGTTGTTAGCAGTGTTATTCACACCCTGCAGCCAAACTTATCAAAGTTTGATTTGCGGATTCCAGCTGTATTTCCTCTGAGTTTTATCTGCATTCGAGTAGTTGTAGCTATTCTATTTCTTAGGGTATCTACTTCATAGGATGAGAGTCCTTCCCTCTGGGATTCATTTACTTCACATGGGCTAAACTCATGTCATCACTGCTGTAAACTTCTGAGTTTATTACGAGTTAGGGGTGGGCCAATGCTAGAAAGTGGTGACTTACCAAGCATCCTTAGCTATGCTCAAGTCAAGATAGAAATTCTCACAAGGGATTACGCAAAAATAATGAAAGCACATTGGAATATCTTCACGCATATGATGGCCTGCTCTTGCCTCCTCCGCATGATTGCTTTGGAGGAGAACTAGATATCCTACGAGTTGATCAAAACACTAATTTGTTCCCTAAAAATTGAAGGTCGCCTGTCATTGGTAGGGGATATTATAGATCTCAACATCGGTACGTCAAAAAGAAAAAAAATATTAAATTTAGGAGCAGAGATATGAGATGAAATGGAAGAGGGCCAAATTTCTTTAACTCTCTTAAGATATTTACGTGGATATATGTGGACATGCTTGGCCTAAATCTTGAATACAATTGTTCCCAAGTTGGTCACTGAGCTAGAAGTAAAACTGGTAAAAGTTGAGACCAAATAAATTATAGGTGTTAAAGCGTTGGTAAAGGAGGAAATAAAATTCTTGAATGTAGGATTTATCAATTTAATGGATTATATGTAATAAATATTGAATGTAGTTTTTATGTTCAAAAGAATGGAAAGATTAGGATATGTTTCAATTTTAAGAATATCAAAAGGATGAAATCACAATTAGATTTGAGATGTTATTCATTATGGATGAATTTTTAGTTTACAATCAAATTCACATTAAACTGAATAAAAAAATGTGGTAATGACTTTTGGATTTAGTACGAATGTAAGAGTCACATATCAAATAGATATGATTCACATCTTGCATAATCGTATTCACAAAATGGTGGAATCATCTATAAATGATTTACTTGCAATATCTAGAAAAAAATCACAACATATAGATAACACTTGAAGAATCTTTACAAAATTGTGACAATACAAAGTCAAGCTAAATCCTTAAAAATGTATTTTTCAAATTATAATTTAAAAAAAACAAACAAACAAAACAACAAACTCATTGAAAGATTGATGTTGACCACCCAAATAAAATTTATTGTAGACACAACCACTCTACCAATGAGTCAACAGTTAATCAGAAACAATTCAAACATTCCATACTAGATTTAACCTTTAAAATTTATCTGATCAATCAGCTATTAAAGGATATTGGAATAACTTAAATGATAGATCGTCAAGTAGCTTTTGATCAAGTGAACAAAATTCTTCTCACTCCTCCCACATGCATACCACATAATCAAGATCAGTCTTTTATTCTTTACTTTAGGGCAGCAAAAGTATCGATGGAATGTATGCTTGTAAAAAGAGGACGGTGACAATAAAGAGAAATCTATTTATTTTATTAGTCAAACTTTACTGGATTATGAGAAGAATTACACTCAAGTAGAAAAGGAATACTTGGCTATAGTCTTTGCAACGTGGCATTTGCATCATTATATCTTACATTAAGAAACCCAAGTTACCATCATATCACATCCATTACAGATTTTTCTCATACAACTGATGCTATCAAGAAGGGTTGGGTGATTCTTGACTTTGCTTGGCTAAGTTTAACAATCAACCAAAATTAACCAGAACCGATAAATGAGGATTTTTCATTGAAGGAATACGTGTAGTAGGCCTCAAAAAGTATACATAATATATTGGTATAAGGATATCGTTAATCATTTAGCAAAACATTATTATTCTCAAAACATGAATCCTCTAGGGAAAAGGCGAATGCACACTTTAGCTTCAAGATACGTAATGATCAGTAAGATCTTGAAGCAAAGAGGTTTTAGATAGAATAACACAAATTTTTTTAGAGGAATGCCATAATGAAATCTATAGGGGACACTTTGGTGGCCATGCCACTATAAGGAAAATTCATCATTTAGGTTATTATTTATTTGGCTTAAGCTTGAAGGACATGCAATCGAAGTTTTTATGGAAATATTAAAAATATTAAATGTATAAATGTATAAATGTTTATCATGTTTCATTTTGGGGTCTTCAATCAGTTGTTACATCTTGGTTATTTTTCATTGGGGATTATATTTGGTTGAGAAAATGTTCTCCACCATCGATAGATGGTCATATGTTCATCACAAAGACAACTAGATATTTTATCAAACTGATAAAAACCATGTTCTTGAGTATTGTTTGGGGTTCATCGTAATCATAAAGTCCATATCAAACTAATCATTTGTAGATTTGGGATTAGACAATTCATTGTTAAAGACAACACTTTCTCATTTAATAATCCTTAAATGTTACAATTGTGTGAATGATTCCATATTAGCTACAACTCTATTCCAGTTTATTATTGTTGAGGAAATGGGCAAGTAGAAGCACCAAATAAAATGTTGAAATCTATGCTTGCCAAAATTGTTAAATATTTTAAAAGAGATTGGCATATGCAATTGTATTTTACTCTCCAGACTTATAAGAGAAGTGTTCAAATGCCAATAGGAATAACATTGTATGCTCTTACTTTTGGCTGAAAAGCAATCCTACCTCTGGAATTTTAATTGTCAAGTCTTTGAGTGTCTTTATAAGGACCCTTGTATGATGAATACTATTGAGTATCTAGGCTAGAAAAAATAGAAATGCTAGATGAAAGAAAACTAAGAGCAACATGAAGGCACAAGTCATATATAAAATGTGCAAGAAAATGATATAACAAAAAAAGTATAGACCAGCCAAGGTCAAATAGTGTGTGCTAGAATTGATAAGTTAATTGATAAAAGAGTCAATGAAGGCCAAAAATATAGACCAAAATAAATAGGTCCTTATGTAGTTAAAAAAGATGTTAGTAACACCACATGTCTCTTATGCACAATGAAAGGGGAGGAATTTAGAAAATAAGTAAATGCCTTCCATCTCATGAAATATTATGTTTAAAAATTATAAAATTCAAAGAGTACAAAATAATAATAAAATGAAAAGTTAAAAAAATCATAACGATCATATATTCCAAAAGCAAAAACATTGAATCTTCATTTTGTTCACCATTTCATTTGTTTTTTTTTTATTCGTTTCACCATTTCATTTGTTAGTGGTTCACTCTTGTTTGATTTTTTCCCCAGTAAGGAATCTAAAAGTTGCTATTATAGGATGTCCTTTAGTAAATAATATATTCCCAAAAATCATCATTATCATTTCCCCTTTTTATTTGCAACAATTCGAAATCAAGTTAAATTTAATCTTTGTATAGATGTTAGGCCTATTTTTCATTTATCCAAGTTTAAACATAACAAGTTTTCAAAGCTACAATACCTAATAAAAGATAATAGGAAGGTATCCCTTAATACTCCTTAGTGAGAGGGAAGTCTTAGGAGTTAATTACACTTAAATTGGTGGCACCTAGTCCCTTACCATGTGACCAAAAACATCAATGGGTCAAAAATCTAAAAAGTATATATGCAAAACCATTCTAATGAAAAGAAAAATACAAGAAAATTCAAGATTTCTATAATCTTGAGTAAAAAAGTCTAAACTTGAAGCCATAAGGGTAACATATATCAGAGAAAGCAATTTTTTTTTAAAGTTACAAAAAAGAAAAAGAAAAAAAAAGAAATTATAAACAAAAAGAAAAGAAAGAAATAAAGCATATATGTGCACAAGTTAGATAAATCTAAGAGTCAACCTTTCTTTCCAGGGCCCTCTCTTATTGAGGAGCTAATCCTTTACCCTTGTTTCTCGACCTATTAGCTATCTTCTCAATCTAAGTCTAGAAGGTACTAATAAAATTTGTTGCAAGCACTTGTTTGTGTAAAAAACTAGAATAATTTTTTAGTCTAAGTAAGGAGCAATATTTATCTTTTTGTGTA
Source organism: Sequoiadendron giganteum (assembly GCA_007115665.2). Taxonomy (NCBI): domain Eukaryota; kingdom Viridiplantae; phylum Streptophyta; class Pinopsida; order Cupressales; family Cupressaceae; genus Sequoiadendron; species Sequoiadendron giganteum. The sequence continues at coordinate 290,844,944 of CM021105.1, read as the reverse complement.
TCTTAATCTAAAAATTGTTCCATCACCTTGCATGTTCCCACTTCACTCCCTAATAAATCATATCTTGGAAGTTTAGTAATTCACCCTATGTTAGTCAACCTACAATCACCTAGGTCAAAAGACTATTTAAGAGCAATCATAGTGTTAGTTCCATATGCATATATCATACAAAAGTAGGCAATAATTCAGCCATAAAATATTAGCATCCATAAAAACCAAAAATATTATGTAAGTGAATTACATTTTCATCCATATATGTATTAGATTGATCCATGCACATTATGTTCACATTGCATATACCTCATTTATAGCTAAAAATAGAAAAAGGGATCATCATTATACTATCATACATGTATAATTAAAAACATGAGTTTGATACCTATTAACGTGCATTAGAGTGAAGAAAAGTAAAATACATCAACAAAAATTATGCTAGATGAGCACCAACCATGGTTATCATGAATGAGTATCAAATAAATGTCTGAATTGTCTAAGTACAAGTTACTCAATCAAGGTAGCCAAAAGAGAAAAAGAGTGCTCACAAGCATGTAAATCTCCCCATGCAAGGGGGAAACTAGAAAATATTTGCAAGCAATAAAAAAATAAATCTCTTAAAGATATCGAGGTTGGATATGGCCCATAGATCCTCTAAGACTCTTGTTTTGTGGTCTCTTATTATCTACAATATTGGAGTGTTTGGGAATCCTTTGAGAGTTTCCCTATGATGTCATTAATGTGTGAATCTAAGAGTGAAATTGACTTGGTGTGTCAAACCTTGAGTGACTATATGTTTGTTTTATAACCACAAGGCTAGTCATCTCTCCTAGTAAAGTGTCCTTTATCTCTAGTGCAACAACTCTAGTCCTCTAGGATGCTACATCTTGGCTATTATGGTAAGGAGTGAGGATATATGTGTGTCAACCTACTAGCATTTGCACCTCCATATAAACCAAAAGTGCCTCTCTAACTCATCACATAGTATCCAGATTAAGACATATAAGGAATCATTTCTAAAAATATCCCTCCATTGATTAGTAATTCCTACACCATAATTAAAAATAAGGAAAGATAATGTTAGGCTTGCATTAGATCATAGTATATTTTGAGAGGAAAGTTTAAAAGTGAACTAAAATAGTAGAGTTGTTTAGTACTCATGTAGTCTCTAAACCACCATGAGGGATCATGAATTGTCATCTCATCCTTTGTGAACACTATAATGGAATAGCCTAAAGTGTAGATGTGGCCTCCTTTGTTGTTTCCTCCTCATACTTAGGGATATCCCATCACTATTTAATTATCTCCTTTGTCTCTCCCTTAGGAATTTATTCCTCATCCATAGTATTCTTCATCTTGTTCTCATCCTCCATAGTAATAAGAGGTTGGGATTAACATGCTCTTCATTGTATCAAGCATGATGCTTGAAATAATTATGCAATAAAAACACCTAAACCAAGTGGGACCTGTAAAATTGATGTGTATTGTGCATCAATTGACACTTGAGCATATATGTAGTATGGGGACACTAGGGGAAATCCCTCAAGATACCCATCTCCAAGCTATTAAAGCACTTGAGTAATATGACGAGTCTCCACAAAACTATTCATATCTATCAAGAAAGTAACTCCTGGATAATAGGATCATACAAATTTTTCTCCTTGTCACAACCCCTCCTTCTCTATATAGGGTCCTATTATAAATTTATCATTTGGAAATGTGGTCCCTTATACTCATGTGGAAGCATCAAAGTGCCCAAGTTGATCTCATGGCTCTCAAGAGCATCAGGTCCAAAGTGGTGTATCTTGCTACTAAGGAGTAATATGCTCAAGAATCCATGTCATCACAAGGGATAGGCAAATAAAATCAATAGACCCTTGTTGAAAATTCTACTAGAGGTCTCAATATTCCAAGCCAAAATTACAACACCATATACATAAAATATGCCTTGATCAAGTTGCTAAATGATTTTTTTCTAACACCATATATGCATAGGACTTTCTTGCTGCCCAACAAATGGGTGGAAATCAAATGAATTAATACCTTCCATAGGGGAAGAATGGAAAATAAGAATTAATGTAAGCTAAACACCAAGCATGCCACTAGGGTGAGTAACTCTTAGGATGGCTTCCCAAGCTAGCTTCCATCACTTTGATTCTCTCTTGAAGTGAAAGACATTCCCATTTTATGAGACTACCAATGATATGATACACGGCATAAAGAGTGATGGTCCACTCTCTTGAAATATAAGGAAACCAAAAAGTGTTTTAGTCAACATCCCAATAATTTAAGGATGATGTAGTTGTTGATAGGGTCATAAGCCCCCTTAACCAATTGTCATATTTCTCTTAAATATTTTCTAACTCTTCATTTATCTATTCATTAGCTCTCTAATCTTGTCCCAATCACTCCCCCATGGTTGAGAAGATTCGAGCCTATAAATACTCCCCTTGTCTTTGGCATCTAGAAGTTGATTTTTATGTCTTTTTTCAATATTATTGATAGTAGCTCTTATTCATTATTCCCTAGATCCCAACATAAGGATAGTGAATAACCTATAGAAAATTAAGTCATTTTTATTGTACCCTCAACCTATAAATTGTTCTCTTAGTACATGGGACATGTAGAGCCTTTTCCCTTTATGCAATGAACCTTCAAAGCTTCCCACATCTTCCAAGGAATCTTAAATTTTGAGATCTAAAGCTTTCCTATCCCCATTATCATTAAGAGGAGGTTCCAATTATTGTAGAGGAGGATCCAAAGAACTTGGAATCGCTCTGAAGATATAGGCTACCACTAGAAACAATAAAAAGCTTCAAAGAAGCTTTTTTTCTTACAAGTTATTTATTTTTTAAAATTTTAATTGATAATTAGAAAATTCAAACTTGCCCAAGAAAAATAATTTTTTGTTTTTATTTATTGGGTAGAATAAGAACCTTTTTTTATAAGAACAAATTATTTTTTTCATTAGATATTAAATTAGATTGCCTTTGTTATATTTCTTACAAAATAACTTGATGCCAACATAAGGCACTCAACTAAATCTTATATATCAATTCAAAGGTAAAAAAGGAGAGATCCCAATGTTCTCACCAAAATTTAAAACTCTTAAATTGTATTAGATCATTTAATATATTTCAAAAATCACAACTATAATAGCTTTTTCAAGAAAGATAGAATAAATTATTTTTATACGTAATTAGATTCATTAAAAAAAAAAAAAAAAACTAAACTGAAACAAAGAGAAGAATTTCCCTCAACAATTCCATAAGGCATATAACAAACTCAAAATAAATGAAAACAAGTTTGTCTCTCTTTAGGTCAATATTTCATTCCTCCTCACTTAAATTTCACACTCAATGTGTCCTAGATTTTTAAAATAGGGGTAAACACTTTTGATCTGAAGCTATGAACCGGTGAGGTCACAAATGGGGGACCTCATCCCCAATATATATTCTCAACAATTACACCCCAATGGGGTTTGAACCTTGATGAAAGGAATGGCAACACAATAGATTAACCATCACACCATGCCACTATTGGCAATGTGTCCTAGATTAAGGGAAAATTAGATCAAAGAAATTTTAAACAAAATCAAGGAGAATTTGCCTCTTTAGGAAGGTCCCAATGAAGAAAAAATCAATGAGAAAATACAAATTTTACAAGAAATAGTCCAAAAAAATTAAAATAAACATAACATGAATATTTTAGATTCAAGGATAACTCATAAGCAACACTCTTGTAGAAACTAGATAGAAATTCAATATCACTAATTAGATAAGAAACAAAAATAGTGACTTGATACAAGAGTTAACTACTCAACTATATTAAAATCAATATTAAAAAAAACAACCAAACCATCCACCATCATTGTAAGGAAGCTAAGGTAGTGGAACAACTTCCTACACTAATCTTGAGAGGAGAAAAATGAAAAACTTTACAAATATTTAATAGGTAAAAAAACTTAAACATAAATAAACACAAATATCATGCATAGCACAACATAATGATTTATGTGGGGAAAACCCTTTTGAGAGAAAAACCCCACACTCCAAGAGTCGCCCAATATATTATTCAGAAATCAAAAGATTACAATATACTTGCAGAGAAATCTTCTCACAAGAGTATCACCACCAAAGATCAAGAGACAACACAACTGCTATCAAACTCTCAGAATACACCCCTATCTACATACATCTCGACCGCTTATAACAAGATTTTTTGGAACCTTCTAGAATTAGGGTAAGGTCATTTTTTTTGACATGTTAACGAAAAAACCTTGACATGTCAGCGGGAAAAAAACCTTGATGTGTCAATGAATTTTTTTTTTTAGGTCGATGCCTCGAACCCCATATCTTGTTATGAGTGTATAGTATTTGCATGATTAGTCACCACATACCAACATACATCCTATCAAAAATAAACCGTATATAATTGCAAGGTTGAGACACATTTTCCCAACACCATCATCCCATTCAAACCCATCAATAAAACACAACAATAATTCTATTTCCATTTACATTTTTTTACTTCTATATGAAGAGAACAACCTCTTAGTCTAATCCTCACTAGATTGACTTTTTCCACAAGAATATCAATGACTTGAACGAAACCTCTTAGCAAGGATATATTGTGTTTTATCCAATATTCAACTCATTCATGTGATGATTCAATAGATCCTAACCAACATAATCTTCATAGTTGTCAAGTTTTGTGTCATTTACACTGTATTCTCCATAGTTGTCTTGTTTTTCTCATGCTAGTTTCAAATCTATATAGATTTTTTTAATTTCAATTGAGATACTAGATTTAACTACTTGAAAAGTTGGAGAGCCAAGTATTTATTTAAATATTTGAATGTTTGTATTGCAAAGTTAATGTAAAATTTTATATAGTGGTTGGAATGGACATGGTGTTCAAGTCATTGTTATGTTTGGATAATTGATTTACTTCATTTTGGTTAGCTTTCATTGACTTTAAAAATTGTAAACTAAGTTCACTTGTTAAATCAACATTTCCCATAACAATGAAATTACCAACTAATTTCATTATTGGTAAAAGGTTAATATTAATAACCCTTCAAAATTTTATAAAATATTGAGATGAATAAACAATTTTGACAATGTTTCACTTTGCTAATATCCAAGCATCTTGTTTTCTTTCATCTTACTACATCATCTTTTTATATTGCTACATTATCCTTTTGCAACTTGATCAAAACACAAAATAAAATGGTAAGGGGTTAGTATTAAGCATTCATTAATTTAAAAATTCAGCATAAATAAACATTCCTTGGTAAATTTTAAAACTTAAATCACCAATTTATACATCACATTACACTTTATGGATCACATTTCAACACCATATGATTCTTAAAACTAATGCCATCACATAATCTCTTTAACCACAATATTTATTTATAAGCATGAGTTGTAACCATATATTTTGATTCAGTTGTGGATAACACAACTTTCTACTACCACTTGCTTATATAACCAACTATACCTCCAAATAAAATACAAGCATAATTGCTAGTTGAAATTTACTTATCAATGTCTCTAGCTCAATCATAATCTATAAATCGCTATATGCTCAATACTTTATCCTCATTAGCAATACCATGATTAGTCAAAAAGTAAACTAGAGGTCCTCTAAAGTACTTGAACATTTTTTTTACTTGTGTCCAAATATTATTACCTAGCTTGGCCATGAACCTACTTATAAATCCCACTATGTGGGAAATTTATAGCCTTGTATAGGTCATCACATACATATGACTTCCTACTACACTAACTTATGACACATTTATCATGACCTCCAAAGCCTCCATGATTTTAGGACACTCTTTCAAACTTAATTTTATACCCACTAGTAGGTTGATGGCTTATTGTCCTATATCCCAAACCTTTGGAAAAATATTCAAGATAATTCCTCTAGTTTAGCCATAGTTTCCTATTAGTCTTGTCCCTATATATCTCTATAAAATATATGTATCTAGCAACACCCAAGTCCTTCATATAAAACTTACTAGGGAATGAGCTGTTGACCACACACCAAAATACTAAGAGTGGGGGGTGAATAAATATTCAATCAAATTTCAAACCTTCTAGAGAAAATTGAAGCACAAACATAAACATGAAAGATCAACACAATGAAAAACTCCACATAACACCATATGTACATGGAAAACCCCAAAGGAAAAAAACCATGGTGAGAAAAGCTGCTAGGAGCTATTATCCTAATCCAACCTCACAAATGTATCACAGTTACAACTTTATTTTAGGGCTACAACTCAAGGAACCTACTACTCCTCGTGAAAAGGTTTTAGGGTCATTCCCAAGGAAGCTACAACTCCATGTAGACTTTATTTTAAGGATTCAACCTAAGGAAAAAACTACTCCTTGAACTGAGAACAAACTCAAAAAATATTATAGCATGACAGTCCTTCTACTGTCTGAATCTGACAATGAAGCTCAATCCTTTTGATGATTTCAATTTTTATTTTTCCCTTCTCTTTTGATCATTTCAATTATGCTTTGACAACTTTTGCAACTTCTTCAAAGTCTTCTTTGTAGCTTACTAGCTCATTTCTTTTAGCCTTCAAGAATTTTTTCCTTTGGATCACTGCCTCTAGCAATTAGTTAGGCACACTCTTCACTTCCCCTCCATCACAAAAATGTCTTCAAGATGAATCTGGATAGGATCTATTACTTTTTATCTTTCTCTTTCAGTCGCTTACATATACATCATAATGCATTAAACATCCTCAAGCCAAACCACTTGACTGCATGACCTAGATCAACTAGGTTTACAATATATACATGATATTACATTGATTACATTACATTTCAGATAAAAAAATAAATATTATAATTACAAGTCAGCCAAAGATCAAACAACAACATGAAACATGTAAAGGTCAAGACCCAAAAGGACCACACACAACACCAGGAAGAGGGAAACATCTTGAGGATCCCAACACACACTTAAACTAGTCCTATACACTCTTCATAGCTTCGGTCTTCAATGAACAACATTTGCATGCTTCACACATTCAAAATAGGTTGGACTTAAGCAAGAAAACATTAAACTTGTAGCATGTCGACCTTCACAACATTGGCGGTACACATGCAAGATTAAACATTATTTGCACTTCTCATAGATCAGTTAGCAAGACCCATACAACACCTTCAAACACTCCTTGAACTTCGTGCAACCTTGAACTTGTGGCGCACAACTTCAAAAAACCTCAGTCAACTAGGAAAAAGAATAACCCAACAACACATTCATTCTAGACCATAGCTTGTTCTAGAGAACCTAGAAAACATCTTGCAAAGAAACAAAAAATATGACATCATCTTCAAGAACACTCTCCACCAACCAATTCACCATTTGATACAACAAGTTGGTGCAAGCCAATAGACATTGAAACCAACCACCAAACAACATAGTCCTAAACATTGTAACTCAAAAATTTCTCTACGAAAGGACAAATGATGTGAAACATTAGATATAGTACCTTCACAAAACAACAAACTTATATTTTGAATCACATGACTATATCTGCAAATGTAGAGGAATGCAGAGCCAAACTTGCAACCTCTATGAACTTCCTCATAGAACCAACACTATCTACAAACCGTCACTTTCAAAACACCTTTCGTTTAATCTAAACAACATAAAAATTGGATCAGAAATGCTTTGAAAACATATGAAGCTGACTTCCAAACTGCAGGAGCACAACATCACCAACAGTGAAATGCAAAGCATTTCTCAAAGACTCTAGCAAACAATCAAACAGACTACAACCAACTCTAACATAATTTTAACATCAATGACAACCAATACTCACACTTTTTAGATCAATGACAACTAGACTGCAACAATCTCCCCCTTTGGAATTGATGGAAAAACCAATATGACATGAAATGTTCTTCCCCTTTGATATCAAGGACAAAGGGGCAACTTTTTCTCTCCTTTTCAAGCACACTTTATCCTCTTCAACTTTCTCCCCTTTGATTTAATATTCTTCTTGAAACAACTTACAAGATCCCCTATCAATAACTACCACTACAAGCTCCCCCTAAGAGGTAGCCACCATCAATCCAGGAATAAGCATATGGCATGAATTCCTCCCCCTAGACAAATGCACCAACTATGCATCTAGCAAGATGTAAAGAGTGGAAATCTTTAAAACAACATCGACAAATACTTTAAATAAAATAATTTATATTCAAAATATAGTCATCATCTCATTCATTTAGACATCAAATAAACCAGTCGATTTCAAAACAACGACATAAAGTTGATAAGATAAAATCATATACAAATCCAGTATGAATACATACAAGTGTCATATTACACAATTTCGATTATAAATACAATAGATTGATAATAATATCAGTTACAAATCGAGACTTAGGCATTCAGTCACCTTAAGCTCTTCAATACATAATAAAGAATACATAAAGAATATAAGAAGATGCCATCTGTTGATCTTCCATCCAAAAGAAAATCTTCAATAAAGAAGACAAGAACAAGGATTAGGCGCTTTTTCCACCCAACCTCGAAGCTTACACTTCCCCAGAATTCTTAAATCATTCTAAGAATACCCGACCCTGCACGAATCACTTAGCAAAATGCAGTCTACGAGCAAGATGGAATCTAGTGCATGCCTAGTATAACTAGTAAAACCACAAGCATTTTCATTTTTCTAAATCATTTAAGAAACAAGCAAGTTCGATACTAGGATATGGTAGAGAGTTCAATAAATCCATCTATTTCAATGGTCCTTAAGTTACTTGTCCAAGTAAAATGTCATGCATGACAAATAAAGCAGTTTTGGAAAAGCAAAACTACACTCTCTATTTACCCATATTCGGCACCCGTCCTGGAAGGTAACTTTCCCAAAAACATAACATGCACAGTCATTTATCAATCATGCATGGTCTAAATAGTCAAATTCAATCTTTTAAAAACAACAAACTGAAAACTTGTTTGAAGCGATAACAGTTTAAAAAGTCGTTTCTTTTCATTGTTTAAACCCATAAAAGACATAAAATTATTATTTAAATTGAGTAAATTTAATAATCAAAATTAATGAAGGTGTATCTCCAGTATGCAATTAAATACATATAAAATAGTCACACAAGAGCACATGTTCATTCGTTTGTACTCATCTATTTAATACTGTTTCAAGTTCGTTCTTGCTTTTTCTAAGTAAATCATATCTAAATTTAAATGGTTTATTTTCTGTTTAACATACTTTCACAACATAAATAAATAATTATTCAAATAGATTTAAATAAACTCATTTTTATTTCTGTTTTGATTGTTTTGTTTTAATGGCGAAAATTCAATGTTTAAATACCTTTGTTTCGAAAATAGTGTTGAATTTTTTAAGTTATTCTATCAAATATTTTCTGTCTGAATTCTTTTCAAACCAATTTCAACTACAATTTTCTGTCAACAAAAGTAATAAATTTTCTGTTTAAGATCATTTTTTAATCTAAATTTAAAAGTTGTTTTCTATTTTGAAATTCTTCCTAAATTTATTCAACTGTTTATTTCATGATTTCAATCAGAATTTTCCTAAAAATCTTCTATTTCTAAATTCAATAATATTATGGAAATGAAGAATAATCACAGTTTACTGTTCATACAAAATTTTGAAACAACAAAAAATTCTTTTAATAATTTCCAAAATTCACACAATTATAACATTGCATTTATATTTTAAATCTATTCCTGATTTGTTCAATTATGCAAGATCCTACCTGTTAAACTCTCTGATCTGGAAATGATTTTTGTTTGTGAGCCTCCTCTATATTTTTTGTTTGTTAATCCTTTGTTCTTGAATTTCTTCTCTCTGGCTGTATTTTGTTGCTCCTGGAGTCTTCTTGACAATTCCTTCCTGACTCCTATATTCTCTGTCTTGGACGCATCTTCACCAGCTATCTATACCCCATTCCTTTATCCTCTCTACATGCACATGAAAGGATGGACTAGTGGATGCGTAGAAACTAGAGAACAAAGAAGAGGTGATTGTTGTGCCTTATCCCTGGCCGCGACCTTCCTTACTCACTATAGCCTGCGTATGATGTGTATGTGGTCCTGCCTTATGCCATTATAAACCCTGCGCCTATCTTTCCCCAAACAGGTCGCGCCTCCTATGCTAGCCACTACGTGGGGTGTGGGGGAATGGAAGGTTCTGCATGCCTTCTCCTTGGTTGCACCTTCTTCTAAGTCCTCCCTGTGCGTGGGAGATATCAGGAGGATGTGGATTGGCCGCACCTCTCTAAATTTTGTGCACCTCCCTAAATTCTGCGCATCTCCCTATTAGCTGCAAAGGGAATGAGTGGTGATTGAATACCATTGTACAGATAGAAATAAATCTCTCTTCCTACGCATGTGGGGTAAGATTTGAATAAATTTGCCACACAAAATAGTAAATTCTCCCTCTCAGATAATACTCTGTCAATTTGGTTTTTGCTCAAGAACATTAAAACAAATTTTTATGTGTGTCTCCAATTTCAAATTTCTCAAGTATACGATTCTTATTTCATGCATTTATTAAATCAAGAAATGACATCCACTATTACAGATTGATCTCCAGATCAATTCTATAACTCTCAGTTCACATTTTTGATTGCTTCTTCTTTAATTGAAGATATTTCTTCAACTTGTTAACTAGAGTTTGATTTGAATGCCAATTTTAATTTGAACGGATGTTTGTTTTTCTATTTATTTTCAATTTTTGTTTTCAATAACACAATTCAAGATATTTGTTAATTTCAAAGTTTAAATCTTTTCCCTTTCACAATTTTCAAATTAAAAGCAATTAAATTTATAAAACACAACTTTATTCATTTAAAGTTTATTAAATATTGAAATAAAAGCTAATTCTATTTAAATTTCGAAATACTAACATATTATTTTCAAACAATAATAAAATATTTAAACAAGCAATCCAGTCATTTAATTTAAGTCAATTTCATCAAATTTAACAAAATCCTTATTTAAATCAACATGCATTTTTCACAATTTTGAGAAATTAAATTAAAACTTGATTTAAAACTTGCAAACATGATAACACAAAATGCATTAAAATATTATTTAAGTGAGTGTATGAGATTCCATCTACTCATAAACGTCAATCGGCTAAACGACTCTACCTGATCGTTGTTCTCGCCTTCAATCACGTTCACCTATTCCTACGTTCACTTGCACTCGATTTTACATTAGCAATGACAAACCCCAAAATTAAATATAAATGCATTTCAGATCATGATAATTGCATTTCAATTTCATTTCAATTTGAATTTGAATTTAACTTTTGTTAAAACAATCATTTAATTTTCATTTAAATAGCGACATCGTGATTACTAATTGCATTTAATTAATCAAACGAAATCTATACGTGACATCCTTCCCCTCTTGGAAGAGACATCGTCTCGATGTATTATTAACCATTCAATAAGCATAACATCACCATCAATAAAACATACTATCTCAATCAGTAAAACATAACATCTCAATAGGTAAAGCATAGTATCTCGATCATAATAAAGTAGTAACTAACAACATAGTTCTCAAACATAAGCATAACAATAACAGTAGCATCCATGCTATCAAAGTTCACAACATGTGAATAAAAAACCAGAGTATTAAGTATCTCCGCACAAAAAAAATGCTAATCTATGAAAGCAAATGAGGAAAATGACGGTCTATCATCTCAGAATCCTCCCATGTAGCACTATCCTTAGTATACTAGTCCCACTAGACCTTGTACTGAGTACTATCTCTGTTACATAGCTTAATGCTACACCTGTCTAGGATTCAGATGGGCTCCACTAGCACCACCCTTGGATCCTATACGTGTAATGAACGCCAATCAAGAATATGAGATGCATCACGATGATATGGTTTCAAGAAAAGAAACATGGAAAACATTATGGAGTCGAGCTAGAGCAGGGGTAATGCTAGTCTATATGCAACTGGATTAATAATTTTTAGTACATCAAATGGTCCCACAAATCTCGGTGCCAGCTTTGATGATTTCCCAAATGAGATAGAGCTCTTATGAGGCTTAACCCTCAAGAAGACTTTATCTCCTGCAACAAACTGTCTGAAAGTCATGTTCCTATCAACATAGCTCTTTTGTCTATCGACTGCTTCCTTCAACCTACCCTTGATCAACTTCATTTGCTCATCCATTTCCTTGAGCATTTATGGACCAATGATGATCCTGTCTTCCATCCTGTCCCAATTGATGGGTGTGCGACATTTCCGTCCATAAAGTGCCTCAAAAGGTGCCATACCCAATGATGCATGAAATGAGTTGTTGTAGGAAAACTCAACCAATGGTAAATATTCCTCCCACTTGTACTACTGATCCATGCAGTACATCCTTAGTAAGTCCTCCCCAACCTGATTGACCCTTTCAGTTTGGCCATTAGTTTATGGGTGATATGCAGAATTAACATTCAATTTAGTTCCCAAAACTGCATTCAGTGTAGTCCAGAACCTAGATGTCATCCTGCTATCTCTATCAGAAATAATGGTCTCTGGTACACCATGCAATCTGAATATCTCTTGCACAAATTTCCTCGCAAGAGTCAATGATCCATCCTTCAAATTTCCAGGTATGAAATGTGAAACCTTCGTTAGCTTATCAACAACTACTAAGATGGTATCATGCCTATTCCTGCTCAAAGGTAATCCCTGGATAAAATCCATACTGATTACTTGCCACTTATACTCAGGTATATCATGAGGATACAAAAATCCCGCTAGATGCACATGCTTAGCCTTGACTCGCTGGCATTCCAAACATCTAGCCACGTACTCCATGACATCTTTCTTAAGCTTAAGCCAAAAATACAAAGCCTCCAACTTTGCTACCATCTTCGTAACTCCTAGATGCCCTGAATAAGGTGCATCATGAACTTCCTCAAGAATCAACTTCCTCAAATCTCCACCCTCAGGGATATACATCCTTCCCTGATATCTGACAATACCATCAAACTCCATCACATATCCATCGAATCTATGATCTGAAGGATTTGCCTCTAAGGCTTGTCTAACACTATCATAATTCTCATCTCCAGGAAGATACTGCAACACTTGTTGCCTCAAATTTGACCTTGTGGTCAACATAGTAGAGAGATGTCTTCTCCTGCTAAGAGCATCTGCAACCCTGTTTTCCTTACCCTTGATATACTCAATACCAAAATCATACTCACTTAGGAACTCAAGCCACCTCCTTTGTCTCGCATTGAGGTTTGACTGTGTGAAGATGTACTTAAGTCCTAAATGATCTGTCTTAAGCTCAAATGACTTCCCTAGGAGATAATGTCTCCACATCTGCAATGCATGAACAATAGTTGTAAGCTCAAGATAATGTGGCGCATAATTCAACTCATACTGTTTCAATTTCCTAGACTCATATGCAACCACTTTCCCTTCCTGCATTAGCACAACTCCTACAACTTCACCTGATGCATCTATAATCACTATGAAGTTTCCATTAGGATCCGGTATAGTCAACACTGGTGCCGATGTCAACTTCTATTTAAGAATCTAAAATGCTTCCTCGCACTTCTCAGTCCACTCATATTTATTTCCCTTCTTCTGAAGAGAAGTAATAGGTGTTGCAATCCTAGAAAACCCTTCCACATATTTCCGGTAGTATCCTACAAGTCCCATGAAACTACGAACTTCAGTAACACTCTGTGGTGTTTTCCAATCTACAATTGCCTCTATCTTCATAGGATCAACTGAGATTCCCCCAGTAGATATGGCATGCCCCAAATAGTGAGCCTTATTCTGAAAGAAAGTACACTTCAAAAACTTACCAAAAAGCTTTCGATCTCTCAGTCGTTGCAAGACTATTCTCAAGTGCTTCTCATGTTCCTATTTTGTTTTAGAGTAAATTAGAATGTCATCAATGAATATAAGCATGAAATCATCTAAACAGTCTCTGAATATACTATTCATAAGGTTCATGAATGCTGTTGGAGCATTCGTTAGGCCGAAAGGTACCACGGTGAGCTCGTAGTGTCCATACTGAGTTCTGAAAGCTGTCTTTGGAATATCCTCATCCTTAATCCTCAACTGGTGGTAACCTGATCTAAGATCAATCTTAGAAAACATTGTGGCCCCTTTCATCTGATCAAACAACTCATCTATCCTGGGTAAAGGATACCTATTCTTGATGGTAACCTTGTTAAGCATCCTGCAATCAATACATAGTTGCAAGGTTCCATATTTCTTCTTAACGAAGATTACCGGTGCACCCCATGGAGATACACTCGGTCTAATAAATCCCTATTTCAGCAACTCCTGCAATTGAACCTTTAGTTCATGCAACTCTGTAGTAGTCATTCTATAAGGAGCTTTGGATTGAGGCTCCGTTCCAGGTAACAGTTCAATCGAGAAATCAAATTCTCTCTTCGGTGGTAACTCAGTAAGTTCTTCTGAAAAGATATCCAAGAACTCCTTGAGAATTGGATAGTCCTCTGGTCTCTACTGGGCATTATCCAAGTCACTAACCAAAATAGAAATAATGGAACATCCTTTTCGATGTGCTTTATTTAGCTGCATAGCTAAGATATGTCTCAACTCTAGAGGCTCTCGAGATCCTAAAATCTCAACTAGATGTTCAAAATCATCCAAACAACTCACAACCTTGTCCTCACAGTTCACTATGGCTTTATGCTCAGTTAGTCAATTGATCCCTAAGATCACATCATAGGAACCCAATGGTGCTACATAAAGGTTAACTTGGGTTTGGAAGTTAGGTAACTCTAAATCGCTACATGATAAACATGTATCTACCCTCTTCTCTACTCGATTTCCATACTGAACCATCCATGAATGTGACATAAAACTAGGTCTAATAGGTAATTTAGCAACTACTTTAGGATCAATAAAGCACTCAGTAGCTCCTGTATCTATCAAAATAGAAACAACTTGACCAAAAAGCTTACCCGACATCTGGATAGGTGTAGCCTGAAATTCTGCTTGACGATTGTCAATTGCTGCATGTATCTAGTGTTGCGGTGCTCGTCGATCATTACCACCTCACTAACCTGCTATACGGTGAGTGAAATTGGAGGCATAGTGATCTCCTCCACAATTATAGCATCCACCTCGTGGCCCTGGATGACCACCTGTCCTGTTCTTGATATTGGAGAAGTTGGTGTTATTATTGTTCACCTTCTTGTTTCCCCCAAAGCTACCTTCTCCTTTATCTTGGGTGTTTGTTCCCCTCTTCAGATTCCTGATCTGCTGATTATTGTTGTTACCCCTCTGGTTATTGTTATTATTGTTTTGGAACTTCCTGTTTCCAAAACCAGATTTAGCATTAACACTTTTCCTGTAGTTTGCCACTTGTTGCAGCTTCTGTTCCTATTTTATGGCCTTCTCAAAGACCTCATCCATCATCAATGGATTATGAATGTCCACATAAGCTCCAATCTATGGCCTCAATCTTAGGATGAATTTCCGAATACTAAACCTCTCATCCATTTGATATTGCAATACATACTTCAGGAGATTAGTGAACCTCTCCCAGTACTGGGTAACTGTCAGACCACCCTATGTCAGATTCTGGAACTCTATCATCTTCCTATCAAAGAAAAAATGTGGAAGCCACCTCTTCTTGAAAAGTTGCAAGAACACTTCCCATGTAGTTCCACCTGGTAGTAAATTATTCTCAGTCTTCTCTTTATCCCACCAAGCTGCAACTTCTTTAGTAAGCTGGTATGCAGCCCAAACTGCCTTGGTCTCATTGGACATATTCCTGAGCTTGAAGTATTTTTCCATCTTAATAACCCAGGCTTTAGCTCCATCACCTATTATCTTAGCATCAAACTTGGGCGGTGCTACCCTTTTCAAATCTTTAGCCAACTCCCCTTCAATCCTTGCTTGAGGATTTGGTACTTCAACCCTTGGATTGTCATTATTAGGTTGCTCCTGATTTTGGGGAATTTCAACTCAAGGGTTTTGTCCCTCTCAGACACCTCAAACTTCCTGTTCCAGATTATTCATTCAGGAACCCTGCTGATTCAAGAGACCGAGAATTTGATCCAACCTGTCATTCTCATTGCTTGCAGCAACTCCTTTACCTCTTGTACCCATTATGTATCACAATTCCTGCATCAAGGAATGTTCGTTTAGCGTAATGGACAAAGGACCCTAGTGTTTAAACCTAGGGCTCTGATACCAAATGTAAAGAGCGGAACTCTTTAAATAAAATCATTGATATTCAAAATATAGTCGTCATCTCATTCATTTAGACATCAAATAAACTAGTCGATTTCAAAACAACGACATAAAGTTGATAAGATAAAATCATATACAAATCCAGTATGAATACATACAAGTGTCATATTACACAATTTCGATTATAAGTACAATAGATTGATAATAGTATCAGTTACAAATCGAGACTTAGGCATTCAGTCACCTTAATCTCTTCAATACATAATAAAGAATACATAAAGAATATAATAAGATGCCATCCGTTGATCTTCCATCCAAAAGCAAATCTTCAATAAAGAAGACAAGAACAAGGATCAGGCGCTTTTTCCACCCAACCTCAAAGCTTACGCTTCCTCAGAATTCTTAAATCATTCTAAGAATACTCGATCTTGCACGAATCGCTTAGCAAAATGCAGTCTATGAGCAAGATGGAGTCTAGTGCGTGCCTAGTATAACTAGTAAAACCACAAGCATTTTCATTTTTCTAAATCATTTAAGAAACAAGCAAGTTCGATACTAGGATATGGTAGAGAGTTCAATAAATCCATCTATTTCAATGGTCCTTAAGTTACTTGTCCAATTAAAATGTCATGCATGACAAATAAAGTAGTTTTGGAAAAGCAAAACTACACTCTCTATTTACCCATATTCGGCACCCATCCCGGAAGGTAACTTTCCCATAAACATAACATGCACAGTCATTTATCAATCATGCATGGTCTAAACAGTCAAATTCAATCTTTTAAAAACAACAAACTGAAAATTTGTTTGAAGCGATAACAGTTTAAAAAGTCGTTTCTTTTCATTGTTTAAACCCATAAAAGACATAAAATTATTATTTAAATTGAGTAAATTTAATAATCAAAATTAATGAAGGTGTATCTCCAGTATGCAATTAAATACATATAAAACAGTCACACAAGAGCACACGTTCATTCGTTTGTACTCATCTATTTAATATTGTTTCAAGTTCGTTCTTGCTTTTTCTAAGTAAATCATATCTAAATTTAAACGGTTTATTTTTTGTTTAAGATACTTTCACAAAATAAATAAATAATTATTCAAACAGATTTAAATAAACTCATTTTTATTTCTGTTTTGACTGTTTTGTTTTAATGGCGAAAATTCAACATTTAAATACCTCTGTTTCGAAAATAGTGTTGAATTTTTGAAGTTATTCTATCAAATATTTTCTGTCTGAATTCTTTTCAAACCAATTTCAACTACAATTTTCTGTCAACAAAAGTAATAAATTTTCTATTTAAGATCATTTTTGAATCTAAATTTAAAAGTTGTTTTCTGGTTTTGAAATTCTTCCTAAATTTATTCAACTGTTTATTTCACGATTTCAATCAAAATTTTCCTAAAAATCTTCTGTTTCTAAATTCAATAATATTCTGGAAATGAAGAATAATCACAGTTTACTGTTCATACAAAATTTTGAAACAACAAAAATTTCTTTTAATAATTTCCAAAATTCACACAATTATAACATTGCATTTATATTTTAAATCTTTTCCTCTGTATTTTTTGTTTGTTAATCCTTTGTTCTTGAATTTCTTCTCTCTTGCTGTATTTTTTTGCTTTTGGAGTCTTCTTGACAATTCCTTCTTGACTCCTATATTCTCTGTCTTGGACGCACCTTCACGAGGTATCTATACCCCATGCCTTTATCCTCTTTACCTGCACATGAAAGGATGGACTAGTGGATGCGTAGAAACTAGAGAAGAAAGAAGAGGTGATTGTTATGCCTTATCCCTGGCCGCGCCCTTCCTTACTCCCTATAGCTTGCGTATGATGTGTATGTGATCCTGCCTTATGCCAGTATAAACCTTGCGCCTATCTTTCCCCAAATAGGCCGCACCTCCTATGCTAGATACTGTGTGGGGTGTGGGGAATGAAAGGTTGTGCGTGCCTTCTCCCTAGCCGCACCTTCTTCTAAGTCCTCCCTGTGCATGGGAGATATGAGGAGGATGTGGATTGGTCGCACCTCTCTAAATTCTTTGCACCTTCCTAAATTCTGCGCATCTCCCTATTAGCTACAAAGGGAATGAGTGGTGATTGAATACCACTATACATACATAAATAACTCTCTCTTCCTATGCATGTGGGGTAAGATTCGAATAAATTTGCCACACAAAACAATAAATTCTCCCTCTCAGATAATACTCTGTCAATTTGGTTTTTGCTCAAGAACATTAAAACGAATTTTTTTGTGTGTCTCAAATTTTGAATTTCTCCAGTATATGATTCTTCTTTCATGAATTCATTAAATCAAGAAATGAGATCCACTATTATAGATTGATCTCCAGATCAATTCTATAACTCTCAGTTCAAATTTTTGATTGCTTCTTCTTTAATTGAAGATATTTCTTCAACTTGTTAACTAGAGTTTGATTTGAATGCCAATTTTAATTTGAACGGATGTTTGTTTTTCTATTTATTTTCAATTTTTGTTTTCAATAACACAATTCAAGATATTTGTTAATTTCAAAGTTTAAATCTTTTCCCTTTCACAATTTTCAAATTAAAAGCAATTAAATTTATAAAACACAACTTTATTCATTTAAAGTTTATTAAATTTTTAAATAAAAGCTAATTCTATTTAAATTTCGAAATACTAACATATTATTTTCAAACAATCATAAAATATTTAAACAATCAATCCAATCATTTAATTAAGTCAATTTCATCAAATTTAACGAAATCCTCATTTAAATCAACTTGCATTTTTCACAATTTTGAGAAATTAAATTAAAACTTGATTTAAAACTTGCAAACATGATAACACAAAATGCATTAAAAATATTATTTAAGTGAGTGTGTGAGATTCCATCTACTCATAAATGTCAATCGGCTAAATGACTCTACCTGATCATTGTTCTCGCCTTCAATCACATTCACCTGTTCCTGCGTTCACTTGCACCTGATTTTACATTAGCAATGACAAACCCCAAAATTAAATATAAATGCATTTCAAATGATGATAATTGCATTTCAATTTCAATTTCATTTGAATTTGAATTTGAATTTAACTTTCATTAAAACAATCATTTAATTTTCATTTAAATAGCGACGTCATGATTACTAATTGCATTTAATTAATCAAATGAAATATATACGTGACACAAGAAGAAGGAGGAACAACTACCCCTAACTTTTGCCTCAGACACTCAAATGTATCCTTTGCAAGAGCCTTTTTGAAAATGTCTGCAATCTGATATTTTGTAGAAATATACTCTAACTTCACTTCATTATTTGCAACCTTCTCTCTCAAAAAGTTATACTTGATTGATATGCTCTTGGTTCTAGAATGCATCACTGGATTCTCAGGAATATTGATAACACTTGTATTATCACGCAAGATGGGAATAGGTTCATTATACTGTATCTTGATATCCTTCAATGTTTTCTTCATCCACAACAGTTGTGTACAACAAGATGTTGCACTATACTATGCTTCTACAATTGACAAGGATATTGAGTCTGGTTTCTTACTATGCCACGAAACCAATCTGCTTCCTAAAAAGAAAGCACCACTACTTATACTTCTTCTATCATCAACCTAGCCAACCCAATCAACATCAGTGTATGCACTGAGATCAAACTCGTTACCTTTTTGATACCATAATCTGGAGTACTCTTCAAGTATTTGAAGATTCTTTTGACTGCCTTCACATGAGTTTCTTTAGGATTTGCTTGAAATCTTTCAACTAAACATACCTCGTGCATAATATCAAGTTTGTAAACCCTTAAAATTATTAGACATATGTTGATGTAATTTGGTAAAGCATAAATAATAAATAATTTATCAAAATTTTGAATAAGAAATTTATTATTTTAAAGCTTGATCAAATGGCTAAGAATAAGGTTGAAGTTTTGATACATGAGAAACAAAGTCAAATCATAAAGTGGTGAAAAACATGTTTGCAAAAAAATCTAGACTATAGAACTACAAATACATATGAGATCCTCTTAGTCTTGCTCTAGTTTAAATAAAAAACAAATTCAAAGACCCAACAACTTCATATGACTAAATATTATTTGTAATCCAAATTTGAGAAGATAATCCAAGATGATATTAGTGGAAATCTTGTACAAGTATTATGATAGAACACTAGCAAGATATCAATGGCCTAGCAAATGTAACTTCAAATATTTGTCAAAACCCTTAAAATTATTAGACACATGTGGAGAAATTTAGATCATAAAGAGGAATTATAATTGTGAGCACCTTCTCTAGATTTATAAAATAAGGAATCACACATCACTAAAAGACTTGAACTTAAAATTTACTAACAAAAAATGTACTACTAACATATCTATTTAATAATATATATAAAATACGACAAGAGATATCTTGCTTGAGGTGTCTATTGCACTTTTATATGAGAAATTGATTAGAAAAAATGTGCCTCAAGAAGGATATCTTTGAGTGTATTATATATATATGCTAGTAGCATTCACGACACATGTAAGAAATTAAATGAACTAGGCTTAAGATATGGGTTAGGGTTCAAGTTAGAATTAGGGTTAGATATAGGGTTAAGATTAGGGTTAAAGTTAGAGTCAGGGATGTAGATATTGTTAGGGTTAAGGTTAGGTTTAGGCTTAGGGTTATGGTTATGGTTAGGATGAAAGTTAGGGTTAGGGTTAGGATTAGGGTTATGGTTAGATTTAGAGATATAATTATGGTTAGGGGTAGGATTATGGTTATAGTAAGGGTTATGATTAGGGTAAGGGTTATGGTTAGGGATAATGTTAGAGATAGGGTTAGGGTTAGGTATAAATATGGAATTAGGGTTAGGGTTAGGGTTATTGTTAGAGATTGAATTAGGATTAGGTTTAAGGTTAGTCTTATAATTATGACTAAATTTAGGATTAATATTAGGGTTGGAGTTATGATTATAGTTAGTGATAAAATTAGGGTTAGGGTTAGGGTTAGTCTTATGATTACAATTAGGGTTAGGGTTGGGTTAAGGTTATAGTAGGGTTAAGGTTAGGGTTACGATTAGAGAAAGAACTATGATTATCAATAATGTTAAGGTTAGAAATAGAGTTAGGGTTGGAGATAAGGTTAGAGTTAAAGTTATCGGTTAGGGTTAAGATTATGGTTAAGGTTATAGATATAATTATTGATAGGGGTAGGGGTAGGGTTATGGTTAGGTTAAGATTATAGTTAAGGTTAGGGTAAGGGTTACAATTACAAATAGGATTAGGATTGAGGTTAGTATTAGAATTAGGGTTAGGGTTTTGGTTATGGTTAGAGATGAAATTAGGGTTGGGTTAGGGTTATGGTTATGGTTAGGGTTAGATTTAGGGTTAATGTTAAAATTAGTTTTAAGGTTAGGTTTACAATTAAATATAAAATTAGGGTTAGGTTTAGGGTTAGGATTGTGGTTATGATTATAATTAGGGTTGGAGATAGAATTAGTGTTAAGGTTAGGGTTATGGTTAGAGATTAAATTGGGTTAGGGTTAAGATTATAATTAGGGTTAAGGTTATAGTTATGGTTAGGTTTAGGGTTAAGGTTATAGTTAGATATAGAATTAGGGTTAGGTTTAGGGTTAACCCTACAATCAAGGTTAAGGTCAGGGTTAAGTTTAGGATTATGATTAGGGTTAGGGTTAAGGTTAGAGTTAGGATTAGGGTTTGGGTTACAACTAGAGATATAATTAGGGTTAAGGTTATGGTTATGGTTAGGTTTAGGTTTAGGATTAGGGTTAAAATTATGACTAGGATTAAGGTTAGAGTTATAATTAAATATATAATTAGGGGTAGGGTAAGGGATAGGATTAGGGTTAGGGTTAGGGTTAGGGTTGGATTTAGGGTTATATTAGGGTTAGGTTTAGGATTAGGGTTATTATTATGATTATAGCTAGAATTAGGATTAATGTTAGGGTTATGGTTATGCTTAGGGTTTAGGTTTATGATTAAGGTGACAATTAGGGTTAAAATTAAAGATAAAAGTATGTTTAGGATTATGGTTAAGGTTAGTGTTAGGGTCAAGTTTATGGTTATTATTAGGGTTAGGTTTAGGGTTAAAGTTATAGTTAGATATAAAATTATTTTTAGGATTATAATTAAGGTTAAGGTTAGGTTAGGGTTAGGAAATTATGATGAGGGTTAAGATTATGGTTATGGTTAGGGATAGGGTTAGAGTAAGGGTTATGGTTATGCCAAGAGACATCCTTCTTGAAATAGCTATTACAATTTTATGTGACATATTGATTAAAAAATAGGCACCTCTTTGAACCCTAACCTTAATTGAACCCTGACTTTACAACCGTAATTAAACCCTAACCCTAGTCTTAATTGAATACTAACCCTAACTTTAAATAAACACTAATCCTAACCCTAATAAAACCATATTCTTAATTAAATGATAATACTAATCATAGCCTTAATTAAACCCTAATTAAATTATACCCCTAAGCTTAATTGTAACCCCAAGCTTTATTAGAATGCTAACCCTAACCCTAATGCTAATTAAACCTTAACCCTAATCCTAACCCCTTAGAACCTAAAATCTAACCCTAATTGAATCCTAACCGTAATTGAATCCTAATTGAACCCTAATTAAACCCTAACCCTAATTTCACCCTAAACCTAATTTAACCCTAAAATAATTAAAGGCTAACCCTAATTTAACACTAACACTAACCTGTTAGCATATATTATTATATTAGGTTATCAAGCAATTATGACTGTTTGTATACTTGATAGTTATGACAGTTTGTCTACCCGTATTCCTATACCTAAATCATCCTATTTGTATCCATTCACACAAATCTATGAATCAATTAACCACATTTGATCTTATATTTGGTATTAGAGAAGTAATTGTTTTGTGCATGATGAATAATGCAATGGAGAAAGGTGCATAAGAGTTAATATGTGCTAGACATGAAGACTAGAGTAATGCAGTCTTTTCAATTAATGGGTGAAAATGAGGTAATCACATGGAGCATCATTAGATTGGACATGCGTAACTTAAACAAAGGTTAAATTCCATTTATTGAGCATGAAACAATATTCTACGAAGGTATATTATTTAATTTTTCACGAGTGAAGTAGTATGAGGTGTAATATGTTTACATGATCTTTTAAATCATTTGCTATGGTTTGGAAATTCTTTGTATCCATTTTATGCAGTATAGTACGATGTATGTTATTGTGTCAAGGATTGTGCTTGAGAAGTCCAAGAAAAATGAGATTTCAATTGGCTGAGTAAGGGTTTATATAAATTAATAGCCATTACATTTCCATCTTAATTTGTGAAAGAAAGTGCAAGTAGAGGAAAGAAGAAATAGTTACCTATGTAGGAGAATGAGTGGTTAAATATGTAGCCAATAAAAAAAGAAGAGAATATATCAAATTGGTTGGGTCAAAATTCTAGCTACCTTTACAAGCCACAAAGTGTGATAGAGGTGTGAACAAATTTATGCATTCTTATAGAGCATTTGGATGCTAGATGAGGTTCTTCTAGTCTATGCAAAGAATGATATATGGTATATGTATATGGGTAAATTTTGATGAAACTGATATGATGCTACTAGAAGCTTTGAATGCCAATGTAGTTTTGATTCCTCTTAAATCCCCTTTTTTCTTCAATATATCTTCCTTATTGTTTAGGAATTATCAATCTAGGTAAGTGCAAATTTGCTACTATGCTTAATATTATGAGTTTAATGGTGATATAAGAGAATTTTGAGATTTTTTTAAAGGGGGTATATCATTATGGAGATTGTTTTAGAAAAATATTATGGATTTAATTTTCATACTTGGAGAATGCAAATTCAAATACAATTAATGAATACAAATTTATGAGGAATAGTAAGTAAAAAATAAAACCCACCTAAAAATGTAAATAAGATATTGGATTGAAATAGTAGAGATGATAGATCCAAGGCTATTATCAATATCGCTCAATCTGAATTTGAACTACATCACATTGATTTAGATAAGCCATCAAAGGAAATTTAATATAATCTAAATAAATTGTTTGGAGCAAAACAACTTAATGCAAAATTTTCTCTAAAACTTCAATTGTTCAAGTTAAAAATATAAGTTCTCTCATCAGGTAGTTAGTAAAATTCAAGGCTTTAGTTGTTGATGATAATTCTAAAGCTATCTTGTTAAATAGTTTTCCTTCAAAATACAATAATGTTATTTTTACACCTAATCAGCTAACTTCTCAAAAATTAGAAGATATGATTTCAACTCTTTTAGAAAAAGAAAAGAGAATGAATGTAGAAGATACAAAAGAGGAGAAATAATTATATTCTCAAAGTCATTATAAAAGGTCAAATACAAACAATGGGAAAATTAAATATTTCTAGTGTAAGAAAAAAAGGTCACATAGCTTGGTCCTATAGAACTCGAGTTAGAGATTTTCTTAAAGGAAATATCAAAGATCAAACAAATGAAGGTAACTTAGTTTTTATTGAGGACGAGGATGAAGATTCACCAGATGATGAAGCTTTTATTAATGGCTCTTTTGGTGGTGCTAATAACGTATTAGTACTATAAGCCTTCACTTATTGGAGGTTGGTGGCACCAGAGGAGGGAGGAATTTCAATCATCTCAAGCCAAATTCTCACTTTGAGATGGTGCTTTGCATGAGATTAATTTTTACTTTATTTCTTGTTTGTTGTTGATGGATTTCAAGAATACATATATTGTGAAGTTTTATTTTGGAGACAAGTAAGGGATTTAGTGTTGAACTCAATATGGACTGTTGTCTAGTGAGTTTATGAGACTATGATTGAGAAGTTATCAAACAACTTGATGGATCCCTATGTTTGTAGAGCTCAATATGGATTATTGTTGAATAATTTTAGAATCAATGATTCGAGAATTTGGGAAAATGGTGGTCCAAGAACTCAAGAATTCAACTCGAAGCTACACCCTTCTGAGGGTATCAAGAGGAAACTTGATGGAGTTCCATTTGATTTAGGATTTTTTCTTCAAAGGAAGATCTTCTCAAGAATGTATGTCTATTTTGTAATCAACAAGTTTTGTTATGTAAGCCTTAAGGGGGGTCCCTTGACAAGGTGAATTCTAAGGTTTCAGGGATACATTTATAGGAACAATGTAATAAGTGGGAATGTTAGTGTATATTATTACATTAGGTTATCAAAAAATTATGATAGTCTATATACTCAACAATTATGACAGTTTATCTACCTACATTCCTATACCCGAATCATCCTATTTGTATCCATTCACATAGATCTATGAATCAATTAATTATATTTGATCTTATATATCCCTAACCCTAATACTAATTAAACCCTAACTCTAATCTTAATACTAATTAAACCATATTCCTAATTAAACCCTAATTTATTGTAAAACCTTATTGTTAATTATAACCCTGATACTAATTATAACCCTAATTGAACCATAATTTTAACCGTAATTGAATTATAACCTTGATTGAAACTTAATCCTAATTAATATTTAATTAAACCCTAGAACTAATATTAACCATAACCCTAATTTAACCCTAATCCTAATAATCATAACCCAAACATAATCCTAATATTAACCCTAATCTTATTTGAGCCATAACCTCAATCCTAACCTATCCTTAATATTATCCATAACCCTAATACTAACCCTAACCCTAATTGAACCCTAATTAAAATCTAATTGAACTTTGACCCTAACCCTAATTGAATCGTAATCCTAATTATACATTAACCCTAATTTAACACTAACACTAACCCTAACCCTAACCCTAACCATAATACTAATTAAACACTAACTTTAATTGAATCTTAACCCTAACTCTAACCCCAACCCCAAGCTTTATCTTAGAACCCTAACCCTAACCATAGTCATAATTTAGCCCTAACTCTAAGTGAACCAAAAAATTAAACAAACCCTAATTAAACCTTAACCCTAATTGAATCATAACAATAATTTTACTCTAACCCTAATTTAATATTAACACTAACCTTAATACTAATCTAATAGTAACTCCAAACTTTATCCTAGAACCCTAACACTAACCCTAACTCAAATATTTATTGTATAACCCTAATGAAGCCCTAACCCTAACCTTAATTGAAAATTAGAATCCTTACCTTATCCCTAATTGACCCCTAACCCTAACCCTAATTGAACCTTAATCCTAACTCTAACTCTAACTCTAATTGAACTATAATCCTAACCCTAACTCTAATTGAAACCTAACCATAATTTTACCCTAATTAAACCCTAACTCTAATTATACATTAACCCTAACCCTAAACCTAATTGAATCGTAACTCAAATTGAACCTTAACTCAAACCCTAACATTGACCCATACCCTAATTGAACCTTAACCTAATCTTAACCCTAACCCAATTTAACTCTTGTTGAATCCTAATCCTAATTGAACCCTAACCATAACTCTATTTGAACACCAATTCTAACCATAACCCCAAGATTTATCATAGAACCCTAACCCTAACCATAACCCCAACTCAAATTGAATCTTAATCCTTTAATGGGAACTATTTCATCAATTTGGCCACTATCTTAGTGTGATCAAGAGAAATCTACTAGTCTAAAAATTCAAAACAGAATAGAATGCAAGAGAAGCAAATGACACCTAACACCTCAAGATTGGGCTACGTTAACTCACACAAAATAAAGATAAAACAAGCAACAAATTATACCTTGTGTTGAGTTGATCTTTGGTTGGCCCTTTTATGGTTGATAAGGTGTGCTCCTTGGAAGCTAAGCTTGCAATGATGGTGGTAGTTGGGTGATTAATGAGGGTAGGTGAATGCAATAACAATGGATAGAATGCAAAATGGCTCAATAATGCATGAAGCTCATAAGGTCATGAGCTCAAGATTTATATTTCCAGCCCCTTTAATGAAGGAAGATGGGGGTATTTATAGAAGAAATTGAATTCTCTAAAGGATTCAACAGTCAAGATTGAACCACCATGGCCAAGATGGAAGGCTATGGTGAGTTGAGGACTCACAAGCCCTCGCATCTCGCCATGTGGCAGATGAAGTGTCCAAAGCACAAGGTGAGATGACAAGGGTACAAGTGATGTGGAAAAGGCCATGTGGTCCCAAGGTACCTTGGGATGGGAGAGGATTTCCCCAAAAAGGCATTCCTTGGCCCCATATGGGGCTGAAAGTGACAAGTGAGGACTTTTAGAAAGTCCACTTTTGTCACCATGGGGATTGGAGATGGCCTTGGAGAAATAAAAGTGAATTTTTATTTCACTTTCTGGAATAAACCAATGGGTAAGACAAGATTCCCCTAAAAGGGATCCTTGTCCCATGGGTACGATGTGATTTTTGAGAGGTCATGGGGAAGAAAAATGCATGGGGGGAATAAGTGTGAATTTTTAATTCACATGGGGAAGAGGTCAAACCAAAAAAGGTAAGTACCATGAAGGTTGACTTAAGGACATGCTAGAAAAGGTAAGTGATTAGGATTAGGATTGTGCAAATAGGTGATTAGGCTAATTAATGATAATTAGAGGCAAGTGGATAGATACAGAGGATGTGACATTAATCCCAATTAAGGATATGCACATTTTAATGAAGGATTAATTAAATTAAACCAAATTAGTGAAAGGATTATGGAGGATGGGACAAGGAGAGAGAAATAATGAATTAAAAATTGAAAAGGATAATTGAATAAATTAAATAAATTGATTGATTTATTTAATTTAGAGAGGAAATGGTAAATGATAAAGTATTTATTTAAATAATTTTGGGAACCTTAGAGAAAAAGGGATAATATTAATTAAATATCTCATTTAATTAATATAGATGGGTTAGACGAATAAATGATGGGATTATGACCATTTGGAAGTGGTCAAATTTAAGTGTCTACAATTAGAACCCCAACCCTAGCCTTATTCTCAAGGTTTATTATAGAACCATAAACATAACCCTAATTAAACCCTAATTGAACCCTAACCCTAACTATACCTTAACTCTAATTGAACCATAATTGAAAACTAATCCTAATTATATCATAACCCTAACCCTAAACCATAATTAAATTATAACTCAAATTTAACCTTAACCCTAACCTTAACACTAATCTAGGTTACCTTATTTAAACCTTAATCTTGACTTTAACCCTGGTTGAACCTTCACCTAAGCCCTAACCCTAATTGAACCATTATTTAATCCTAAAACCTAATTAATACCTAACCTTAAAATTTACCTTAACTCTATTTTAACTCTAACTATAACACTAAACCTAACCCAAATTTAGTTATAATCCTTTTAAGGGAACTATTTCATCAATTCAACCTCTATCTTAGAACCCCCAACCTTAACCCAAATCCTAATCTTTATTATAGAACCTTAAGCTAAGATTTATTATACAATCTTACCCCTAACCCTAACTCTAATTCAACCATAACTGAACCCTAAGCCTAATCCTAACCCTAATTGAACTCTAATCTTAATTATGAACCCTAATTAAATCTTAACCCTAACACTAACCCTTATGCTAATTGAACCCTAAACCTAATTGAATCCTAATCTTAACCCGAACCCTAAACCTAACCCTAACTCTATTTGAACCCCAACCCTAACCTTAAGCCTAGTCTTAAGATTATTTATAGAACCCTAACCCTAACCATAGTTGAACCCTAATCTTGACCACCGTTGAAACTTAATCCTAATCCTTTCTGAACCCAAACCTTAACCCTAAGCTTTATAGTAGAACCCTTACCTTAACCCTAATTGAACCCTAGTTGTAACCGTAAGTGAACACTAACCCTAACTCTAGTTGAACACTAATCCTAGTTAAACCTTAACCCTAGCTAAACCCTAACCCTAACCTTAATTATACCCCAAACCCAACCCTAATTGTAACCCTAATTAAATTATAACCTTGAATCCAATTAAACCCTAGCCCCAATTGTAGCACCAAAATTATATTTAACTATTAGTAACCCTGATTCTAACCCTAAATATAACCATAATTTTAACTCTAATTTTATTATGACTTTGACACTAAACTTAACCCTAATTTTAAACCTAGCTCTACTTGTAACACTAATCTTACTTATAACTATAATTTTAACTCCTCTTCTAACTCTAATCCTAACCTTAATCTTCACCCTTACCATAACCCTAACCTTAATTTTAACCCTAACCATAATTCTAATAAATTTAAAATTATAATAATCCTAACCCTAAGTCTACTTGAACCCTAGCCCTAATTGAATGCTAATTCAAATATATTTCCCTAATTAAACCCTAACCCTAACTATAACCATAAGCATAACTCTAATTATATCACTACATGTATCACTAACACAAATTCTAATTTTAACCCAAACCATAATGCTCATCCTAAATATAATCCTAATCATATTGTAACCCTGAGCTTATCCTAGAACTGTAATTGAACCCTAAAACTAATCATAATTGAACCCTAATTTAATTGTAACCTTGATTGAATTATAACCCTAACCCTAATTGAACTCAAACCCTAAACCTAATAATAATCCTAACCCTAATTGTACCCTAATTATTATTGAACCCTAACCGTAATTAAACCCTAAACTAACCCTAAATCTAACCCTAATTGAACTAGTGCAGGAGCACACGGGTGCATAGGCGATCAACACCACCCAAAAACATTTTCTGGTTTGATTTCTAGTTTTTGGTTTGTTTTGGTTGGTGTTTTTTTGGAATTTCTCAGGTTCACAGGACTTCAACGACAACAAGAATGGCAAGAATCAACTTTCCTCAACAATGTCAGAATTAACTTCTCATTTATCCCTTAATTGCACTCCTGTAGAGGTTATCCTATGGGCCCACGGTAATGTAGGGGTACCGCTACCTCGTGATAGTTTGACTAGAAGCCTGCAGTAATGCAGAGGCACTCCCATCCTATGGTAGGGTATTTTGGAGAATGTGACAATGTGGGAGCTCATTAAATACAACCCCATGGCCAACATTATGATAGGCTATGGTATCACGGGTTGAATCACTATCCTATGACATGGTGTCTAGTAGCCCGCGATAGTGCGAGGAATTCCACCTCACGAACAAGAGGTAAGTGGTCTGTGGTATTGCGGGTCAAAGTTTGGTTGGGTAACTAGAGGCAAGTGCTATCCTATGACCATTACTAGGATGTGTGGCTACACTATGGTATGTTATATAAGCCATAAATTTTCTCCAATGGAATAATGGAAATGCAACAGTCATTTTTCAAGGAAACTAATGAATGAACCAGAAAAAAGAGGAACGAGCAAAACAAGAAGGGAAACAAAACAAAGACAGAGGAAGGAATTAACAAAGTTTTTATTGGAGTAGGAAGATGCTTGTGTGAAGGATAAGATCTGTAAAAGGATGAGGCCATGATAGGCTAATTGGAATGTATTTTGTAAGCAAATAAATAAATTGAATTTGTGTTGCAATATTTTTTTGTATGAGTTGACATATTTTTGTTGTTAGTTTGTTTTTGTGAGTGGTTGTTGGGCAGAGGGGAGTACACTCTTGCATCAATTGGTATCAGATCAGGTTATCCTAAGTGTGGATAGATCCACCAAGATCTGTGGGACTGAGTTACAGTTGTGAATTTCTCGAAAGGATTGTTGTGGGTGAGAGTGGAATCATAAATGATTAAGAGATAAGGTCATTCATTGAAAGAGATGTCGCCACAAAGAGGAAGACCCAAAATAGAGGTAGTGTTGGAATGGTTCTAAGACAAGCTAATGGAAGATATCAAGAATGATACTATAAATTAAGTGAGATTGACTATTGGTAACACCAAATATTATGAGAATGAAGAAGAATTTGAAGAGGAAGAACATGGAAGGGAAGAAGAAGGAGAAGAATGACCAGAGGATGTAGGAGAAGAGAGATTTTTGAGAATAAAAAAGAGCATTAAAGTAGATGTGCCAAATTTCTCTGGAACATTAAATCCAGAAGAGTTAATTGATTAGATTGGAAAATTGGAGGACTAATTCAAAATGGAGGACATAAGAGACCCACAATGGGTGAAAATAGCCCAAACAAAATTGAAAGGGCATGTTGCACTATGGTGGAAAGGGTTGTAGAGAGAACAAGAAATGGATGGAGATCCTCGGATAACAAGATGGAATCAAATGGTGATGAAATTGAAGAAAATATTTATTCTTGGGGATTATGAGATGGAGTTAATCAAGAAACTATATACTCTAAGGAAAAAGGACATGAGTGTAAAGGACTACATGGAGGAGTTTTATAAATTGACTATTCGATCTGAAAGGAATGAAATTGATAGAGAGAAGGTAGTTAGGTACGTGAATGGCTTGTAGTTTAAAATTCAAGATGAGATGAGTATGCTAAAAATTACCTCAGTTGAGGAAGCATACCAATATGCATTAAATGCATAGGAGAAATTGGTGAGGAGGCAAATGAGCAATTCTAAAGGTCGAGGAAGCTTTGCAATTGACAAGGGACAAGCAAGCAATAGTAAAGGGAAGTAGATTGATGAAGAAATCAAGCTTGATAAGGAGGAGGGCCAAAACACCAAGGAAAAGGAGGTTTCAGCTAGAGGACGTGGTAGCAACAATAGAAGGTTCCCATTTCGATGTTAACAATGTGGAGAAGTTGGTCATCGTGCCTTCGAGTTTCATCAAATACAAGGGGGCAACAAGAAGAGTGCAACAAGAAATCACTTGGCACAAGAAGATGAATAATTTGATGCATCATCAAAAGGTGAAGATCCAAAAGAAGGCAAATCACTCATGATGAGGAGAGTGTTGGTGAATTGAAAGGTGGATGAGGAGAAGCCATCCCAAAGAAGGAATATTTTTTGAACTATGTGTAAGGCTGGAGGTAAGTGTTGTAAGGTTATAGAAGACATTGGTAGTACAAATAACTTAGTTTATGAGGAGATGGTATAAAATTTAAATTTGAAAAGGAGTAAGAATCCTAGTCCATACAAAGTTTATTGGTTGCAAAAGGAGCATGAGATGACTGTGAGTGAGCAATGTTTAGTTAATTTTCAGATTGGCTCTTATAGAGATGAGGTGTTGTGTGATGTGATGCCTATGACTGATTGTCATGTGTTATTGGGTAGGTCATGGCAGTTTGATAGGGAAGCCATCTATGATGGTAGGAAGAACGTGTATACCATTCGAAAAGATGGACAAACATTTATGTTGAATTATCTAAAGAAGGAGAAACAAATGAAAGATTCTAGCACTATTGTTTGTTATAGTGCAGAGAAGCAAGAAATAGAGGAAAATGAATAGGCTGAGTGTAGTGAGTTGCATCCATTCAAAGGACATATTTCCAGAGCAAAGAGAAGATTAGAGTCCGATTTACTGTAGCAACATAATAAGGGAGTGAAAGATAATAGTTTAAATGGGTGTGGTGGTCACAAACGTGGAACTATGGTAAGGAGTTGTCTGGAGAAACAAGATGACACCAATGGTGGTGGTTTGGGTGTTGAGGTTGAGCAGAACAACAGAAGAGGGAAGGCTCCTGTAGACAAGGAGCAATTGTGGATTAAAAACAAACATGGGATTACCTTCCCATGCATTAATCAATGTTCCCGAGTTTATCAAATCAATGAAAATTTCTCTTACCTGACATGTATGGTGTAGGAGCACATGGGTGCATAGGCAATCAACACCACCCAAAAACATTTTCTGGTTTAATTTCTAGTTTTTGGTTTATTCTGGTTGGTGTTCTTTGGCATTTATCAGGTTCACAAGACTTCAACAACAACAAGAATGGAAATAATCAACTTTCCTCGACAATGGTAGCATTAACTTCTCATTTAGCCCTTAACCGTTGTCCCACAGAGGTTATCCTATGGGCCCATGGTAATGTGGGGGTATTGATACCGTGCGACAGTTTGAATGGAAGCCCGTAGTAATGCAAAGGAACCGCCATCCTGTGACAAGGCATTTTGGAGAATGCGATGATGTGGGAGCTCATTAACCGCAACCTCATGGTCAATGTTATGATAGACTATGATATCTCAGGTTGACCTACTATCCCACGACATGGTGTCTGGTAGCCCATGATAGTGTGGGAACCGCCACCCTGTGGATAGGAGGTAAGTGGTTTGTGGTATTACGGGTTGAAGTTTGGCCAAGTAATTAGAGACAACCGTTATCCCACTACCATCACTAGGAGGTGTGGCGGGACTGCGATATGTTATATAAGCCATAGATTTTCTCCAATGGAATAACAAATAGAGGAAAAGGAACAAGTTGAGTGTAGTGAGTTGCATCCATTCAAAGGACATATTTCCAGAGCGAAGAGAAGATTAGAGTCCGATTTACTGCAACAACACAATAAGGGAGTGAAAGATAATAGTTTAAATGGGTGTGGTGGTCACAAAAGTGGACCTATGGTAAGGAGTTGTCTGGATAAACAGGATGACACCAATGGTGGTGGTTTGGGTGTTGAGGTTGAGCAGAACAACAAAAGAGGGAAGGCTCCCATAGACAAGGAGCAATTGCGGATTTAAAAAAAAAATGGGATTACCTTCCCATGGATTAATCAATGTTCCTGAGTTTATCGACTCAAGGAAAATTTCTCTTACCTGACATGTCTGGTGTAGGAGCACATGGGTGCATAGGAAATCAACACCACCCAAAAACATTTTCTGGTTTAATTTCTAGTTTTTGGTTTTTTTTGGTTGGTGTTCTTTGGCATTTCTCGTTCATAGGACTTCAACAACAACAAGAATGGCAAGAATCAACTTTCCTCAACAATGGTAGCATTAAATTCTCATTTAGCCCTTAACCGCACTCCCACAGAGGTTATCCTATGGGCCCATGGTAATGTGGGGGTACCGATACCTTGTGACAATTTGACTGGAAGCCCGTAGTAATGCAAAGGTGCCACTATCCCGTGACAAGGTATTTTGGAGAATGTGATGATGTGGGAGCTCATTAACCGCAACCTCACAGTCAATGTTATGACAAACTACAGTATCTCGAGTTGACCTGCTATCCCACAACATGGTGTCTGGTAGCCCGCGATAGTGTGGGAACCACCACCCTGTGGATAGGAGGTAAGTGGTCTGTGGTATTACGGGTTGAAGTTTGGCCTGGTAATTAGAGACAACCGTTATCCCACAACCATCACTAGGAGGTGTGGTGGGACTGAGATATGTTATATAAGCCATAGATTTTCTCCAATGGAATAACAAAAATGCAATAGTTATTTGGTAGGGAAACTAATGAATGAACAAGAAAAAGGAGGAATAGGCAGAAGAAGAAGGGTGGCAGAACAAAGACATAGGAAGGAATTAACAAAGGCCGTATTGGAGTAGGAAGATTCCTGTGTGAAGGATAAGATCTATAAAAGGATGAGTCCATGACAGGCCAAATGAAATGTATTTTGTAAGAAACTAAATAAATTGAATTTGTGTTGCAGTATTTGTTTGTGAGTTGACATATTTTTGTTGTTAGTTTATTTCCATGAGTGGTTTTTGGGCAAAGGGAAGTACCCTCTTGCATCATGAACCCTAATCCTAACCCTAAGTCTACTGATGTGACATCACATGATTTGTTGATTTTTATATCTAAGGAATACATTTCATTCAATTATGAGTACTCATGATCAACACTAATAACTTTAAAGTTAAAACTATTAGTGCTATATTATTATAAATATTAGGCATTAAATCAAATAATGCTATCATAACTATTGAAAGATGGTCAAGTATTGGATCATTTTCCTTTTTAGGTTAATTTATGAAATGATTGATTGATTGTGAAATTAGTTATTAAAAAGAAAACTCTATAAGAAAATTGGGATGTTGCATAAGGTCTTAATGATTATTTTTGTAGGCTTAATGCCTCTTTATATGTCCTTTAGTTATTTTTCAATTATTTTTGTTGGATTTTTTTTTTCTAATTGTCTTTTGATTAGAATTTTTTTAACTTTTTCTTTGTCTTATTGAACCTTTGTTGGATAAAAGGCCTCAACTATTGTCTATGCTATTGTTTTATCTATTGAATTTATTGAAGATTATAAGAACCTTTCAAAATATTTCCTCAAATATCCTTATCAGATTTTATCAAGATAAAAACTTCAAAGTATATTTATTATTGATGTGTAGTCTAATTATATATATTAATTAGTTATTATTTATTTGACAATAGATATCAATTCAAAATTTGTAATAAATATTATTATATTATTAAAATAATCCTTGATAAATAAAATATTTAAATTATATTATATTAATTAAAATGATCTTTAGGAAATAAATTGATAAAAAAAGTTAAAAAAAATTTAAAGTGCAACAAAATGGAATATTGCCCTAGAAATTACAGAACAAAGTTTCCAGCTCTACCATGGGAAAGGCCATTTTCAAGATGTATTGGCAAAGATCATCTCAAACATGTATTTAAGGTTAATTGTTCCTCAGTTTATAAATGTACAAAGTCCATAGTAGGGGAAGAAATCTTACATCCATGAGCACAAAGGATAATATTTCCTTCTAATATGGTTTCAATCTTCGTTTCAAATTTAGTGGATATGGTACAATGCTTCCATATAGTGCACTTAATTGCAGTCAAGGTGGTAAAGGAAGTATTTCTTGAGAATAATGCTCTTCTCAGGAGTATTCAACAATATGATTTTTGGCAAGGTGAAGGTTATATAGGAGGAATTTTCCCAAGGCACTACCTTTTACATAAAATTATTTATGTTTCCTTTTATGATTATTTGAAAATGTCATTTGAAATGAATTCTTCTAGTTATCTTTGTAGGGCTTTGAATCACCATTATCATGAAATCGGGGGTGAAAGAGTAAACACTTTAAAAAAGATTTATACCATGCAGTAATTTTCATGTTAACGCATCAATGCCCTCAGGATATGGCCATGAGACTTCCTCCTTCACCCCCATGGAAAATAGAGTTCTTCATACTCTACCAAATATGAATGTGATAATCAATTTTGAATCTTCTCTAGCTAACTAGAATGTGCAAGATCTATAGGAACAACAAGGGGAGAATATAGTTGAATGTACCTGAAGGCTGGTGATGTGATACTTTATGAAGGATACACTGCTTTTTTGTGGCTACGTCACTTGAATGATTTCTCAAGATATAGCATTACTGAAGTATATCATGATATGTAATCTTTTGCTCAAATTTTGTGTTGGCTAGTTGATTATACGTAGAAATACCTTTGTAATCTCCAACAATTTTTTTTTGCTATCTTTCCTTTTTTGGCTTCCATATGTAATTTTTAAACTATTATATAATATAATATATCAACTATAAACCTTTTACCAAAAAAAATTAATGATTTACATAATTTTAAAATAATTAAACTTATTTAAAATAAAAAATAAAAATTAACTACTTCCAAGATGAATAATAATTAATTCACAAGTACATAGTTTGATGACCATAAATAATCTACTTATCGCTCACTACAAAAAGGTTCCACATAAATAAAACATGAAATCTTTCAATTAATTCTTTTTATTTATTAGAAAATATAAAATTATATATAATATATCAACTACCAAAGACTAGAGCCAATATAACCTTCACATTAGAAATATTGGCCTTTCAACTTTAATATGCACAACACAAATTACAATGTATGTCTTATTTGTGATATCATTTTCTTTCTACATTATGGGCTTAGATTTCTATTAGAGAGTATTCTCTTGACTTTGAAAAAATTGTAATTGATTTTCAACTTGCAAATAAATCATACAATATCATACAAATTATTTTCTCTCTTATGAAAATTTGTATCTATCTTAAATTAATTGACAAAAAATGGCATAAAGAACCTTTTTTTTAAATTTTGAACAACTTGCTTTTATGATCAGTTCAAATAGTTATCCATATTTCAAACACCAACATTTTAGAAAATCTAATCTATAATTTTATAATAAGAAAATAAAATATTATAATAAGTAAGAGGTGACAAAGGAAGTTGCCCAATTTTATTTATGTGATATCAACTAAGGTAAAAAACACACTTCAATTATGTCCTACGCTCATCGGAGATTCATTTCTACACAATAATTAATGCAAAATCATAAATATACACCAGATAGCAGACAATAAATTTAACCACTAAGAGATTATATATCAATTAAAAATGAGTGTCCAAATCTAAGATGAATAGTATAAATGGATTACCATAGCCCAAGGAGCACCCTAACGATTTGATAAAATTCCTTAAAGAGATATCAAAACATGAATTATAAATATTGTAGGATATGCACAAAAAATTACTGTTGAAAAGGTTTTAGAAACTCTTATGAAAGCACAAATGGTAGATGTAAGCCATATTCTGCAACTCTTACCAACATCCTCATAGTATTGACAGCCTTTAAAGCATATTTTAAATAATTTTTGTAAATATTAAAGTTGAAAAATTCATGATAGACCTGTTCTCACTTGGAAATGCACCCTACTGAACAAGGAGTTCAACTTCTAGTGATACAATAAAAATAGCCTCAAGGTGTGGGACCCTTGCAATTGAGGCTAAGTCTCTAGAGAAGGTCAACTTCTTTTTTAAACTAGGTGCAGAAGAGGATTGGTCTAACCCAACCTCAATAAAATCTAAACTAATAACTTGCAAGGGAAAAGGGAGAAGGATAAAATGCATAAAATATAATGGAAAGGTGATACACCAAATTTCGAGTGTTTCTTTCTACTTTTGATTGCATAGAGCATAAATAAAATCACCAATGAAGCTCACATGGGTCTCTATTTTACCAATTCTATAAGGGGACATGGAGGCTAGGGCTTGAAAGATATCAAAAGGGGCAAAGATTATCCATAATTGACACCCACAATATATTAACACAATCATATAATCTATAGAAATGATAAAAACTCATACATGCAAGGATGTATCAAATGTTACACATAATGCAAGCATGGAGAAGAGGTGAAAGTAGTAATTGTATTAATAAAGAGGCATAAGAAAATTTTACAATTGCAAAGAATGCTAAAACAACATAAGCTTGTCAGAGAAGATCTATGGAAGAACCATCCAAAATGATACAAATATTTCCTTTATAGTTCAGACATAACTAAGATTAACCTAACTAAATCCTAACCTTAACTAGGGTTAGCAAACAAGAAGGAGATCACCCCACAAAACAAGTTATAGTGACCAAATCATGAAGATCATGCTACAAGATGATCGTTAAATGCTATGAAGTGCATGCCATACCTCTGCATTGAATGCTTTGTGAATGCAAAGTAGAGGAAATACATGAAATCCCCCATAAAATTTGGTCTGCACAGAAAAGAATATGGTCTCACACATAAAGAGGCATGGGCACCACCCTCGAATTTAATATTGCATGGAATATTGGGAAATATCAACTCTACAATGAAGAAAAATGATCCAGATCACCATTGATTGTTGAAAAGAAGATCCACCATTACTCTAGGATCAACCCACGAAACTCAACATGTCTAACCATTGGCATTTGAATTTTGACTATCAGATCCTAGATGTGAGCCCGAGATTGAATCCCTAAAAAGAATTTAAAACATGGTCATTGATTAGATCTCTTTTAAAACTTGGCCTTTGATCTCCATCGCATTACTTTGCCCAGCACAACTTCATTTGCACACAAAGGATACAAATCACAATATGAAGAAACCTCATGATGCAATCATATCTCACCAGCTGTCTAAGGGAGCATGTGTCCACCTTATCACTCCATCACACCTATGAAGATGGGACCCACCATATCTTTATTTCCACTCTCATCGCCCATTGCAAATAGCCATCCCCACCTTTGCTTCATGACAACGATGTGAAGCAATAATGTGTTGACCATTAGATCGCTCCTTTGAATTTGATCCATTAACATCCAAGCCTAAGAAACCTTGTGCTCAATCCCACCAAGACAACTATCACCATCTTGCACCCCTCTGGGCAAAACTGAGGGCCCGCCATGATACCGTAGGATAGCGGGCTACTACCATCTGGCCACAAGAATATTCCTTCTAGATCCTCATTAGTTGCACATAAAAAATGTGACCTCTTGATATAAAACCCAAACAATGACGTGAAGACCCTTTGCAATGACCATTGTTCTCCTTCCTTTCACCACAACTATTGATCTTTGAATAACACACATCACATTTTCATCCCATTCCATTAGGAATTAAAATACGATACAAAGGAGGGTTATGATGAAATTAGACGTTGACACCTATCTCTCTACCCTAGAATAGTTGAATCCATAACACATTGTGTAAAGAGAACCGAAGGTTAGAGGGAAAAACACAATGGAAAATATGCATGTGATGAAAATAGCCATCACACATCACTCAAAGCTATATACTCCTGAAAAACACCAATGCGATACATAGGAACACTACGATGACTGTCAGATCTCCATTGCTTATCTTGAGCCATTGATCATTGCACATCACACATCGCATCTTCACTCCATGCCATCAGGAACCAAAATGCGATGCAAAGGGACAATACGATGAACGAACAACTTAAGTTAAGAATTTTGCACATGCTCAATAAGTTGTTTTAAAGAGGGGGTCATACCTAGGTAATATAATAATTTATATTTTAACAAAGGCAAAGGAATAACTTGATTGTCAAAAGATGAGGTTAGGAAACCTATGTTGACACTAACAAAGGTTCTAAAAACCTTGTCAATGACTGAAGGGGTTATAAGAATTGGTCAAAATACCAATGAGGCCTTTAATTCATTACCTTTTAACACTTGATATTATTGAAAGATGAAGTTTTGATAACTTTTTTGGAGGTCGACGAAGTTATAGAACTCGTAAAAATACTGACAAAGTTGGCACCACTGACCAAAATACCAACTCTTTGACTTAGCCAAAATTTGAACACATTTAGATGCACGGGGTCAAATAATGAAAAGGAAGCAAGGGGTTGATGATAGATGATAAATTAGACATAAGTTAGTAACTAAAGTGACCAAGAATTGGCTAGAGCAAGTAAACAAAAAAAAGAAGAAGGAATGACTAGGGCATAAGACAACTAGGGTTTTAGGAGGTTTTTACCACTGTCATATAGATTCAAAACCATAAATTCAATACAATTGAGGAAATTCAAAACCTCAAAAACCTTTAAACAACAAAATAAACCATGGATTTCAATATGATGCACATATAGGATCTCCCTGATTGGATATAAATGATGGGAATCCAATGGTGATGTGAAAATGACAACATTCCTAGCAAATTTTTGGGATGATTTCTTGCTAATCATAAAATTTAGTAGCCTTGAAAACTCCATTGGGCATAGAGTCATAAAAATTATTGCAGCAATTGGGTTCAACCAAGGGCAAAACAAAGCAAAACATGTGCATGCTGCACTTGGAGGAAAGCAGGAAACTAGGGAATACATTCCCTTAAGGAGAACGTAGGGTGTGCAAAACACTTCATTGAAAACAAAGAAACCTAAACTAATATGTACATAAAATTGGAACCAAAATACCTCAAAAACAATGTTTGAGGTGATCCCATTGACTGGGATTGACAATTCCTCTCCATCCATCTTTGATAATTGGAAGGCATTATGCTCCTTGCATTCAAAAATGATGTTGGGACCACTCCACATGAAACCAAACTTTGTATCTAGGTATGCTCTTTAACTCATCCCATTTGAGGACTGTTATCAATCAGATATGCACCCTATGCTAGTCCTGAAGAAAAATTATCTATATGTTGACACATGGAAACATTCTTCAAATGTGGGTGATCTAAGTGAAGAAGGAATCTCCAGAGTGAGCTGGTTCTTCGAATGATAATTCCTATTCTAAATTATTTTCGAGGTAAAGAGTTAGAAGGATAAACTAGATTTAAAACTTATGAATGAAATTCTATCACCTAAGATTATTGACCAACATTAAGAAGATTCTGATAATAACTCACTCTCACCACCTCTTTAAAGCTCAATTCTCACAATCTCACAACACATATAATCCAAAAGTGATTTGTGCAAAGGTTTGAAATAAACACAAGGCACAACCTGAATTAGCGTGCAACTCCTAAAAATAACTTAACAACAGTAAGACAAGAAAAGGATTCAACATATTTGAATCACAAGACACATCAAATTACTATTTGCAAAGCATAAACAAGAAGTGAGAAAGGAAACTCTGCTATGTTATTGAATGAAGGAGTGAAACTCTCAAAAATCTAAGTACAAAGACTGCTTACAAAACTCTCTACATGAACAAGAGAGGAAGAAACAATTATCTGAACTGAGAAAAAACCTAAGTTTTTCTCCTAAATAAAACCCTCTAAATCCTAATCTAAGCTCAAGAAGAAATCCCAGTAAAAAGCATCCATAACTGCATCATAATGTGTAATAAAAGTGGAAAACTCACACTTTTTGCATGTCCATCCCAAAAGGCTTCTAAAAATAGGTCCAATATGCTTTAAAAGAAAAAAAAACACCTCATCTTCACCCCCATGCAACTCAATTTTTCCCAAGGAAAATTCAACCACCACTGCTTTCACAAAACTGCTAAAAATAACAAAAGAATAAAACAATTTATAAAACATTGTTTTAATCTTTGCTTTACAAGATATT
Source organism: Sequoiadendron giganteum (assembly GCA_007115665.2). Lineage (NCBI taxonomy): Eukaryota > Viridiplantae > Streptophyta > Pinopsida > Cupressales > Cupressaceae > Sequoiadendron > Sequoiadendron giganteum. The sequence goes on along the minus strand of CM021105.1, from coordinate 290,803,152 downwards.
TGCAGTTTTAATTTTCTTAATTTAACTTAATTTTTGCCATTAAGATTTTAGAAATCTTTGGAAAAATTAACATGCCTTGATATCCCCATTACAATTTGATTTTTCTTTTAAAAAATCATAAAAATAAAGGCAATTTTTAACATTGAGTCTTAATTGATTATTTTAGAAAATCAATTAAAAATAAACCTTCAGGCATGACTGTTTTTTTTCCTAAGGCATAAGTGATGAGGTAAAAATAACCTCATCATAATAAAATCTGGAAAGCTTACTTTTGCGAAACTCAATCCTAAGCCTGTGCCAATTTATTAAACTTTAGGAGAAGTAATTACTTATTTTAAGGAAAATTATGCTTTCTTTCTTTCTTTCGATCAATTGAGGAAATTTACCAAAGCAGGTTTAATGGGTTGACTTGAGTATTTTTGTAGGGAATAACAGGTCATCATGCGGTTGTTGCAGAAGTTTAACCAACACGTGCCTCAAGAGTAATGCCACGAACCCACTCCTACATGCCTGGATGATGCACCAAAGATTTTGTTTCTGTTCTTTTAAATTTTGTTGTTAAAACTTTATGGCTCTTCTCGAGCCTTCTTCATGTTTATGAGCTTTAAAGAAATCAAAGTTAGTTTTAAGTTGAGGAAGAATTTTTCAATGGCTATCCACGCCATCTGAAATTTAGGATTTAGTTATAAATTTATCTATAAGAATGTAATTTCAAAAAGGGATGAATAAGACATATGAAGTATCATTATGCTGTTCACATGGTTTTCCAAATACTGCTGAATGAGTTATTTGATTTTTGTCTATTGATAATCTATTGAATTATGAGTGATGATGACTATTAATAATGGGTAGACTCCAAAACTAGTAGCTTATGTGATTTAAATATGAGGTGTTAACCCGCGAGTTGGCCACTCGAGGGAAGTAGTTAAGATAGATAAGTATTTTTCTGTTATGTTGTTTCATTTGTTTAAACTAGATATCTGTTCAGTAGGAAGTAACTAAGTTTGTTTAGAGTCAAGTTTGAAGTTTCGGAGCACCATTGTTTTTCATGAGTATGAGTTATCTTTCGTAGTTGATAAAATCTTTTACTATTTAAAATGTTTCATTGTCTGTTCATTTACTTTTCTGCTTCTGTAGTATATCAGTTGTTTAGATTGCTTATTTCCACGCTTTCTAGTTTAGTTGTGTTGCTTTCTAAATTAGTTGTCTTATGATTTTTATTTTAGTATTTCCATTTTTTCTTAGAATAAATTGTTTTCCAGTTAAACAGTTTAAGCCTTATATTAAGAATTGATTTTGATAGTTTAAGGAAAAACAAAAAATATAAAATGGGTTATCCAAATCATCTTCTTCTGCAAAATGCCTATGACACTACCCGGTTGACTAATTGACATTCAATATTCTAAAGTAATAGGACCTAACGACACCCTATCACTTTTTGGTGCCATTGCCGGGGACTTAAATAACCTTTGTGCTTAAGTGTTATTAGGAGACGGTTTGAATATCAAGTTTTATGCCAAAAATTTCTCAGTTGGCTTCCTTTTCTGCATGGTCTGGAAAAGAGGCCCTCATGGAAATTTTATACCAAAGACCCCCCCAAAATACATACCAATCATACCTAGGGAAGCCCAAGGCTCAGACGACCACACTTTTGAAGAAGTATTTGAGCCTACTCCACCCGAGGCTTTCCATTATTTACCTGTAGAGCAACTGGCAAAACAACCAATTATAGAGGAGATTGTTTTTGAGGATCATACTCTTCTGAACATCATGGGGGATCGTAGAGCTGAACCTAATCACAATGAACCTTAGCCTCCTAGAACGTTTACCTATCCTATCACGTTAGATGCTGATGATGATACTGTCATGAAGAACATATCCCTAGCTTTCCTTCCAACCTTCCGTGGTTTGTCCTCAAAAGAACCCGACCAATTTCTCTTTGAATTTAATGTCCTATGTCAGAATTATGATTACAAGAATGAAAACCAAAATTTGAAGCTCTTTCCATCGAGTTTAAAGGATTCAGGAATGCGTTGGTTTATGGGACTAAGTTCTGGAAGTATAACATCTTGGGGGGAGATGGAGACTATCTTTTTGCAAATATACCAAAGTTACTGTAGGGTAAGTGATCGTAAGGAGGAGTTGTTTAAATTAAGACAGAATGAGGATGAAACCTTAGAGGACTATCTCGATAGGTTCCTCTTCCTCTCCAAAAGATGTGGAGAAACAGCCATTAGCGTTGAGATTCTAAAAATAATTTTTCTTAAAGGTCTTGATGATGACGCTAGAAGGAATCTTGATTTAATGGGAAAAGGTGACGTATCTCAGTTAACTCATCAAGAAATATGTGAGTTATGTTAGAATTTCTCCTGTACGCGGGGAGGAATCCGCAAAACCAATATTTTTAAAGGGTCTAATGAGATAGGGAAGCTCCGCGAAGATATAGCAAATCTGAAAATGAACATTCTTGTTCAGTTGAGTACCACGTTAGATGGTATTCAAGCTAAAACTCACAATCCGAAGACCTTGTCAATCTATTGTCCTAGGTGTCAAAATAAACATCTGTTGCATGAGTGCCCCTTGGACAAAGTCAATGTTTGTTAACTTTGTGAGCAAAATCATCCAACAAATTAGTGTGAACTTCTGTCAGATATCAAGAATACTAAGAAAAAAACCATTCAGGTTGAAGAAGAGATAAATGCCTTAAACCAACATCAAGGAGGTAATTTTTCTTATGGACAAAATCCTAATTCTACATGGAGGCCACAAAATAATTGGGCTCATAATCAATGGAATCCATCTTGGAATCAGTTGCCTCCACCTCAACCTAACTTGGGAACTCCTTATTGGGGATCCCCTGAATGGAAAAACCACACATGGGGAAATCAACAGTGGTCAAATCAACCCCAACAATAGTGGTATCAACAACATGTTGCCCCCCAATGGAATCAGGCACAAAATCAGTTTTATACTAAACCCAGGAGGAATCAACAACATAATCTGTTACCTTTAGCTCAAAACCCTCATCAGAATGAGTAGGTAAACCAACCTCAGCTTCTAGCGCAACCGCTTCCCAATCCTAAGAATAATCGCCATAATACACCAGTCTATTCTACTGAACATGAAAATGTTACAGGGCTTAATGTGATACACTTTGGAAATGTGCAGTTCCGTTCTGGTTGAACTCTTCAACCTCTGACCATTGAAGAAATAGTGGAGGAATCTAAGCCTAAATTTCCAATAAAAGACACATTGTCTAATCAGGATCCCACTCCCAAAGACAAAGAGCCTTTTTCAGCGGCAGGGGCTAGTGACTTGTCTCAGGGGGAGGAAGGTCAGTCCTTAAGTCAACATAAGAAGGATCATGTTCCAAAGGAGAAAAGGATGGCACCATATATAGAACGTTTAAAGTCCATAACTCCGGAAGATACTCCAAAAGTATCCTTGGCTACAGAAACTGCATTAATTCAGGAGATTAAGCAGTTGCAAATTGAAGTTCCTTTATTACAAGAAATAAAGGAAATTCCTAAATTAAACCAGTTAATCAAACAACTATGTATCAAAATGCCAGGTAGGAAGCCAAAAAAGATAAATACCATTCACATTGATGGTTATTTAGCCGGTTTTCTATCTAGAAAGACTATCACTCCGAAATACGATGATCCTAGGAGTCCACTTATAATAGTTACAATACCAAATGCACTAGTGGATCTAGGGGCAACTATTAATGTAATGACTGTGGATGTAATGGAAAAATTAGGTTTAACTGATTTACGTCCCATAATCATAGTCTTACAAATGGCAAATCAGTCTATAGCCATCCCTAAGGGCGTAATTAAGAACATGCTTGTCAAAGTTGATGGATGGGAATATCCAGTCGACTTCCAGGTAATCTAGTCGCTTACACCTAAGGATAGCTATCCTATAATTCTTGGAAGACCTTGGCTGGCCACGGTTGCTACTAAGATTGATTGTAGGGAAGGGGGAATGGCCATTTCACATGGTCAAGATAGTAAACCCTATTTCTTATATCCCCCTGCTGAGCCTACAAAGCATAAAAAGGTCTGGGTTGATGAACCTGAGGAAACCAATGGTTCAAAGAGCTTAGCCTCCCTAACCATGGTAGTAATTAAACAACATGGGGAAGAACTGGAGGAAGAGTTAGTAAGCGACATTGAACAAGATGCTATAACCCCGAACGAGGAAGAAATGATGGATGCTCCAAGGACTTTTTGGAAACCAATTGATATAATTGGAATGGAGCACAATTATGCTATAATGAGAATGCCTTGTCCCTTAGCAAATATGATTCCCATAACAAGTCATTTCTTTGAAGATATCATGAGATTTCACCGAATTATACCTCATAGTCGCCCTCTCAACACGTTGTTGCGACCTATGTATACTGTCGCCTCGGTCCATCCTTTAGTGCAAGATTGAGTCTCCTTTGTGGTTGGTGAATAGGTCTTATACCGATGTCAGTGTAAATGTGATGAGTACAAACACTTGGATGAATTCCCCTCATGTTCATATAATCCCAAGCAAAATCTATAGACCTTTGTACCAACACATTAAATAACTTATCCTCTTGAGTTTCTGTCAACCGACTGTTAATATTCAAAGTTCCCTACCATTTGTTTATCAGGTTCTGGACAACTTGGCTGGGAGGAAATATTTCTCCTTTCTTGATGGATTTAGTGGTTACAATCAGATATAGGTTGCTCCAGAGGATCAGGAAAAAACCATGTTTACCTGCCCATGGGGCATGTTTGCATATAGAGTGCTTCCTTTTGGACTATGTAATGCTCCAACAACCTTCCAGAGAGCCATTCTTTCCATATTTTCCGCTCTCGTTAATGACTGTGTCGAGGTCTACATGGATGATTTTACAGTCTATGGGTCAACATATGACGAATCTCTTCAAAACCTAGATCGAGTTCTGCAAGTTTGTGAGGAAAATAGACTATCGCTTAGCCATGAAAAATGTTTAATAATGGTGGAACAAGGAATAGTCTTGGGTCATCATATTTCCTCTGAGGGAATAAAGGTCAACCCTAAAAAAATTGAAGTCATCCAACAGTTAACTGTCCCTCAAACTTAGACAGATGTTCAAAATTTTCTTGGACATGCTAGTTACTAAAGAAGGTTCATTGAAGGCTTCAGTAAAATTGAAGCTCCTATGTTTTCTCTTTTACAGAAAGAGGTAAAATTTTTTTGGACACCTGAGTGTCAATTATCATTCGAAACCTGTTGGCGTAAGAACTAACACCTCTGGAGTGTGAGTTTGTACGGACAGCTATGCACACTACGTAATGAGTGCTCTTCAAATTAGGAGGGGAAGCTCCCTCGTTGTGCTGGAATGCATAAAATAGAAAACTAAACTAATGTCCTATCTTTTTGTTCTCAGCTGGTAGAGGCACAAGGTTAAGAAAACCTAGAACGTTGCAGCTAAGTATTTTCTGGTTTCGCAGATCATGTAACTACAACTAAGCTAACTTCTTTAATATCTATCCAATTTCCTCAAGAAACAGAGCATGAGGAAATGGAGCAGGAATGTATTGTACGATAAACTCTAGGTGCGGGCTCACAACATGAAGGCAAGGTAGGCGCAACTATTTGCTAATCCGGGAAGAAGTTTATTAAAACAAACAAATGGACGGTAAACCTGGTACAGCGTCACAACATGAAGGCAAGGTAGGCGCAACTATTTGCTTGGCTGAATGAGTCTACTATAACACACATCATACGATAAGCTTTGAGTACAGTTTCGCAACATGAAGGCAAGGTAGGCGCAACTATTTGCTCTTCTGAATAGGCTTATAATCAACAAAACAAAAGGTAAGCAACTGGGACAGTAGATTGTATAGACGCAACACGCATGCAATAACGATCAAACCAGCAACCCCATTTAACTAAGATCGAATAAACACCATAACAATAACATGAAGGCAAGGTAGGCGCAACAATTTATTATAGCAACAATTACTCTTTGAACAGATACAATAATAGCAATACTACAGGCAAGGTAGGCGCAGCATGTATGCTATCAAGCAAAAGTTCTAATTTACAAGGGTGAACCAATCTTGAGAATAGGCATGTTGCCGACAACGCAACAATTCTCTATCACCAGGAAAAGCTCATTACAAATGAGCTGAAAGCTCTTATTTATAGACATCAAGGTGTAGGCAACCCTAAAATCACCTTGAGTCAACTACAGTCTTGCAAGACATGCAAGATCTTATTCTCTAAACCTAATTGAATGAACCTACACAGTTAACTGGGAAACTACCATCAGTTAACTGAAACATCTAATCTAAATGGACAAGGTGCAACATGCACGTCCTTATTGAAAGCAAGTCAACTGGAATGCTATCATCAGTTAACTGAAAGATCTAATCTAAGCTCCAAGTGTACGTAGATGTTTCCAAGAAAGACATACATGCAATGTGTAACAACCAGTTAACTCGGAAAGAAGCCTCGAGTTTAACTCCTGTGTCTAATGTCTATCTTGGAAAAGGTGGGACGCCTTGAACTGAAGTTCACTGACCCTGATCTCGAGCAAGTAACCCCTCCACGAGGTTAGTGACTGCATCACCATCTAGAGGTCGTCACATGTCTCAACTGTCAATTCACTGCTTCTTAGCAACTCAAGCAAAACTGAAAATCTCTGTATACTTAAACTGGCCCTTCACTGGCTGGTAACTATGGCGGCTTTGTAACTGAAGTGATGGCCACTGTTTCCTCTGCAGCTTGATGCTTCTCACGTTTTTCATGCTTTTCTTTATGGAAGAGTGTTGCATGATGAAACTGCGAACTCTTTGGTTGTGAGAAATACAAATGAACATGCTGCATACACAGAAACCCAACGGTATCAACCCTCTAAACTGGCCTTGGAAGACAATCAGCTATACGAGACATGAAACCATGTGAACTTGAGTGACTACTCTTGTCAACCTTTCCGATGCGCTTGATACAAATCAATGTCAGCTTTTCTGATGAAATCATGAATTAAGACTGACTTGGTCTTGAATTCGTTCTGCGTGAACTACATCCTGAAAAACTCGCCTGTTGACTGTGAACATGGCTATATTCTGACAACTTCTCCAAAAAACCAAAAATCTCTCCTAATGAGGCTAAAAATAGCTTGTCGGAGGGCAATTTTCACAGAAAATTCTGAGACGTGGGTTTTATGTAGAATCAAATTCTAAGATGACCCACAATGTCAGAATTGTGAAAAAATGTGATTTAGGCCCGCATGCAAAAGGTTTTCAGTTGAGATCTGAGGGGCTGTGAGGACATTTTTTCCCGAGAAAATCTGAGATATGGGTTTTGTCCAGAAGATATTTCTAAGACAACCCACAACGTTAGATTCGAAAAATATCGACTTCTACTCCACCATGCAAAGGAATTTCACTTCAAAAAATCAAAGCCTCAAGAATTGATGCTCTGGAACAAATTTTTCTTGCAAATTCTAGCACATGGGTTTTGCTGAGAAAGCAATTCTGAATCAACCCAGATGATTTGTTTTGCCAAAAACGCCAATTCTTCAAACATGTGAGAAAATTTTAAGACGAGAAGATGGAAGAAATCTAGAGAAGAAGAAAGATGTTTTTTAATTTTTATTTATTTATTATCTTCTTCTGTCAAAATCGCCACTCTGCCTTGAATTCTGCTGATGAATCTTGACTTGTACCTGCAAAAGAATATTTTTTATGCCTTCACAACTGACCGCTGAAGAAATTCGCCCAACTCTGGAAAGAATTCACCTCTGCTCAAGCTGGATGAATGAAATGATGAATGCCATGCTTGCATAACTAGAGCAAAATCGTACTACAAAAGCAAGACTGCAAGCTCAAACCCTAACTGTGAAGAAGGAATCCGATTGGCCCTTTACCAGTTGAACTGCTGCTGTCTCTGAGTCTTTAGACTAAAAATAATATTTTAATTTCAAAGCATGCAAAGAACTAAAAGTGGCACCAATATTTATCTTTGAAGAAATTCGTCACTTTTTAATGCCTTGCATGCAAAAATATTATTTTTATCATTTTGCCAAAAATAGCATCTTGTTGTGCTCAACACACTTCCCTGATTCTAAAAAGTCAAATTTTGATCTTTTAGGCTTCCATTTGCAAGAGTTATGAGATTTTTGAGAATCTCCTATTTTGTAGCTGACTGCAAAGTTACAACCGACCATGTTCAACTCTGATTTCTGGCTGACTGACTGAGCCTGCGACTGTGCTGAGATATCCACCGCGAAGCCTGCATGACAAGGATGAAATGTCTGCTGGGAGCAACAACTGCTAAAATCATCATCTGATACCTTAGAAAATTAGGCGCCTCTGATTAAATTGATGTTTTGACTCCAGACTTAGTCATTTCTTCGTTCTGCCTTCTGATGCTTCAAACTGCCGTTGACGGTGAATGATGAACTCCACTGACTGAATAATGGATTCATTGCATGACTAGAAGTATTCTGCATCCAATGACTGTATATGAGGGATTTGAAAATTGTATTAAGAACCCCAAAAGAATGAGCGCCCCTATTCTGTGATAGCTCAAACACCATTTTGACAAAAGTGTGATTTTCATCTGAACACCATACTTTGACCCTTGATACCGGGAACTGGAATGTTCCGATATGCGTGCCGTCTGTCTTGCTGTACAGTTTGGTCAACTTGCAAGAGATGTTCTTGGAGACGACGAAGCCAGAAAATTGCTTTTAAGGCCTCTAAAAGAAAATCGCCTTTTTCAAAGAAAATAATATTCTTACACTTAGTCATTTTTTGAACTGCCTTCAATCAACTCTTCTTTACAGCATTATCATCTTGACCTCGCACGTACGAGCATTCGCCAAATCCCGGAGGCTGTCGGCTAGACTCGTTGGATAGCTTGAGTAATTGCACACAAGTCTTGTGAAGACTGTAATTGCAAATAACCCCGTCTGGCAGGCCTAAAGGAGAATCGCCCCTAGCCTACAGCTGTGCAGCTTTGTGTAGCTACGCTTCACCATCCTCTGTTTTACGTGCTCGGTAGGACCTCTGTCACAGTTACTCAGAATATCGGATCGTCTTGTGAACGGATACACTGCAAAACTGAACTGAGCTGGAAGAGATCTCAGGAAGACCTCAATTGCAAATTCATCCATCAAACAGGTCTTATTCAGGATCGCCCCTGGGCTACAGGGGAGCGGATTTGCATTCTGAAAAACTTCTTCTGACATGTATCCTGCCTGCAATTTCCACTTCTAACGCTGATAACAGGATTTCTGTACTGGATACGCTTTCGCTTGATAGCTCGTTGAAAAGCCAAACTAATTATGCAAAGACTGAAACCATCAAAACACACATGCATCTAGATCTGGGCCTTCAAAAAGAAAATCGCCCTTGGGCTAGAAGGGAGCGGATTTGCATCTCTAGACTGCCTCCTTGTTAAAAAACTCTTCGCAACCTCCGCTTCTGTCTTTGTTTGCCGGAGTTCTGCAACTCGGATGATCCTGCTTCATGGCTAATTGAAAAGTTGACTGAAAACTAAACATAATGAATGTATCCTTCATCCAAAACACTCAAATCTTGACCTTCAAATGGAAGGGTGCCCCTAGGCTACAGGGGAGCGGATTTGTTTTGAATTCATTGATTTTCACCATTTTATGCTTTGCAAACGCTGTATCCATCCCTGCGGTTGACCATGTCGAAGCGTTGTGACTACTGAGGTGTGTGGATGACTATACTTCATCATTTTCACATCTACGAACACTATAAAGTTGATTTGCACATTGATTGCGCAAATGTCTACTACGTTACATAGTGAAAAGTTCCTAGACTTAGAATATTTTAGCACTTTTTTGCCAATCTGAAAATCCCCTCCATCAAAAAGCATTATTTCCAACATCTTTTATTGTAGAGCATTCCTCTTTGAGTTTCAGGCTTAGATATTGATACCTGGTACTGGCCAACTGCCATTGATGACCCCGAAGATCCTAACTTTTCTCTTGAAAAAGTGAAAACTACCCACCAGCCTTAAACTGAATTTTAACTGAAACTGACTTCACCACTGTGATTGTGATGTGAAATAAGCCAATCAAAATTAATTTCAGCCAATTCTGACAAGTTCCTATTTTTTAGGGTTTCGGGCTAAAAATAGATTTCAGAAACCCTAATTTTCAAAATTTTCAAATTTTGCCAGTATCTTCCTGGCATCACACTGACTAAAAGCCCATTCTTTATTTGCCCAAAAACTGAGTTTTGACCCCACTTTTACAAGGTTTAGACCATTTTAAGCAAAATGCCTTAATGAAGCAAAAATTTCGGTTTGGGTACAACAAAACCATAAAGGAAAAACTTGTCTCTGCTCTAGTTCTGCGAGGACCAAATTGGAGTATTCCCTTCCATATCTATGCTTATGCTTCTGAAGATGCTATTGGTGCACTTCTGGGACAAGAAGATGAGAACGGGGGAAAGTATGCTATATATTTCATCAATAAAAATCTCACTCCTACAAAAAGGAACTATACAACAACAAAAAAGGAATTCTTGGCTGTTGTTCATGCCATAAAAAATTCTGTCACTACATTATGGGGTATAAGCTTATAGTTTATATAGACCACTCAATTGTGACGTACCTAATGAATAAACTCGTAGTTAATGGTCAAATTATGAGATGTTTATTGCTCCTTCAGGAGTTTAATGCCACGATTCTTGATAAACCAGGGAAATATAATGTGGTAGTAGATTTTCTGTCATGAATCAAACATGAAGAAGGTGACAATACTCTTGTACAAGATGATTTCCCAGATGAAAATCTATTTGCAGTTTCTGTAAAATCACCTTGGTTAGTAGATATCACTAACTATTTAGCTGCTTCGGAGATACCCCCTGGATTCACGACTAAGCAAAAGAAGCGTCTAATCAGGGAAAGTGGCCCTTTCAAGTGGATTAACAAAATTCTATTTCATTGTAGGCCTGATATGATTCTAAGAAGATGCGTGAGAGTAGACAAAACCTACAAAATTCTAAGGCCCTGTCATGATGATTCTTCGGGAGGGCATTACTCTGCAAAGAGAACTTCCCATAAAGTATTAGGTTCCAGATACTATTGGCCCTCAATTCATAAAGACATTAAGAACTATGTTCATCATTGTGATGAATGTCAGAGGGTAGGAAGACCAACTGCTTCTTCAAAAATGTTGTTGCTGCCACATGTAGTGATTAAACCATTCGAGAAATGGGGTTTATATTTTATCGGACCCATAGATCCTTCCTCTCAAGTGAAAGAGTACATATTGGTTTGCATTGACTACCTGATGAAATGGGATGAATTTCAATCTTTACGCATAGCTAGGGAAGAGCAAGTCGCAAACTTCCTCTATAATAGAATCTTCCTTTGATTTGGAGCCCCTCGAACTATCGTCACTGATTAGGGACCCCAATTTATGTCCAAAGTGCTCTTAGCATTTACCAACCATTTTCAGGTAAGCCATAGGAAGTCGTCCCCTTACCACCCTCAAGCGAACAACCAGGTAGAAGTAACTAATAGAGAGCTCAAAAACATTTTAACGAAAATAGTTTCTTCTGGAAGAAAAGACTGGGCCAGGAAAATCCCTAAAGCCGTATGGGCATACAACACAACCTGGAAATCTATGACTAGATTCAACCCCTATGAGCTCATTTTTGGGAAGAAGCCTCTTCTTCCCATTGAGTTTGAACTACAAACTCTTCGAAAAGCTATCGAACTAGGTCTAGATTTAAAATGAGCCCAAGTTTAACGAGTTCTGCGACTAAGTGAAATGGATGAGCTTTGCCTAGACGCCGTCCATCATATTGAACTAATTCAACATCAATGAAAGGTATGTCATGAAAAAAATATTAAGGAGAGGGAGTTTCATAATGGAGACTGGGCCCTTCTATTCGATTGAAGATACAAAGATCATAAGGGAAAGTCCAAGACTCATTGGTTGGGACCTTATGAAATTGATGAAGGTTTTTCGAATGGAACTATTTGATTGAAACCAATCGATGGTGACACGCGAACTCTTTTAGTAATGGTCATCGCCTACGTGTCTACCATAATCCGATCAACAAGGAGGACTTTTCAAGGATGGTGGAAATGCAAGGCGAGGTCCAATGTGTTGACTCTGCCAAGGCAGAGTCTATCTGGTAACAAAAACAAAATAAAACAAAACAAAAGTCAAAAATGTGCAATAAAAAGACATGTATGACAAGATATTTTTGTTTATTAAATTTTTCTTCTTTTTGGACTTAGCTAATTTTTGTTCCATTTTGTAGGACTTCTTCAATATGGGAAAATAACTTCTGGAACACCCTCCAACGATGCTCTAGAACGTTATGATTCTGGTGCTAGATGCTCTGGAACTTGACAGTTTTCATGCTTGATGTTCCAGAACTTGTACAAAGCTCATCATGTCGAGGAGGTGTTCTGCACTAAGGTCAAAAGCTCTCGAAGTTGAAAAATCTGTATCATATCGCTCCAGAACCTTTCATTCTGTTGCTGCTCTGGCTACATCTTTCAATGATGCTCCAGAATCTTTCATTCCATTGCTGCTCTGACTACATCTTTCGGTGATGCTCTGGAACGTCCATTTCATTCCTTTTCGGTTGCATCTTTTAGCGATGCTTCGGAACCTCCATTTCATTCCTTTTCGACTGCATCTTTCAATGATGCTCTGGAACCTTCATCTCATTTCTATCCTGATTGCATCTCACACCAATGCTCCAGAACTTATCCGCCTTTCTCATCACAAATGCAAACCTCTTGCATGCTTTAGAACTTATGTACGAGTTTTCAAGCGCGATGTCAAATTGTGTGATCCAGAACTTGTTCATTCGTATTCCGCCATCTTTTTGGAAAATTTAAATTTTGCGATTCTTCCACCAGAATTTCTCATACATCTGTCTTTCTATTTTTGATTTAATAATAAATAAGCCACCCATTCGTACTCCTCATTGATAGTATTGCCACCCATAGAATTCCGTACCCATATCATAATAAATCCACCATCACCTCAGCCAATGCCTTCACGTCATCGTGTCAAATCTGTAAGATATAAGATCTTCAAATGATCACATAACGCAAGTAAGTATTAATTTTTGCTTTAAGTAGGTAGTTATTTTTGAATAAAGAATAATTAATTGGCATGAACTTCACTCCCAATTTAGCAATTTGTGCTGCTCGACGATCAACTACTTGTACGGCAAAGCCTTTCACATGCCTCCATGCAGATTGGAAATCATTGAAGAGTAAGCTACAAATAAGACAAATAAGTTATTTCAAAGGCAATATTTTCAAAAACCTACGTGACAGCTTTGTGCTGGAATTGAAGTCTTTTGTAGAGTGAGAAATCAAGAAATGGGGGGTGGTAAAAGAAATGCAGAGCTGGATTCAACATAAAAGTTGTTAGGATTGAGCAATATCTCTAGGTTGTTCGAGGAAGCAGGGTGGTTAAACTTCATTAGAAAATTTGAGGGCTATAACAAAAAGCTAGTAAGCTCTTTTACTGAGAACTACACTAATGACTAGGTGGTACTTCAGGGGAAGCGTTTCAAGGTAAGTTCCAAAATTATTTCTCGCTTTTCTGGATTAGAGAATACAAGCATAAAAATAAAGGAAACCTCTCAAATTACGTACCAGAAATTATCTGAATTATTTGTTAGAGAGGGAGACCCGCACCCAATGGTAGTAATAAGTACCAGGGGACAAAATAAAGGGTTCCAGAGAACCTCCATACTAAAACCCTGGGGCAATGTTGTTGCTTGGAACATAAAGTATTTTACTTGTGAGGGTCAGCTAACCATAGTTGTAGGACCTGCCTTTCGTATGTTGACCCATTTACGTCACATGAAGGAGGACCCAACTCTTAGGGTTAACATGCCTGAATTCTTGTGTGATTCCTTAAACACTTCCATAGAAAGGTATAAAATAGGGACTGGGCCTTTGAAACATCATGAGTTAATTCAGCTAATCTGTAAGTACCACTTCCGCAAGAAACCTGAGGGAAAATGGGAGAAGTTTTTAAAGAAAATGGAGAAGCCTGTAGTTGCAAGAACCATACAAACATGGGAACTGTCCCACCAGGCTATTCCATCATCTAGAGCAATTTTTCCCAAGGGCTCTCCTACTCCGAAAGCTTTCAATCCCACCACTTCTGGTGAGGATTTTCCAAACTTCTTTGGGGATGAATTTAAAACCCCTGACCTGCCAGAACAGGTTGATATTATTTATTCTGACACAAGTAAACCCAAAAATAAGAGAAAGGGGAAAAATAGAACACCCGCCACTTTCCAAGAATTGCCTCCACTTAGAAGGAGTAAGCAGTTAGCTTCTGAATTCTCTGAAACCCCAATACAGGGTAAGGAGGGAAGTTCACAAAAGAAAAAGCCTAAACGGCCACTTGAGCCCATAGAATTTTTAGAGCTTGCTAGTGAAGAGGAGGTACCCCTAAATAAAGAAGATTCAGGTGAAGAATTTCCTTCCCACTCTGCACATGTGGAGGAAATCTTCAATGATGAGATTCAGGGAAGAGAACTTGAGGGGGATGACGGTGTGCCAGAAAATTTGTCACCCATTATGAATGAAATTGTTGAAACAACTGAAACAAGTAGTGCCATTGCTGAATTAGAAAAGTGTAAAGTAGAAATTGATGATCTACAAAGACAATTGTCTAAAGGTAACAAACTTATAGAATTGCAGAAAGAAGAATTGACTGTGCAAATAGTTATAATAAATAAAAGAGACCAAGAAATATAGGGCTTGAAGCTTCAAATGCAGGAAAAGGATTCACTAATCTATAAGTTACAAGAGAAAATGCAAAAACATAATCAAAAGCATAAAACTTATAGTGTTGACATTACAAAGAAAGATGCAGAGATGGAAAAAATAAAACAAAATTTTGTGCTTATGCTCACAGCTTTAGAGAAGGACAAGAAAAAAAAAACTGGAGAGTTGAACACTTCCATCAGTAGGGTAGTTGAACTAGAACAAAACTTGAAGGAATACATTGTAAAACCTCAAATGGAGTCTAAAGAAATTTAGATTGAACCAGTTTAACCGATTGGTTCCAGGTCCGCATTCCACCTCTACTAGTGAAATGGATGGAAAAGTGTTACTTCCTTAGGAATGTCCAAGCTGAAAATTATAGGCTAAAGAAGGAACTGGTGCTCCTGAAGGAGTCATTTCACAGGGCCTATAGAGGAAAGTAGGATGCATGTCAACTAGTGGACTGTTTACTGAATTGTAGAAGACCATCAAGAATTTACTCAATGTTTTTGAATGAACAATGGCTAAGATGGAAATTGTTTAGGATCTATAATGATCAGCCCTACGAGCCCAATGATAAAGAGTTTGCTAAAATATTTGTAGAGTCAACTCCTGAAGACCAAGATCTAATTTGTGAATTCTTTTTGCATGACTTGTTATTAGAAAATCATACAGATTTCTTTATCAACTTGTTTGTTGGAGAGGTAGAATTAAGGGCATTCCTCTCCACCATGAGGAATCAAATTCATTGGCAGGATCAGACAAAGGAATTTTCACAGGCAGAGAGAACGGTGGGTCTCCAAATGAGGTCCTCGAATTCAAGGCCTAATGGGTTCAAAGCTACATTTTTGTCTCTCCTTGTTAATGATAAAATGAAGGAAAGGTATGACAACAACCTCAAGCTGTGTTATGATAATTTCATGGAAAATGGATAGAAGTTGATTGGAAAAGCATGGCATGCTTGCGAGGAAAGATTCACCCCTCTACCAGCTTATTTAAAGAAAAAAGAGATATTTCCCCTCTAAATATCAGGTGGTCATTCAAAAGGGCAGATGCCTTAGTTAAAATCTTGAAGACTCTGAGGAAAAAATGGATAGGAATGAAATACAGACCTCCTTCGCTACTCAATCCACCCCTGACCTTCAATATCTCCACAGATCATAATTACAAACTTTTCAATGAATGGAGGGAGAGTGTGATGTTTCACAAAGGGTTTATTCATGACCTTGAAGCTTTTGTTGCATTAGCTAGGGAGACTCATGATCTCAGTACTCTTTATGAGGAATGGAATAGGACTCAGGGGTTTAACTATGGAGTAGGAGGACCTGCCAAAACTTAGGTAGGGGAGGAAATGATGAGGTAAAAATAACCTCATCATAATAAAATCTGGAAAGCTTAATTTTGCTAAACTCAATCCTAAGCCTGTGCCAATTTATTAAACTTTAGAAGTAATTACTTATTTTAAGGAAAATTGTGATTTCTTTCTTTCTTTTGATCAATTGAGGAAATTTACCAAAGTAGGTTTAATGGGTTGACTTGAGCATTTTTGTAGGGAATTAAAGGTCATCATGCGGTTGTTGCAGAAGTTTAACCAACATGTGCCTCAAGAGTAATGCTGCGAACCCACTCCTAGATGCCTGGATGATGCACCAAAGATTTATTTTCTGTTCTTTTAAATTCTGTTGTTAAAACTTTATGGCTCTTCTCAAGCCTTTTTCATGCTTATGAGCTTTAAAGACATCAAAGTTAGTTTTAGGTTGAGGAAGACTTTTTCAATGGCTATCCACGCCATCTTAAATTTAGGATTAAGTTATAAAGTTATCTATAAGAATGTAATTTCAAAAAGGGATGAATAAGATAGAGGAAGTATCGTTATGCTGTTCACATGGTTTTCCAAATACTGCTGAATGAGTTATTTGATTTTTGTCTATTGATAATTTGTTGAATTATGAGTGATGATGACTATTCGTAATACATAGACTCCAAAACTAGTAGCTTATGTGATTTAAAGACGAGGTGTTAACCCGCGAGCTGGCCACTTGAGGGAAGTAGTTTAGATAGATAAGTATTTTTATGTTCTATTGTTTCATTTGTTTAAACTGGATACCTGTTCAGTAGGAAGTAACTAAGTTTGTTAAGAGTCGAGTCTGAAGTTGCAGAGCACCATTATTTTTCATTAGTATGAGTTATCTTTCGTAGTTGATAAGATATTTTACTATTTAAAATGTTTCATTGTCTGTTCACTTACTCTTTTGCTTCTGAAGTATATCAGTTGTTTAGTTTGCTTGTTTCCACGCTTTCTAGTTTAGTTGTGTTGCTTTCTAAATTAGTTGTCTTATGATTTTTAGTTTAGTATTTCCAATTTTTCTTAGAATAAATTGTTTTCCAGTTAAATAGTTTAAGCCTTAGATTAAGAATTGATTTTGGTAGTTTAAGGAAAAATATAAAATATAAAATGGGTTATCCAAATCATCTTCTTCTACAAACTGCCTTGGACATGGCTCGATTGACTAATTGACATTCGATATTCTAAAGTAATAGGACCTAACGACACCCTATCAATAAGAATTGGCATTAAAATAAAATACCCAAGGTATTTTAGACTATGAAATATTATTGAAATGCTTACCTAAGACTTAATCAAATGATTCCAAGTGAAATGGTCGACCTAAGACATGTATGTATTATCAAATGATATACTTGACATTAGGAGTTTGAAATTTCCAAAAAACAACTGGAAAAATCCCTAAGTTTGAATTAGGGCAAAATAGAACAAAACCAAGACCAAACCCTAATCTCATTCATTTGGGATTTGAGAAAACCTTCAGCAAGAGAGAATGGTGCCGCCACCATGGAGCTAGGGTTTTGTAGGAAATTCCACCATTCGAGTTCTTTGTGGGTTGATTCTACATCTACAAACAAGATTAAGTTAACTTCAAACTATATTATGGCTTCTTTTCTCCATTTTCAAGACAAAGTTTGGCCTGGAGACCGTGGCCATGGCATATATTTTTCCTTCTATATATCTATGCTTCATCTCTGCATTTCATTTGGCCGCCATGAGAGCTCAACCCATGCATTTGTGGAAGCTCAATTAGAGCTCGGTCGTAGGCTTGCTTGCTCTTCTACATGTGTATGATGGTAAGCTTTCATTCCTCTTTCATATTTTCTTCTTACAATAAAATCTTATACAAGATTTTCTCTACAAGAAAGATGATTGTTATTTGAAAAAATTGCAGGCCATTGTATATGCTGTGAGCTTTAACATGTTTATTGATCTATTTTCATAAGAAAACTTGCATTCTATAATTTTTTCTTTGATTCTGACACTTCAATAACAACCTCTAAACGGGTCTTTCTGAGTTGTGAATATTTGTGAGCCAAGAGCTTTCTCCAGGCCGTGACTAACCTGGGATTGATTTGGGTATTTTGCAAACCCACTGTATCTCCATTACTTTGTAAGAGCTCAAAAAATTATGCCATGCTTCTAATGAAGAAAACCTAGATGGAATTTCGAATCTCTTATCACATTTTCCTAATGGTATTTGAATTTTTAGTTGAAACCCCCATGTGGGTATCTGGAAAATAGAAGAAAAAAAAACCTCTACAACTTCTAGGCTCGACCCATGGTATTAAATAATACTCATTTTATTTATAGATAAAATCACTTAGATACAAGAACACTTTACTTAATGAGTTTGTAGACTTCATGGCTATGACCAATACTTGTTATTTCCTTCATTTTGAAGAGCTTTTAAAAGCTCGAACTATGTATTTTGATGCCATTTGTATTTGAACATGAAACCCCAACATGGGTATTCCATTTTTCTAAGAGGAAAATGCTCTTGATTCTTGTTCTTTGCACTGTTGTAACTTCATTTACTTGTTATTAGAATGCAAAATTTACCTTACTCATAGAATACTCTTAATGGAACAAGCTAAATTCTTTACACTATTTACTTCAAAGGAATAAACACAATGAAACTCAAAAACTATTCAGAGCCTTAGTTGCTGATCAAAATATGTTTTCTAATTCATGCAGTTTCAATGTTTAACATGATAATAACTTTGCATGCATTCAATGAAACAAACAAAAACTCCATTCACCCTTCAAATGCACTATATGTAAATGATTCAATTTTACTTACTTTGCAAAATGCTATTCAACTAGCATGGCACACTTGTAGATTAATTTGATGCTTTTCATCATTCATTTCATATACTTAAATGCTTAAAAAATGTCAATTCTCAACTCAAAATTTTCATGAAATAAAGCAATGTTTCCTTCCTATGTCCATGTGTTCACAACTTGTTTCCTGATCAAAATCAGATTTGGCTTCTCTATTTTACTTGCACATTGCATTCGTCCTTGAACACTTATCACTTATTGTTGTTTGTCCATAATGTTGTCTTATGTATGCAAACTGATCTTTGAACATACCCATAATTGATTTTTCTTCATATTTTGTACTCAGTGGCTTGAAAATGCCAATGTTGTTATTCCTTGGCACTCCTCATGCATTTTTATGATTAAGTGAAACCACTATAAATAGCTTTCAATCCTTCAATTTTGTAGCTTGATTTATGAATTTTATATGTATTCCTTTTCACTATCACCATTTATGAATGTGAAATACTTTCTGCATTAGAAAAGATCACCATGCAATAGCATGAATAAATATGAACAAATCACATGGTAGCAAAGATGCAATCAATTTGACAATATTAAATTTTTTTAGTATGGAAATTGATGCTTTTCATTTGATTCTGTATCTAAATTGAGCTCATTGTTCACTTGTAATTTTCACTTCTTTGTTCTCATATTTGATTTTTATGAGTGAACGATGTTCTTGATTTCGTTCATAGTTGAAAACTGTTTCACTCCTTCATGAATGGCTCATATGAGCATGATAAATGTATTTCCTTAATCCCATTTGTATGTTTAGGGGCAGCATGCCGAGCTCTACCCTTGTGGGAGTTCGTTTTACTCCACATGATTTTATGTCTTCATGAAATGATCAACTACATAGCTTTTCCTATACCTGCACATGGAAACAAACAATCTTAGCATAAAATAATGAAGTTTAAAATACTCATGATGTTGCATTACATTTTCAGGCTCTCATTATTATGCTCTTTATTTAAGCTGGTTCCATGCATTGTAAACAATGAAATATATCTCTATTGGGAGAGCACATAGTGTAGTCCATATCCAGAGCTCTAACAACCCTTTACATGATGCAAGTTTACTTCAAAAGCGGTGGCGAGGACGGGACAACAACAAGCAACCTACTGAAGACACAACAAGGAATGATGGATATGCCCTACATTATCTACTTCTTTCTTTATCTCCAGTTGTATATTTCATTCCTTTTGATGAATAGTTTTAGCTATCTCCACAACTTGTGTGGGCTTTAAAAATCTCTTTTCATTTCCATTCTGAAAAGAAGTGTAATTTATGCAAACCTGTGTAATCATTTGTATTTGCAAACAAATGAAATACTGAAATGTGAACAATAATGTGAAATAAATGAAAGCAATGATTATGATTTAATCATTTATATATTTCGCTTTATACTTCATTTCATTTGCAAAGCACTGAGCAACTCTAAAGCTCTATTTGTTGAAAACATTTGCATAATTGAAACTTGATAAATCTGATGCAAACAACAATCTAAGCAATGCAACAAATATCTAAACTTTCACTTTAATAATGAGACTAATCAACTCTACCAATTGAGCTGTAGTGAAAATTGGTAACATTTTGGTGATTTACGCTGAATACTTGCCTGCTAAGCATTAGATCAGTTGCCTTTTATACTCCATTGGGCACGGAATCAAATCTGCCCCTTCATGAAACTCATAAATTCAAATAGTAACACTCCAAAAAACAAGAAAAGAAAACCAAAAAGTACTGAAAGAATACTAACAGGCCCTGATGGCCAACCAAAACATGCGCAACAATGCTTAGGGAAAGCAAAAACAACTGAAATGAAATGTGTGTGAAGCACTTATTCGCAACAACTACTCTAGTATTTACAAAACAATACTTATCTCAGAGGCAATGATTGAGGTGGATCTCATTAACTGGGATAGACAACACCTCTCCAATCAATTTACAAAGTTGGAAAACGTTATGTTCCTTGCACTCCGTGATCACATAAGGCCCATCCCAAATTGCATCAAATTTGGAATGTCATCCAGGTTTACTTTTATATTCGTTCCATTTAAAGACTAAATCACCAATGATGAAATCTTGTGGCCTTGCCCTTTAATCAAAAGATATCTTCATCTGAGCTTGATGTATTTCTAGTTGCCTTAATGCTTCTTTTCTGTTTTCCTTGAGCTCCATTAATTGTGCAAATCTCACTTCGAGAGGGTGTTCATTCAACAATTCTAATTCTTTAACAAAAATCAAGGTTGGTAACTCAATGGAAACAAGTAACTTAGCTTCCTTTCCATAAGCAACTACATAGGGAGAACAACCAGTGGCTCTTTTAGGAGTCACCCTGTTAGCCCAAAGAGATAACTTAAGCAATTCATGCCATGTCTGTTGGTTGTCCTCTACTATTTTTTTGATTATCTAGACCAAGTTCTTGTTTGTAGATTTTTCCTTCCCATTACCCTACAGATAATAGTTAGAAGATGTGTTCAAAAAAATATTATTCCTAATTGACCAGTCATAAATCCTCAAACCAATAAAGGCTAAACCATTGTCAGAGATTATTGAATTCGAGGTACCAAATCTCGACACTAAGTCTTGATAAAAATTGTAGAAAACGTAACTATTTGTTGACACATGGAAACCTTATTTAGATATGCACCCTATGCTAAGCTTTCAGAAAACAAAACTATCTGTTGACACATGGGAACCTTCTTCAGATCTGGGTGATCTGCATGAAGAAGGAATCTCCAGAGTCAGTTGTTTCTCCGAATGATAATTCCTATTCTAAATGATTTTCGAGGTAAAGAGTAAGAAGGATAAACTAGATTTGAAACTTATGACTGAAATTATATCACCTAAGATTATTGACCAACATTAAGAAGATTCTGATAATAACTCACTCTCACCACCTCTTTAAAACTTGATTCTCACAATCTCACAACACATATAATCCAAAAGTGATTTATGCAAAGGTTTAAAATAAACACACGACACAACCTGAATTAGTATGCAACTCCTGCAAATCAATTAACAACAGTAAGACAAGAAAAGGATTCAACATATTTGAATTACAAGACACATCAAATTACTATTTGCAAAGCATAAAAAATAAGTGAGAAAGGAAACTCTCAAAAATATGAGTACAAAGACTACTTACAAAACTCTTTGCATGAACAAGAGAGGAAGAAACAATGATCTGAACTGAGACAAAACCTAATTTTTTCTCCTAAATAGAACCCTCTAAACCCTAATCCGAGCTCAAGAAGAAAGCCTAGTAAAAAGCATCCACTACTGCATCAAAATGTGTAATAAAAGTGGAAAACTCACTTTTTGCATTTCCATCCCAAAAGGCTTCTAAAAATAGGTCCAATATGATTTAAAAGCAAAAAAATACCTCATCTTCACCCCATGCAACTCAATTTCACCCAAAGAAAAGTCAACCACCAGTGCTTTCACAAAACAACTAAAAATAGCAAAAGAGTAAAACAATTTATAAAACATTGTTTTAATCTTTACTTTACAAGATATTTACGGTTTTAATTTTCTCAATTTAACTTAATTTTTGCAATTAAGATTTTATAAATATTTGTAAAAATTAACATGCCTTGACATCCCCATTACAATTTGATTCTTCTTTTAAAAAATCATAAAAATAAAGGCAATTTTTAATATTGAGTCTTAATTGATTTTTTAGAAAATCAATTAAAAATAAACCTTAAGGCATGAATGTTTTTTTTCCTAAGGCATAAGCATTGAAATTAAAATAAAATACCCAAGCAATTTTAGACTATGAAATATTGTTCAAATGCTTACCTAAGACTTAATCAAATGATTCCAAGTCAAATGGTCGACCTAAGACATGTATGTATTATCAAATGATATACTTGACATTAAGAGTTTGAAATTTCCAAAAACAATTGGAAAACTCCCTAAGTTTGAATTAGGGAAAAAGAGAACAAAACCAAGACTAAACCCTAATCTCATTCATTTGGGATTTGAGAAAACCTTCAGCAAGAGAGAATGGCGCCACCACCATGGAGCTAGGGTTTTGTAGGAAATGCCACTATTCGAGCTCTTCGTGGGTCGATTCTACATCTGCAAACAAGAGTAAGTTAACTTCAAACTATATTATGGCTTCTTTGCTCCATTTTCAAGACAAACTTTGGCCTTGAGGCCACAGCCATGGCATACATTTTTTTGATTTTTCCTTCCATATATCTGTGCTTCATCTCTGCACTTCACTTGGCCGCCATGAGAGCTTGACCCATGCATTTGTGGAAGCTCAATTAGAGCTCGTACACAGGCTTTCTTGCTCTTCTACAAGCGTGTGATGGTAAGCTTTCAATCCTCTTTCATATTTTCTTCTTAAAATAAAAGCTTATAAAATATTTTCTTTGCAAGAAAGATGATTGTTATTTGAAAAAAATGCAGGCCATTGTACAGGGCGCGAGCTTTAACATGTTTCTTGATGAATTTTAATAAGGAAAACTTGCATTCTATAATTTTTGCTTTGATTCTGATACTTCAATAAAAACCTCTAAATGGGTCTTTTTGAATTGTGAATATTTGTGAGCCAAGAGCCTTCTCCAGGCCGTAACTAACCTTGGACCGATCTAGGTATTTAGCAAAACCATTGTATCTCCATTACTTTGTAAGAAATCAGAAAATTATGCCATGCTTCTAATGAAGAAAACCTAGATGGAATTTCAAAGCTCTTATCACATTTTCCTGACGGTATTTAAATTTTCATTGAAACCCCCATGTGGGTATCCGAAAAAAAGAAGAAAAGAAAACATCTCCAACTTCTGGGCTCGACCCATGATATTAAATAACACTCATTTTATTTATAAATAATAGCACTTAGATTCAGGAAAACTTTACTTAATGATTTTGCAAACTTCATGGCTACGACCAATACTTGTTATTTCCTTTATTTTGAAGAGATTTTAAAAGCTCAAACTATGCATTTTTATGCCATTTGTATTTGAACATGAAACCCTAACATGGGTATTCCATTTTTCTAAGAGGAAAATGCTCTTGATTCTTGTTCTTTGCACTACTCTAACTTCATTTACTTGTTCTCAGAATTTAAAATTTACCTTTCTCATAGAATACTCTTAATGGAACAAGCTAAGCTCTTTTCACTGTTTGCTTGAAAGGCAAAAACATAATGAAGCTCAAAAACTATTTAGAGCCTTAGTTGCTTATCAAAATATGTTTTCTACTTCATGAAATTTCAATGTTTAACATGATAATAACCTTTTCATGCATTCAATGAAACAAACATAAACTCCATTCACCCTTCAAGTGCACTATATGTAAATGCTTCCATTTTACTTACTTACTTTGCAGAATGGTATGCGACTAGCATTGCACACCTGTAGATTAATTTGATGCTTGTCATCATTCGTTTCATATAATTAAATGCTTCAGAAAATGTCAACTCTCATCTCAAAATTTTCATGAAATAAAGCAAATTTTCCTTCCTATGTCCATGTGTTCACAACTTGTTTCCTGATCAAAATCAGATTTGGCTTCTCTGTTTTACTTGCACATTGCATTCAACCTTGAACACTTATCACTTATTGTTGTTTGTTTATAATGTTGTCTTATGTATGCAAATTGATCTTTGAACATACACATAATTGGTTTTTCTTGATATTCTGTACTCAATGGCTTGACAATGCCAACGTTCTTATTCCTTGTCACTCCTCATGCATTTTTATGATTAAATGAAACTGCTATAAATAACTTTCAATCCTTCAATTATGTAGCTTGATTTATGAATTTTATATGTATTTCTGTTCACTATCACCATTTATGAATGTGAAACACTTGTTGCATTATAAAAGATCACCATGAAACAACATGAATAAATATGAACAAATCACATGGAAACAAAGATGCAATCATTTTGACAGTATTAAAACTTTTTAGTATGGAAATTGATGCATTTCATTTGATTCTGTATCTGAATTGAGCTCATTGTTCACCTATAATTTTCACTTCGTTTTTCTCAGATTTGATTGTTATGAGTGAACGATGTTCTTGATTGATTTGATAGTTGAAAATTGTTTCACTCCTTCACGAATGGCTAATATGAGCATGATAAATGTATTTCCTTACTCAGTCCCATTTGTATGTTTAGGGGCAACATGCCAAGCTCTACCCTTGTGGGAGCCCGTTTTACTCCACATGCTTTTATGTGTTCTTTAAATGATCAAATACATAGATTTTCCTATACCTGCACATGGAAACAAACAATGTTAGCATAAAAGAATGAAGTTTAAAAGACTCATGATGTTGCATTACCTTTTCAGGCTCTCATTATTATGCTCTTCATTTTAGCTGATTCCATGCATTGTATGCAGTGAAATATATCTCTGTTGTTAGAGAACATAGTGTAGTCCATATCCAGAGCTCTAATAACCCTTTACATGATGTAGTTTTACTTCCAAAGCGGTGGAGAGGATGGGGCAGTAGCAAGCAACCAACTGAAGACACAACATGAAATGATGGATATGCCCTACATTATCTGCTTTTTTGTTTATCTCTAGTTGTATATTTCATTCCTTGTGATGAATAGTTTTAGCTATCTCCACAACTTGTGTGGGCTTTAAAAATCTCTTTTCATTTCCATTCTGAAAAGAAATGTAATTTATGCAAACTTGTGTAATCATTTGTATTTGCAAACAAATAAAATACTGAAATGTGAACAATAATGTGAAATAAATGAAAGCAGGTTTTTTTATATCCTCCCACCCACATGAACTGTAGGGCTAACCTCGAAGCACTGGTACGTATCTCAGTATATCTGAGTTGGGAATGCTTTGCCAGATCTTGTATTAGTGGTATTCAAATCATCCTTGCACTCATCCAAGCTAATATATTCCACTTTATACTTCATTTCATTTGCAAAGCACTGAGCAACTCTAAAGCTCTATTTGTTGAAAACATTTGCATAACTAAAACTTGATAAATATGATGCAAACAACAATCTAAGATATGCAACAACTAACTGAACTTTCACTTTAAAATTGAAACTAATTAGCTCTACCAATTGAGCTGTAGTGAATATTGGTAACATTTTGGTTATTTTCCCTAGATGCTTGCCTGCTAAGCATTAGATCAGTTGCCTTTAATACTCCATTTGGTGCAAAGTCAAATCTGCCACTTCATGAAACTCAAAAGTTTAGAAAGTAACACTCCAAACAACAACAAAATAAAACCAAATAGTACTAAAAGCAATCTAACAAGCCTTGATGGCCAACCAAAACATGCACAACAACGCTCAGGGAAAGAAAAAACATCTGAAATGAAATGTGCGTGAAGCACTTATTTGTAGCAACTACTCTACTATTTACAAAACATTACTTATCTCAGAGGCAATGCTTGAGGTGGATCCCATTAATTGGGATAGAAAAAACCTCTCTAGTCAACTTAGAAAGTTGGAAAGCATCATGTTCCTTGCACTCCGTGATCACATAAGGCCTGTCCCAAATTGCATTGAATTTGGAATGTCGTCCAGGTTTAGTTTTATATTCATTCCATTTAAAGACTAAATCACCAATGATGAAATCTTGTGGCATTGCTCTTTAATCAAAAGAGCTCTTCATCTAAGCTTTACGTATTTCCAGCTACCTTAATGCTTCTTTTCTATTTTCCTTGAGCTCCATTAACTGTGCAAATCTCACTTCGAGAGGCTGTTCATTCAAAAATTCTAGTCCTATAACAAAACTCAAGGTTAGTAATTCAATGGAAACAGGTAACTTAGCTTCCTTTCCATAAGAAACTACATAGGGAGAAAAATCAATGCCTCTTTTAGGAGTCACCCTGTCAGCCCAAACGGCTAACTTAACCTTTTCATGCCATGTCCGTTGATTTTCCTCCAGTGTTTTCTTGATTATCCGGATCAGGGTCTTGTTTGTAGATTCTACCTACCCATTACCTTGCAGATAATAGTTAGAAGATGTGTTCAGAAAAATAACCTTCCTAACTGACCAGCCAAAAATCCTCAAACCAATAAATTGTAAACCATTATCATAGATTATTGAATCTGGGGTACCAAATCTTGACACTGAGTCTTGATAAAAATTAAGTACAGAAGTCTCGTTTGCTTCTTTCAAAGCAACAACTTCGGTCCACTTAGTGAAATAATCCATTGCAGTAAGAAGCCACTTATGGACCGTGCTTGAAGGTGGGTTGATTGGTCCAATGAAGTATAAACCCCACTTGGCAAATGGTTGCTCCAACTGAATTGGATGCAGAGGTAGGGCTGCAAGCCTCTGTTTTCCAGAAAACAAAGCACACTTCTCGCATCTTCAAACCCAAGCAATTGCATCTTTAAACAAATATGGCTAATAATAACCAACCCGCATGATCTTCAAGGCTATTGTTCTTGCCGAAAAGTGGCCTCCAGAAGGCCCATCATGAAACTCTCCTAAGAGCTTGTCAACTTGACCAGGCTCAATGCATCTTAACAAAACACCCTAAAAATCTCTCCTATAAAGAATACCACCAATAATTGCATAAGGAATGGCTTGTAATATGTAGTACCTTCTTTTCACTTTGTCCAAGCCTTCAGGACACTCACCAGTTTGCAAATAGTGTATCATTTGCTGCACCCAGGTAGCATCAGGAACTAAAACAATAACTGAAGGATCATTATTTAGTACTGTGTCAACGCCTTCAACTTGTTTTAAGTTGTTGCCCACTATATTTTCTGCAATCTGTTCACACAAACCCTTGCCCTTGAAAAACTTAGTTATTTTAATGTCAATATCAAACTCCATAACCTTGGTTATCCAACCAACACGTTTATCATTAATATCTCGGTTAAGTAAGAAATCCTTAATAATCGAATGAGCAACTAATAACTGACTTTTGTTATTGGATAACATATGCCTAAATTTTTTTAGGCTTCTCACAACATTAAAAATATGCTTCTCAACAAAAGAATACTTCACCTCGTAATAGTGTAATACCTAGCTAAAAAATGCTACAGGTTGCTCCAAGCCTTCATCTTTTTGCTGGCACAACATAGGTGAAATAGTATCAACCCCTCCAAAAGCATAAAGAATGAAATCTCTATCATAATTTGGATTAATGAGGGTAGGGGCAGTTGCAAGGGCTTCCTTTATCAGCTCAAAACTCTGCTTACCTTCTCTGGTCCAATTGAAATGCATATTATTTTTAAGCATAACCGTGAGAGGTTGCAACAAAGTTGCAATATTGGGTATCAACCCCCTTACAAAATTGATCCTCCCAAGAAATCTTTGTAAGCCTTTCTTGTGAGCTAGTAATGGTAACTCAAGAATAGTAGAAACTCTCTCAGGGTATATGGAAATACCTTGCTTTGAGACAATATGTCCAAGGAGTTTACCTTTGTTTACAAAAAAAATACACTTGTTTGGATTGAGAGACACTCCAAATTCTCTGCATCTTTGGAAAATCTGTTTTAAGTGGTGAAAATGTTCATTAGCATTTATGGAAAAAATAGTAATATCATCTAAATATACCGGAACAAATTTATTCATGAGGCTGTGGAAAGCCATGTCCATCGCTCGCTGAAATGTTGCTCCAGCGTTGGATAAGTTGAAAGGCATATTTTAATAGGCCATGGTGCCCCATTTGATTGCAAATGCTATTTTGAACTAGTCCTCTTGCTTTACCAGAATCTGATTACAACTTGAATACCCATCCAACAAAGAAAATCTGTCAGAACCAAAGACCACTTGCAAAATTTGTTCCATGGAAGGGAGTGGATAATGATCCTTCAGGGAAGATTTATTCAAATCTCAGAAATCAACACATAATCTAATTTTCGCGCTTTTCTTTCTAACTAGAGCTAAGTTAGATACCCAAAACGTATGCTTAATAGGAAAAATAATGCCACTCTCAACTAACTTATTCAGTTCAACCTTCATAAGGTGCTCTAACTTGGGATTAAGGGGTCTTTGTTTTTGCCTTACAGGATTTGCACCAGGTTCTAACTCAATAGTGTGTTGGGCTAATTCTAGATAAAAACCTTTTAAATCTTTGTACTCCCAAGCAAAAACATCACTGAATTCTTGACATAACAAAATTAAATCTTGTTGTTCCTCTTTATTACATACCTTGCCCAACTTGAGAATGTTGGTGTAATTAATTATTTAATTACACTTTATTAAGTTTACTTAGGTTTTACATAGGTAATAATTAGTTTACTTAATTAATAAGTAAGCTTTATTTAGTTGAGCTGTTTTTAGGTCAACATTAGGGTTATGCATACATTGCTTTTATAAAGCAATTCATCTCATTGTAATTTTTTAATTCTGAATAATATCAATTTGCACATCTTCGTGCAAAGCTCTACTTTTTTATTGTTTTTCTCTTCTGTGTAAGGCCTTTTGGTTTGCATTTTTGATCTTGGTTTCTAACATGGTATCAGAGCCTTGATATGCAACCCCTTCTCAGATTTTGGGGAAAATCATTGCAGAGCACGTTCGGGGTTCCTCGAGGGTTTCATGTCTTGAGTTAATTTATGCAATGTTTTGGATCAAATCGATCATCTCCATTGGATTCAGAGCAATAGAAAAGTCAAGATTGGCTTTTATTTTTTTGATTTTGGTCATCGTTGAATAAATCTGTGAGGGTGTCGAGCTCGGTGATTTTTTGCAAGCTTTGGGGGTAGCCAATTTTTTAGAGCATTTTGGGCACAAATGGAGATCACCATCGCGTTCAGAGTGGCCAAAAACCCTAAGAACACCTATCATTTGGTCATTTTTTGAGCAGCTGATCCAAAAGGCAAAATTCATTTTGCCAGGGAGCCCGTACGGCCTCCCCAACATGCGTTTCGAGGCATTTTAAAAAACAAATTCAAAAAAAAAATGCATTGAAAAATGTGCTTCCAATTTAGAAGCTAGGCACCACTGGGCGACCACTGGGTGGTCACTGGTTTGCCACCGCCATTGGTGGATCCCCCATCTAGCGTTGTTGACCCTTCTAGCCCCTGCGGGCTCCTTCTAAAACAAATGTTGGTCACATGGGGGACCAGACGCTATGTGACCGACCCCCGACCGACCCCTTAGTACCCTGCACGGTCACATGGGTGACTAGGGGCTTCGCCCCAGCCCCCAACCCTCAGCCCGTAGCCCGCCAGCCCCTGGTCGCGCACAAGACCAGGGGCTTTTTTTTTTAAGCCCCCTAGGCTACCCGTAGGCCATATTGGCTATTTTGGAGCAACCTTCGCTAAATCGGGTGTAACTTTCGCATACGGTGTCATTTTTTTGCAAATGATATACCATTGGAAAGATAATTCTGACGTTGATTTAGTGGTGGAGGTATTTCTCCAGGTTTTTCTCCAATTTTATTTTTCAGGTCCTTGAACTCAGATATTGTTGTTTTCACTCTGGAGGGCATATCTTTTGACTTGGTGATCATTTTTTTGCCATTCTCATGGTATTGGAAATTTGGTTCAGTTCTCTACATAGATCTAAGGTCCATTTTTATTAGGGAGGTATATGTGAACTTTATCTTGTGCATGCAATCTTTTTTTGTTTTCATGCTCTAGGTTTGCTTTTTCTCTTTAGTTTATGCATGTTTAGCATTCTCTCCTTTTACAATCATGGGTTATTGTAATAAATAAACTGATATAAAGTTCCATCAGGGGGGTTTCTTCCATA